>CM077150.1:234675627-234952370 GCA_039583875.1 Platanthera guangdongensis
GTAACTAAAGATTTGAAGAAGCCATACTAGATCCACAATGGACTGAAGCAATGCAAAAGAGCTTAATCAGTTCAAGAGGTGCAAGGTCTGGGAACTGTTCCTAAACCTAAAGCCACAATATAATAAAACCAAGTGGATCTACATGATAAGATGGATGAACAAGGGTCATCATTAAGATAAAGCAAGATTGGTTGCTAAAGGATATGGCAAGAAGGTATTGACTTTGATCAACATTTGCTCCATAGCCAGACTGGAAGCCATAAGGATGTTCTTGGCCTATGCAACCTTTCAAGGATTCAAGTTTACCAAATGGATGTCAAGTCAGCATTTCTGAATGGTCATCTTAAAGAGGAAGTCTATGTGGAACAGCCTTCAGTTTTTGTTGATTCAACTCTACCTCATCATGTCATAGACTTAGGAAAGCTTTATATGAGTTAAAGCAAGCCCTAGGCTTGTATGAAACCCTATCTAGTTTCCCCTCATTGACAAGATTCTCAAGGGGGAAAATAGATAAACCTATTCCTTAGGAGATCTAGAGGCAAAGTTATACTAGTCCAAATATATGTAGATGACATTATATTTGGGTCTACTGAAAGCAGCCTTTGCAAAAATTTGCAAAACTTATGCAAGGTCAATTTGAGATGAGTAGTATGGGAGAGCTGAAGTTTTTTTTGGGTCTCCAAGTTAAACAGACTGAGAGTTGTTTATCCATATGTCAGTCCAAGTTCACCCTAGAACTCATAAGGAAATATGGTATGGATTCATCCAGTACCATGAAGACTCCTATGGGGTCAAGTATGTCCCTTAGCAAGGATGATGCAGGGAAACCTGTAGATGAAACCTTGTATAGAGGGATAGTTGTCTCCCTATTACTTCTGACTGCAAGTAGACCAGATATCATGTATGCTACTTGTGTCTGTGCAAGGTATCAAGCCTGCCCTAAAGAGTCTCATTTGACAGCAGTCAAAAGAATATTGAGATACTAAAGGGCACTCCCTATCTAGGCCTCTGGTACCCTAGGAATGGGAATTTTGAACTAACAGGTTATTCAGATGCAGACTTTGCAGGATGCAAAGAAGTGAAAAAGCACTACTGGAACCCGTCAATTCCTAGGTGGGAGACTAATTTCATGAGTAGCAAAAAGCAAACAAGTGTGGCTATCTCCACTGCAGAGTCAGAGTATGTGGCTGTAGGAAAGTTGCTGTGCTCAACTTCTGTGGACAACATCAGCTTGAGGACTATGGATTTCAGGTAAGTAGAACTCCACTCTTCTGTGATTCTACTAGTGCTATTTCAATAGCTAATAATCCTGTATCTCATATAGAACAAATATATTGAAATTAAATACATTTTCTTAGGGAGCATGTAGAAAGAGAAGATATTTTACTTGAATATGTTAAAACTGATAATCAATAGCTGATAGGAATACTAAGCCCCTAGAAGAAGCTAAGTTCATAGATTTAAAATTGAACTAGGAATGATAAACTTAGAGTAAGTTTACAGTATTGGAAATGGCTAAGTAAAAAGGTGTCGCACATAGAGATTTCTGTGTCGACACAAAAAAGTGGTGTCGACACTTCATGAAAAGGGGTGTCGACACATCTAGGAAGTTGGTGTCGACACTTCAGAATATTAGTGTCGACACATGACATGTAGGTGTCGACACATCCAATGTGGTGTCGACACTTAGTATTTACTCAGAATTTTCTAAGTAAAGTCTCGACTATGTGTCGAGTTGAGTGGTGTCGACACATATACATGTGTCGACACATAAAATCTATTGACTAAACTTGTGTCGACACATATGTATCGAGACATTATAAGTCAGTGTCAACACTTATTGCCAGTGTCGACACAATTTAAGTTAGCTGTCCCGCCTGTTCATCTTCAAAATTAAAAGGTAAATAATGTTTTGTCTTTGTTTGTCGACACGCTTTCAAATTTCGAGACCAACTTCTGTGTCGACACCTCTCTTCTCTCAAGACAAATTCTACAAACCCTAATGGCTCCAAAGCTTGAGGAGAATGTCAACGAAGGATACAAGCTGGTGTGCGGTGCTTTCGATGATGCTGATCAAGAAATCTAGACTGTCATAACCCTAGTAGCCGATTCAGGATTAGAATATCTTGTTTCTGAACCTACTAAAATCTGGAAGAAAGAGGTACTCGAATTCCTCAATGGAGCCAAGATAGAAGAAACTGGATTCAAAATCAAATCTAGGGTTCATGTTAAGAAGGTGAAGGTATCACCTAAAAGTCTGAGGAAGATTCTACAGCTACCAAGAACTAAAGAGGAAGATGAGGTTACAGCATCAAAGACCAGGGAAGCTCTAACCTGGTGTGGACTAGATTCTAAGATGAAGATAAGATCTGTGTTTAACAGGAAGGGAATGAATAGTCAAGGGAAATTCCTTTCTGAGATTGTTGGCAAAGTAATACTCAGTAAGCCAGGAGGGCATGACAGAGTGTCTGCCCATATGTTTAGTATTAACAAGGATAATCTTCACTCTAAACACTGACTGGTCTAATATAGTGTTTGAGAAAATCAAGGAAAGCCTAAAGAAGCCCAATCTGGGCAGAATTTTAAGTCTATACCTAGCTGGTACCATACCAGAGGTTATGCAACAAGCTGCTGGAAGTAAAATAAATCACACGAGAAAAATGGACATGAGGTTGTTCTCTAGATAGGACAAGGTGTTGACTAAGGAGATGCCAACCCCTGAGAAGATAGTTTCTGAGAAGGAGATTCCACCAAAGAAGAAGAGGAAAACTGCTCCAGTGGCTCAAGTGTCCACTAGCAGCTCAGACAGTGAAGAACAAGTTGTCTTCATTCTAGATGAGAATGAGGAAGGACCTACTGTAACATCTCCTGCTCCTCAAGATGATGCTGAGATCCAGGGGGAGCTACCTTAAGCAAGCCCCATCCATAAGGATCAAAGCCAGGGGAGCTTCCAGTTGTAGATGAACCCACTACACTGGAAAGTAAACAAGCAACCAATATTATCCTAGAGGTAATCACTGAACTCAATACTTTAGATTTTCCTATGGAAGATACTGATTTGTCTGATTTCATCAGCAAACTCAGCTGGATAACCAAGTCCCAGATGTTGTCTTATAAGACACATCTATTACAGTCCAAGATGTATCTGATCTAGTGGTTGAAGAGCCCAGAATTTCTCCAGCTCCTTCACCATAAGAGTATACTATGAAAGATTTATTTTTAAATCTAGATCAACAAGATTTTGAAAAAGAAACTACTGCTGCTGAAGAAGAGAATGCTGCTGCTGAGGGGGAGCAAGTGCAAACTCATGAAGATCCTGCCAGGAAAGTAGCTGAGAAGGCACCAAATGTGCAAGCTGAAAGGCCTCCAAGCCCTAAGGAGAGGTTGGATATAGCCAATACATCTGCCTCTGAAGATGAGGAGAATTGCTAGGGCAAAAGAAGAAGAAGTTTCAGGTCTTCAGAAGAAGAAGCCAGAGTTACAAGAAGGCTTGCAAACTCTAGCACCACACCTATAGTTCAGCCAGCACCATCAGTTGATTATAGTGCACTGATGGTTGCTATGCAGATTAAACTTATGAGCAAAGCAGGCCATAGAGAAATATGTGGATGAAGGGCAGAAGTCTCTCCAATTTGTTCTAGCCCAGGACATCAAATCTATCAGGTTTTGAAATGAACCAAAATAAAAAGGAGATGACTGAATGTTTCCACAAGGGTGGGAATGCCGTGGTGTACTTAGCAACACACCAAGAAAAGATAAAAGCACAGGTGGATGACATGGCTGTGAAGCAAGGTTATGTTCTAGAAAATCATATAGAATGAATGACAACCTTACAACATCTCACAATGAAATTGTCACAGAACTGAAGAATCTAGCTGCATGGCAGCAAACTCCAGCTATAGCAAAGGCAGATTTTGACAAAGTATTCCTAGAAGAAATCACTGCTCTTAAAACTGCCATTCAGGAATCTCAAAAGAATATAACTGACAAACTCCAAAGTTAAAACCTTCTTCAAAGATGGAGTTAATTACTTGGATAATCAGTGAGATTTCAAAAAGATGATGTGAGAGATCATAAGAACGAGAAGTCATAAAGGGGATAGAGTGTTTAGTCAAGCAAGCTCTGATCATCCAAGTGATATCGAATTCTATCAGAGCTACACTGGGTTATCCTCCTCTTTGTGATGATGATAATGTGGCAGAATCTAGAATTCAACCTGCCTATCTAGGAGGGGAGCAAGCTGAAGTGGCTCAAGTCATCTACCCTCCTCCAGATTTTGACATGATACATGCTGATGTACATCTATGTTATAGCCAACCTGGGGGCAAGGACAATGTTAATATTGAAAAAGTTGATCAGCCTATTTCTGAAGCCATGCAAGAGGCATTGCAGAAAGAAGAAGAGACTAGATTGTCAAAGAAGAGGTTTAGGGAACAAGCTGAACAAAGACCAGACTTTGAGCAGTGGAGCCCTACCTCTAGAAACATTATATTGACTGCCTGGAAAGCTGCCAAAGATAACATTCAAGACAGGAACAAGTGGTTCTCTGAGGCTGAATGGAGAAAACATGAAACTAGACAGGAGACAATAGTTAAATATAGAAGGAAGGCCAAGATGGGAAATCTACCTCCTATTAGAATTTTCTTGAAGTTTACTTTGTAATCTTTTTGATGTAAAACATTTTGTGAACTTCTGAAAATGAATATGACAGATATTAGAACAATGTGTTATATGTTAAATCTATTTCATGTTTGTTCTGTGATAATGTCTATGTCTATTTCATATTTGTTCTGTGATGATGTATTTGTATACATCTGTGATTAATACATGTTTATGTTTACCCTGCTGTATATAATCCTACTTTACATCATTTTGTAATTTAATTATGAATGGTGTATATCATTGACTAAGAGTTATGATTTCTCCAAATAGGGGGAGATTGTTGGGTACATTCACTATTTTAAATGTCCTCCGACATGTCCGACATGTCTCCCGACATGTCATTTTTTAGAGAAAAACGATATGTTTTTCTCAAAATATTAGATTATGTCATTTTGTAAAATATAGGGCGACATGTCTTATCTTTTTCGATATATCAGCCGACACGACTTTTAAATATATCACCCGATATTTTATTTTATGTTATATTTGCAGACAAATATCGTATATTTAAATCACCTATGGATACTATATTATGTATACTATATTATATATGTTTAAATCGATTAAACTTATTATTTCAATTTTTTAACGTTTTATTCTTACAATCAATTTTGTATAATTATTTCACAAATTTTTAATTTCTTATTATAAAAAATAGGAAAATATTTAATACATTTATTAGGTGATTTTTCATATTTTTAATATAAAATTATAAGTTTGAAAAAACTTATAATAAATCAAGTATTTTTAACTTTTAAAATTTTTTTATCTGCAATAAACTTATTGTTGCCAAATAAAATTAGTGTATAGTATTAAATATATTTTATAATGTATCATTTTGTATTTGTTAATAATATTTTTTCTTAGATACTATTTAAATTTATTTCATAATATAAATAACTCATTTTTTATCTATTTGTTATATTATTTTTCTATTTTTATAACATATAATTATATTTAGTATTCATTAAATAAAAATTTTATTTATAATATATGAAAATCCGATATTTTAAAATATCCCTGACATGTCTCCGACTTCCGACATCCGACATTTTAAAACACAATCCGATATGTGTCCGACATCGGATATTTAAAACATTGGGTACATTAGTTTAAATGTACCTGATTTGAAGAAGCCTCACCCAACTCAATGATATACATCAAAATGTATTTGATGTGTTGTTGAGTTTACTTGTGCAGGTTAAGTATTTATAGGACTGAAGCAAAAAGTTTCTAAGTACATGTGTCGACACCCAGAGGGAAAGTGTCGACACTTAAGAAGACTTGTGTCGACACCCAGGCAAACAATGTCGACACTTGGAGTCATTGTGTCGACACCTGGGATACAGAGTCGACACCAGACACAAAGTGTCGACACAAGGAGCTGTGTCGACACTCAGTGAAGGAAAGTGCAGTAAAGCTGTGTCGACACTTTGCAGCAGTGTCGACACCTAGAAGAACTGTGTCTACACAAGTAAGTGTCGACACTTGGAGCTGTGTCGACACTCAGCAAAAGTTAGCAGAGACTAAGTATAAGTGTCGACACCCAGAACAATGTGTCGACACTCAACAGAAGAGTCAGCATTTGAAGAAAGTGTCGACACCCAGAACAATGTGTCGACACACAACAGAAGAGTCAACACTTAAAGAAAGTGTCGACACAAGATAGTATGTGTCGACACTCAGCTGAAGACTCAACACTTGAAGAAAGTGTCGACACTTGGAGCTGTGTCGACACTTAGCAAAGAACAGCAAGATCAACAAAATATTCTAAGTACAAGTGTCGACACTAAGGGAATGTGTTGACATTCAGCTGAAGTCTCAACAGAAGAATCAAGTGTCGACACAAGGAGCTGTGTCGACACTCAGCAAGTATCAACACTCAGTACTTGTGTCGACACCAAGAAGCAGTGTCGACACTTAACAGATTTAACACATAAAGATGTGTCGACACAAAGGAGATGTGTTGACACTTAGAAGAATTCAGCACAATACAAAGATCAAGTACTTGTGTCGACACTCAATTTCAGTGTCGACACATGAAGAAGAAACTGTGTCGAGACATAGAAATTACAACACAAGGAGTTGTGTCGACACCTTGTAGACTTGTGTCGACACTTACACAACTTGTGTCGACACTTGGTCTATAAGTGTCGACACTTAAAGACAGAAAGTCTCGACACTTTCAGACAGAGAACTTTCAAGAACTGACTGGATGAGTTGACAGCTGCCGTTCCAGCCGGTCTATAACACTTGTCAGAGTTGTCAGAAAACAGTTATGGACCGGACCAGCCGGTTACCATGAAGAAGGCCTATAAATAGGCTCATACAGTCTACAGAAACTGTTGTTGTAAGAAGAAGTTGAAGATTGATAAAGTTCAAATTATTGATCAAGTATCTAACAAAGAAGATCTAGCTATTCCTTGAAAAATAAAGTGCAGATCTAAGAAGTTGGAGAGAGAGAGCTCCATCCAAGAAATCAGCCGTTGGAACTAGGCTGAGAAGAAGGGTTCAGATTTATTCTGAATTCTAAGTGGCAGAGATCAAGGATCAACTGCAGAAGGAGTCAATCTTATTGAGTTCTACTTTCAAGAAGCTTTGAAGAAAGCTAAGTCAGATTGATTCCAGCTGAGTTCTTCCAAGAACTCATCAAGAAACTCACAACTCCCCTCTCTTGTCTTTGGGTTGCTGAGTTAACAATTGTATAATCATTTTTATCTTGTAGGATCCTTTGGATCTGAGTTTTTGTAAGCCTGTAATTATAAAGGCTGAGTGTAGGGCTTGAGAGCCTGAGTGTAGGAGATTGAAATCTCTGAGTGTAGGCCTTGGTGGCTGAGTGTAGGCCTTTGTGGCTGAGAGTAGGCCTTTGTGGCTGAGTGTAGGCTTTGTGGAAAAGCTGAGTTGTAGGGCCTTGGGCCTGAGGTGTAGGAACCAGTTTGGGTTCTGAGATAGTGGAGAAGTTTGGCCGAATCTAGTACACTGCTAGATAGGCGAAGGGGGAAAGTGGATGTACCCAAATCTTGGGGAACCACTATAAAACTGTGTGTCTTCTGTGTGCTGTGATTTGCTGTGAATGCTGTGTGATTGCTGTGTAAAAGTAGATTAGATTCTGTGTTATAAACTGATTGCTGCCATAAAAAGTTAAAAAGAATTTGGTCACCTATTCACCCCCCCTCTAGGTGTTTAGGTACTATATCTTTCAGACCCCTTAACTTATATATTTGTACGAGCATTCATATAAGTTAATGTTACTTACTTCTTAGTTTGTCTTTCTTACATATGCTGCTTATTCTACTCGTTCACCTTACTGTATGTTATTATAGAACTGCTAACTTGCACCTTCCTCCCTTAGCTGTGTATGCATTATAAATAACTGCTAGATTAGTTCCACTATCACCTGCTTGTTTTATTCTCAACCTTCATAGCTTCCCTTTCCTCCTCCCCGCTCGGTGCCTAGGAGTCATGGGGGAGGGGTAGGGGATGTTAGGACTTAGACTTTTTGACTAACAGTTTTCGGACCACAACATTCCAGGGACTCCGGATGGGAGATAGGAAGATGCAGTAGGGGATACAACACCAGCGGAGTACGGTGCACATGGAGGTGGGCCAGTCTAGCACAGGAGCACCAGCTACTGGTTCCGTGAGTGATTAGTTTACTTAGCTTCCGCGAGTGTTTATAGTGAGGATTTGATGTACCGGGCTTGAGCCAGTTTATATTTCCTCGTACTGTTTTATTTCTGTACTTTATTATATGTGGACTTGATGTTATTTTCTTTACATACATTACATGTGATTGTGGATTTAGTTTTATCCATACTATGTGTATACTTCTCTTTCTCTATGGTGATCGTAAAGGCCGGTAGGATCAGCGTTTTGTAGTGGCGACCTTCCCGAATGTCGGTGTCACCGCAAATTGGCGGTTCTGGGCATAAGACCCCGATGGTTGAAAAAGGAAAAAAAAATAGGGTCATACAGTAGTTGATATGTACAACATAATTTTGGTATAATTTCATGTATAAGCTTCTGGTTTTTATATGAATATATCAAATATTTGTTCAAATTTGTGTTCAATCTTACATTGAAAATGAGAGTATAATTCTTTCAATTGTGATGTTTTCATGTGAATATGTATTTGGTCATTGCAAAAATGCAGTAATTTGTTAGTGGTAAATAGTTCTGAAATCCTAATTTTGATTTGCTTAGGATACTATTTTTGTTTTTCATGTTGATTCCAGTTCATATTAATAATGAAATTATGATATATTCAGTAACTATAACCGATTAGAGAATTGTTCTATTACTTGTAGTCCACATCATAAGTATTTGTTTTCATCGCGGCTTATGAATTTATGTCGTTTATTCTTATTCCAGCTTCTGGTTTCAGATCCCCTTTAGTACAAAGCTATCCATTTTAAAAAAATCTGGGATTTTTCTTGTTTGATTATTTATTTGATGACTTATGTGTATTTTCATGATTTGCTTGGGTAATACTAGTGTTTGTCTTATTGAATTTTGTTCACGTTAATTATGAAATTTCGATCCTCAATAGTCAATAACTTGACTTTATTGGAAAACTTTATAATTAGTTTTATTTCATGTATAAGCTTCTAGTTTTCTATGAATATATGAAATATTTGTTCTAATTTATCTTCAACCTCGCATTGACGTGAAAGTATAATTCTTCAATTTGTGAATTTTTCATGTGATTATGTATTTGTTCATTGTAGAATTGCAGCATGTTGTTAGTGGTAAAACGGTTCTGAAATCCTAATTTTGATTTGCTTAAGATACTATTTGTGTTTTTCATGTTGATTTTAGTTCATGTTAATAATGAAATTATGATATAATCATTAACTCTATGTGATTGGAGAATTATACTATTGAAAGAAAACTGTTGTCGACCTAAATCACCTAGAGGGGGGTGAATAGGTGGTTTGTGCGTCTTTTGCGGAATAAAAATTAATTAGAGCACTGCACAGAAATATCTACCAATATCACAGACGACACAAGATGTATAGTGGTTCCCCAACCTTGGGTACATCCACTTTCCCTCACCGATCTAGCAATCAACTAGACTCGGCTACTCCACTATCTCGGATCAAAAATCGATCCTACCCTCGGAACAAAGTTCCTACAAACTCGATCCAAACAAAACGGATCTACACCTCGGAAGATAGCACTTCCTACAAACTCGGAGTGAAAAACTCCTACACTCGGAGAAGATTTCTCCTACAAAATTAATAAAGTGTTTACAAGAAAACAAACAGTAAATCACTCAGATCTGAAGGAAATGGCATGGATCTTCTTCTTTTCAACTTTGCAGCTTTTTCAGAAATCGGTGAAGAAGGTCTCGGCCTCGATCTGGATCTACTTCCTTTTACAGAAGTCGAGAGAGAGAATGAACAGTGAAGTCGATCTCGATCTGTAACTTTTCTTCAGAATAAACCTCTGAAAGTCGAAGCTTTGGCCGGAGAAGAAGGCGGCGACGGCTTCCGTTTCGCGAGAGTCAGAGAGGCGGCTGAAGAATCTTTCTCGAAAAAGAGATTACAAGAAAGCTTTGAGAAAAACTTAGGGTTTGTCATTTTCTGATAGGACTTTATATAGGAGAGACTAACAGTCATAATAGGTCTTAATGATGTACACGTGGACCAATCATGTCGCGTGATTTGAAAAATCCCGTCAGAAAAATGACTTAGAAAATTTTCGGAAATATATGGCCAACTACACGAATAAGTCAATAACTACTCGAGTAGTTGAATAGCTACTCGAGTATATGATGAGAAACATACTCGGGTAAGAATAAACAGACTACTCGAGTATATAGAGATCAACTACTCGAGTATATAGACAGAACTACTCGAGTATACTAAGAGACCTACTCGAGTGTATAGAGGATCTACTCGAGTACTGGAAGAGCTACTCGAGTATATTACATAACCTACTCGAGTACATGAAGAACTACTCGAGTGGAATACTTAGAAAAATTCTGAAGAGGTCAGCTGGCAACTACTCGAGTAGTTGAACTAAACTACTCGAGAGGAAGTAACCTAATCGAGTAGGTGAAGGTTCTACTCGAGTAAAAGACTTAGAAAAAATTCTGGAGAAGAGAAATTGCAAGGTACACGGGTGACACAGGAACTACTCGAGTAGGTAAAATGAACTACTCGAGTATGTTTCTATCTACTCGAGTATGTGACTAAACTTACTCGAGTATATGACTTAGAGAAATTTAGATGAGAGAACCCTTATGGCACTCGGGTATAAAGAGTGATCTACTCGAGTATATAAGCATGCTACTCGAGTATATGACTTGGTCTACTCGAGTAGGTGACTTAGCTACTCGAGTATATGACTATGTCTACTCGAATATATAGACAGAACTACTCGAGTAACTTATACCCAGACTACTCGAGTAGGTGAAAGCACTACTCGAGTAAAACACTTAGAATTTTTTCTGATGTTGGAAAAACTGGCACTTCTAGAGTAGCCAACTTCCAATGTCAATCCCATAGTCCAATAGCTTGAGTATGAAGTGTATCCCAATAGAGAGACCACACATGAGTCAACACCTTGGAATATGCAATGAGGGATTACATTGTACATTCCTGTGTTTGGTGACCCACTGTGGGCTGACATTGGCCTACACTTCTCAGTGAAACTCCTGCAAACATATAGCTTAAACCAAGCATCAAATACAACTTAATTCATCTTAGTTCCAGGGTGACTTCATCAAATCTGGGTTCATGTGGATGAAATACCCAACAATCTCCCCCTATTTGTTGAAGTCAGAACCCTTTACACTAAGGTGAATTGTGGACATAAAAGAAACTAAGTAAAAAAAAGTTTAGCAGGTAAGCAAAGGATAATGAAAAAGATAATTAGACAGAATGAAGAATTGTATATATATAAAGTTTCCAAAAACACCAAGTCTACAATTGTCATTTCAATTTCTCATCATCTTTTTAGGTTTGGGCTTGGGATTGCTGCTTATCCATCTTCTCTTGTTGTCTTCTTAGGTAGCTGAAAGGCTTAGGAAAGTACTTAGGAGGCCTTGGAGGAGCAGCAAGGTTGTTTCTCCCAAATTCTCTATCATGGATCCTTCTTTTTAGCATGGATTTCTCATATAACTCCCATTCCTGGGAACTGTAGTGAAGGTTTCTGTTCTCACTGTGATCCAAGACTAGCCTGAGAGTGTCCAAAATGAGAGACTTTGAAGTTGGAGACCAGGCTTCAGCATGTTCAGGGGCCTTAGAAGGAGCTGTCCTGCTGGCAGAGGGGCCTTCACCATATTTCCTTTTCTTCTTGGTTCTGATCTCTGGAGGAGCTTGAAGGAATATATCAGCAGGATCGTCTTCCCAGCCTGGAACATAGGTATCTGGTGGAGCAACTGAGTCTCCAGGCCTGGGAGAGAAGGTGGGTTGTGGAGGAACAGCTGGAGCAGTAACATCTGTGGCCAGAGGGTTGAGATGATGGGGAATGAGGTTTGGATCAACTGCAAGATCTGGCAAGATTTGGTTGTGCATCCAGACAGCAGTGTCATAGGTATGAAATTTGACACTCTGTATCTGGGCAAGCACATCATCATGAATGGTCTTTATATGAGCTTCCCATTCAACTGTCTTCTGAGCATTAGATATTTCTACCTGTTCTTTGAGTTCTTTTATCAAACCCTCCCCCTTTCTGATTTCAACAGATACTTTCTCTATGGTGTCATCTTTGAAGGTCCCAACTTCTTCACAGATTGTCATCTTGTTGGCTTCAGTCCTCTTGTCGAGCTCAATCTGATTGTTTGCCAAGGTTACACCTTGTTCCATGACATTGCCATTACTAGTGATAGTATGGTCAAGAGCTTTACCACCAAGTTGGAACAGGTACTTTAGCTTATCAGTGTTATGCTGAATTTCAGCAAAACCTCTGCCCATCTCAGTTTCAAGAGCAGTGACCTTGTCAGTGACCACCTTTAGAGAGGTGTCAAAATAATGTCTTTGTTCTTGAAGAAGAATGGTAATACTTTGCAGCAGATCTAAGGAGGAGGAAACTGTAGCAGCAGTAGTAGAGGGAGCAGCAGTAGGGATAGGAGGAGTTACCCAGGGAGCTATTTCTTCAATAATTACTGAGCTGAGAGCTCTGGTGGTAGGAATGACAGCATCCAATTCTTCTGTATCATGGGGAATGGAGAAATCAAGGTTTCTGAGAGGGGTGTCAGCTGGCTCAGGAGAAGGCTCATCAGAAATGAAGATGGTGTCTGGCTTATCTGCTGGAGGAGGAGGAGAAGGTTTTGGAGTTCTGGATGGAGAATGGGCAGGGGACTGTGCTGGAGACAAGTCTTTGTGAAGTTCAGTGGTTGGAGCTGGAGGAGAGGGAAGCACATCTTCAGTGAGCTCTGCAATCATGGCATCTATGGCAGCAGCTGTGGATAGAAGAGTTTCTTGAGGTACTTGATCTGAGGACGTGGCTGGACTCTTTGGAGTATGAGGTGGGGATGGAATCTCTGGCTGAGGAGAGGGTTGCCTGACTGGAGTAGAAGGAGCAGGCTCCCCCTCACTTGGTGCACCAGAGGAGCTGGCCACATGATGAGGAGAGGGAGATGGAGTCCTGTCCTTTGCAGCTGGAACTTCTGGAATCTCTGAAACCTTTGCAGCTTGGGCAGAGTTCTTGAGCTTGAGATCCCATCTCTGAATTGAAGAGATGGAGACCTTCTTCATGTGGTGAAGTGGAGTCCCTTTTGAGAAGTTGAAAACTTCAGGATTGGTTTCATGAAGGAGCAGAGATATAATTCTTACGTAGTTGGGGGATTTCATGCTATCCTTTATCTTGTCCAGGATCAACATACCAAATTGGTACTTCTTGCGGCATACAATGGCTTGCATTATATCGAAGAAGTATGAGGGAATTTCTCTGATGGAGTGAGTCTTGCACAGTAAGATTTTTCCAATGACATCAACCAAGAATTTGCCTTCTGCATTCATATCTGACCTTTTGAAATATTGAGCATCAGTGGAAAAGCCACAGAAAAGCGCTGTTCTGTCGGAATCCTCAGCAACAAGGTGATCCTCTTCATCAACAATCGGTAAGCGGAGAAGTTGAGAGACAGAGGTCTTGGTGAACTTTAGTTTCAAACCCTTGACTGTAGATTTTAGGACTTTGCCATTCCGTCGAACCTGAAGATTGGTGAAGAATTCTGCAACAGCGGGGAAGAGGACGCGACAGGGTTCTTGGAGTATGAAAGAGAGGCCGGCGGTATCGAGGAGGATGAGGAGGTTGTGGAAATCGTTGGAAAGTTCTGCAATACCGTCGGTGACGAGTTCGGAGCCAACGCCAATCTTGTGAGAAGCCGCCATGGATGCAACTGTCTGGAGGAAATTAGAGAGAGAGAAAGCTCTGCAGCTTCGGCGGAGGCGAGTCGGCAGGGTAGGCGAAGAGACAGGGTACTCGAGAGAGAGAAATGAAGTCGAGTAGGTTTGATGTTTCGGAATTTCATATATATATATAACTCTTAATTTCCGCTAATTAAAGTAAATAAAGAGGCGACATATAGCCTTGGTTGGCGAATAGAACAAATTTTGAAAAACAGGAAATCAGGACACGAGAGAGAGACAAGCTACTCGAGTAGATAAAGGAGCTACTAGAGTAGGTTGACTGGAGCTACTCGAGTATGTAAGAAGAACTACCCGAGTAGAACAGGACTTACTCGAGTAGGTGAGAGACTTACTCGAGTAGTTATTGAATTACTTGAGTAGGTCAGAAACTTACTCGAGTAGATCTTGACTTACTCGAGTAGGTCAGAAACGCACTCGAGTAGATCTTTAGGTACTCGAGTAGGTCAGTCCACATACTCGAGTAGGTCCTTTCATATACTCGAGTAGGTCTTTAGTTACTCGAGTATGTCTCATACTTCTCGAGTGGAATTTTGAAAAAAGTGAGAAAGAGTGGATTTTGTGACTAACCCTTTGCAATTACTTGCTTCGTAGTCATTCAGCCTTCTTTAGTCCTCCTTGTTGAGCATCCCAAGCTCTGTCTTGAAGAACGAGAACTTGGTCTCGTCCAGCGGCTTGGTGAAGATATCTGCAACTTGCCGATCTGTAGGCACATATTGGAGTTCTATGTCTCCATGCTCCACATGTTCCCGGATGAAGTGGTACCTTAGCTCAATGTGCTTTGTCCAGCTGTGAGAGACTGGATTGTTGGCTATTGCAATTGCGCTGGAGGAGTCACAGTACAAGGGTATATCCTTGAACTGCAGGTTGTAGTCCTCGAACTGATTTTTTATCCATAGCAACTGTGCGCAACAACTGCCTTCAGAGATGTACTCTGACTCGGCCGTTGAGATTGCGACACAGGTCTGCTTCTTGCTACTCCAGGAAATTAGCCTTCTTCCGAAGAATTGGCAAGTCCCTAAGGTGCTTTTCCGGTCGTCTTTGCTACCTGCAAAATCTGCATCTGAGAATCCAATTAGTTCGCTGTCATTACTTCTTGGGTACCATAAGCCAAGATTTGGTGTGCCTTTAAGGTATCTCAGGATCCGCTTTGCAGCAGCGTAATGAGATTCCTTAGAGTTCACCTGAAATCTAGCACAGACACATGTTGAGAACATTATGTCAGGCCTACTGGCAGTAAGGTAGAGCAAGGATCCAATTATGCTTCTGTACTTGGTTTCATCAAAAGGTCTCCCTTTCTCATCCTTGTCCAGAGACATAGTTGAACCCATTGGAGTCCTCATAGAGGTTGCGTTCTCCATTCCGAATTTCTTAATTAGCTCTTTGGTGAATTTAGTCTGTGAGATGAAAATTCCATCTTCAGATTGTTTCACTTGAAGCCCTAAGAAATACTTCAGCACGCCCATACTACTCATTTCAAACTTCCCTTACATAAGTTTTGAGAACTTTTTGCAGAGGTTGTTGTCTATAGAGCCAAAGATAATGTCGTCGACATAGATTTGCACTAGCAAAATCTTGCCTTGTATTTCCCTAAGAAATAATGTCTTGTCTATCTTTCCCCTTGTGAACTTGTTCTCAAGTAGAAAGGTAGACAACGTTTCATACCAAGCTCGAGAAGCTTGTTTCAGACCATATAGGGCCTTGTGCAGAAAATAGACATGATCGGGAAAGTTAGGATCAACGAAACCTGGAGGTTGTTCCACATACACTTCCTCCTTTAAGTTACCATTCAGGAAGGCCGACTTCACATCCATCTGATAGACGGTGAAGCCTTTGAAGGCAGTGTATGCTAGGAACAACCTTATTGCCTCCAGCCTGGCCACTGGAGCATAGGTCTGGTCGAAGTCGATTCCTTCTTCTTGACGATATCCTTTAGCGACGAGTCTGGCCTTGTTCTTTATGATAGTCCCATCTTCATCCATCTTGTTCCTGAAGACCCATTTTGTTCCAATGATGTTCTTTCTCTTGGGTCTTGGAACCAGTATCCACACATTGCAGCGCTTGAACTGATTTAGCTCTTCTTCCATTGCCATTATCCACGATGCGTCTGAGTTTGCTTCCTCAAATTTCTTTGGTTCAACCTGTGAGAGAAAACTCAAATGAAGATTCTCATTAGTTGTACCTCTCCGAGTTCTGACACCGTCCCGGGGATTTCCTATGATCTGGTCCATGGGGTGATCCTTCAGATGTCTGAGCTCTAGAGTCCTTGCATCTGGATTATCTTCAAGCACCGGAGTGATTTCTTCATCCTGGATGGCTTCTTCATTTTGATCATCAGCCTCTCCAATAGGAGTGGGAGTGATGATCTTAATGAACTTCTTGCCTTCTTCTTCGGACGGATCATCCAAGCTGGTTTCTTTCAGCTTTTCACCTGCATCTTCAATGAGCATGCTAGACGGATTGCTTTGCAGCAAGCTCGTCTCATCAAATACAACATGTATCGATTCTTCCACCACCAGGGTTTTTCTATTAAAAATCCTATATGCCTTACTATGGCTACTATATCCTACAAAAGTACCTTCAAAGCTCTTTTCGCTGAACTTGGTGGTATGATACTTGCCATTGTTAAGTACGAAGCATTTGTAGCCAAAGATTCTAAAGTAAGCGACTGTTGGTTTTCTGCCTTTCAGAAGTTCGTAAGGAGTCTTATTGTGGTCTTTGTTTATGAGTGCTCGATTTTGCACGTGGCATGCAGTGTTGACGGCCTCAGCCCAGAAGTACTCCGGTAGTGAAGCGTCACTCAACATGGTCCTGTAGGCCTCTATGAGTGTTCTGTTCCTTCTCTCAGCCACTCCATTTTTGTTGTGGAGTATGAGGAGAGGAAAACTCATGAAAGATACCTAAGCTTTCACAAAATTCTGTCATGGCCCCAGATTTGAACTCTGTTCTGTTGTCGCTTCTGATTTTGACTATGGAGCAGTTGTATTCATTCTGGACTTGCCTGGCAAAATTGGTAAAGATATCGAAAGTATCTGACTTGTGTTTCAGAAAGAACACCCACGCAAAGCGCGAGTAGTCATCAACAATTACCAATGTATATTCCTTGCCTCCCAAACTCCTAATCTGCAGTGGACCAAACAAGTCCATGTGCAATAGATGGAGACATCTGTTAGAGTCTTTGCCAATAATGCTTTTAAAGGTAGCCCTTATTTGCTTGCCTTTTACGCATGCATGACAAGGTCTGTCTTTGACGCATTTGACATTTGGGGCATCACGTACCAAGTTCATTGAAAATAGTTTATTAATTGTTTTGAAATTAATATGTGCTAGTCTCTTGTGCCATTGGTCACCTAGAGATGCACTATATTTTGCCAAAAGACACACTGGTGTGGAGGAGTCTATACAGATGAAATTTAAACAGAAAATATTCCTGCTTCGAGTGCCGGATAGAATCATTTCCATATTGTCAACGGATTTTATCAAGCACTTATCAGCATGAAACTCAACTATGTATCCTTTATCGCAGAGTTGGCTTATACTAATGAGATTGTGTTCCAATCCTTCAACATAGGCCACATCCGAGAAGGATACATTGCCGTTAGTAATCATACCATAGCCTCTAGTAATTCCACGGTCTGAACCTCCAAAGATGACCTTTGGTCCGTTCACGACTGGAGTAAAGTTCTGAACGAGGCTTCTCGTCTCGGTCATATGCCGAGAGCATCCGCTGTCCAAATACCAGATAGGCATTTTGTTGGCCTTTGGACATCCCTGCAATCACAATCAATTCGCCTTAGGAACCCAAACACGTTTGGGTCCTTGGTCTCGGGTTAGAGTGCTCCCCCTACGAGTGTTGGCATTATGAGCGGTCTTTCTCATATTGCTGACATGAGGGGTTGCAACGTTTCTGGAATTGAACCAGCAATCTATGGCGAAGTGACCGATCTTGCCACAACACCAACAGTCAAATCTGTTGTACCTTTGCCTCAAAATCTCCTGCTTGACCTTTTGGAACTTTGGTCTAGCAGGGGTAGCATTCTTGGAGGAAGATACCTCATGGTGATGGCAATCACATGGCTTATTCTCCTTTATAGGCTTTTCTACAGCAGGCTTTGTCTTTGGTGCATTCTTGAAGTTATGCCCATGATTGAAAGGGCCATAGCTCTGAAGAACAACTTCTTCATAAGGTGCCTTAACGACACTTTCGCCAAAGTTTCGGGGTCGAGCCCATCCTTGATAGCGGGACTTTGGCTCTACATGAGTAGGCCTAGCAAAGTGCCCGTAAGACGAGTCAAAATCAAACTCATTTGTTGGAAAGATGACCTTTCTGAATGTGGTTTGATTTTGAGGGGCTTTTCCCTTTTCTTCGGCTGAGGCCTTTTTGGCGGCCTTATTTTTCCGTTGATTCTTGTTTCTCCTAGAGGATTTACTAGGAGCTTCTTCATGGCCTAGACCAGCTCCCTTGGCCTTTGCTGAGAATTCAGCAACGAATGGAAGAACCATCTTGGGCTTAGAGAAGCTCTCAACAAGTTTCCTTTCAGCCGCAAGTTCGGCTTCCAAACCTTTGATGATCTTCTCCTTCAGGTCAAGGTGCTCGAGAGCCTTGTTGTATTCTTCAATAGCATTATTGAAGTTTTCTTCGAGGGATTCAGTCTTTGCGACTTTCTCTCTCAAGTTGCTCTCTTCGGCTTTTAGAGATTTGATCTCTTTAGCCTGAGTCTTCACGACTCGACGACATTTGTCGTAAGCCATGATTAACTCCTTATACTGGGCCATCAATTCTGACTCATCGTCAGAGGAGCTACTCTCGCAATCATGTTCAGAGACTTCAGACTCTGAGAGAGGGGTGTGAGAGTTTACCTTCCCAGTGAACTGGGGCTCTTGTTCATCATCTGTTTGAGCCATTAGCCCAAAGTAAGTTTCTTCTTCTTCGCTTGACTCTGAGGAGTCGGAGTCGCTAAGAGTCTTGCTCCTTTTGGCTATGAGGCTCTTCTCTTTCCTCTTTCTGTTGTGTGAGGATTTCTTATCTTCCCTTCTGCCACCCTCCTTCTTCTTGTGGGGGCAGTCAGCAATGACGTGACCTGGCTTATTGCAACAGTAGCAAATGATGTCAGTTGAAACGTATTTGTTCTGTTTAGTGTTGTACCTGTCGTGGCTGCTTGAGCCTTTTCTTTGTCGATCGTCATCGCGCCGCAATCTTCTGTATGAGGCATCCTTGCCTTTCCATTGTTTCTTTTTATTAAGAAACTTCTTGAATTGCCTTGAGAGCAGGGAGAACTCTCCTTCAGATAGTTCGGAGCCTGAGGTGCTGGGCTCTGATGTTTCTTCTTCTTCATCAACTTCTGGAGCTGGAGCGGGGGAGGCAGCCTTAGTCTTTCTGGAGGTGTCTGCCTTCAGAGCGACAGATTTCTCCTTTAGAGCAGACCTACCATTCTCTTCTTCAGCTTTTCTTGTGTTGATTTGGAGTTCATAAGACATAAGCTTTCCGAAGAGATTTTGCGGGTCCGTTTCAGCTAGCTTCCCGAACTCCCTGATGGCACATACCTTGTTATCCCATTCCTTGGTTAGGGATCTCAAGAATTTGTCGTTCAGTTCTCCATTTGTGAAGACACGGCCATACACCCTTAGGCCATTTACAATCTTGAAGAAGTTCTCAAAGGTGTCGGCAATTGTTTCCTTGTTCCCTTGTCGGAACGCTTCATATTTTTGATTGAGGAGGGATCTCCGATCATCCCTTACTTCTTCAGTCCTTTCCATCAAAGTGACTAAGGAGTGCCACATCTCCTTAGCTGATTGACAGTGAATCAAATTCTGCAGCATCGAGTCATCGACTGCACTTGCTATTATGTTTTTAGCTTTCTTGTCGAGAGAGACAAGTGCAATCTCATCTTTGTCGAGATCCATTAGCTTCTTGGGAACTCTCTTGGTAGGGTCGATAGTGGACATAGTCATGGGAACGTAAGGACCTTCTTCAACGATCATGAAGATCCTTGGATCCACAGCTTCCATGAAAAATTTTATCCTTTCTTTCCACATGGGAAAGTTGTTTTTGTTGCACAGAGGAAGCTTGGCGAAATCTTTACCCTTGTCCATTTTATGGAAGAATCTTTCAGATAACAGATCTGGATCTGATCAAGGTGTTAACCTATTAACGATCAACCTCGCTCTGATACCAATTGAAATAAAACTGTTGTCGACCTAAATCACCTAGAGGGGGGTGAATAGGTGGTTTGTGCGTCTTTTGCGGAATAAAAATTAATTAGAGCACTGCACAGAAATATCTACCAATATCACAGACGACACAAGATGTATAGTGGTTCCCCAACCTTGGGTACATCCACTTTCCCTCACCGATCTAGCAATCAACTAGACTCGGCTACTCCACTATCTCGGATCAAAAATCGATCCTACCCTCGTAACAAAGTTCCTACAAACTCGATCCAAACAAAACAGATTTACACCTCGGAAGATAGCACTTCCTACAAACTCGGAGTGAAAAACTCCTACACTCGGAGAAGATTTCTCCTACAAAATTAATAAAGTGTTTACAAGAAAACAAACAGTAAATCACTCAGATCTGAAGGAAATGGCCTGGATCTTCTTCTTTTCAACTTTGCAGCTTTTTCAGAAATCGGTGAAGAAGGTCTCGGCCTCGATCTGGATCTACTTCCTTTTACAGAAGTCGAGAGAGAGAATGAACAGTGAAGTCGATCTCGATCTGTAACTTTTCTTCAGAATAAACCTCTGAAAGTCGAAGCTTTGGCCGGAGAAGAAGGCGGCGGCGGCTTCCGTTTCGCGAGAGTCAGAGAGGCGGTTGAAGAATCTTTCTCGAAAAAGAGATTACAAGAAAGCTTTGAGAAAAACTTAGGGTTTGTCATTTTCTGATAGGACTTTATATAGGAGAGACTAACGGTCATAATTGGTCTTAATGATGTACACGTGGACCAATCATGTCGCGTGATTTGAAAAATCCCGTCAGAAAAATGACTTAGAAAATTTTCGGAAATATATGGCCAACTACACGTGTAAGTCAATAACTACTCGAGTAGTTGAATAGCTACTCGAGTATATGATGAGAAACATACTCGGGTAAGAATAAACAGACTACTCGAGTATATAGATATCAACTACTCGAGTATATAGACATAACTACTCGAGTATACTAAGAGACCTACTCGAGTGTATAGAGGATCTACTCGAGTACTGAAAGAGCTACTCGAGTATATTACATAACCTACTCGAGTACATGAAGAACTACTCGAGTGGAATACTTAGAAAAATTCTGAAGAGGTCAGCTGGCAACTACTCGAGTAGTTGAACTAAACTACTCGAGAGGAAGTAACCTACTCGAGTAGGTGAAGGTTCTACTCGAGTAAAAGACTTAGAAAAAATTCTGGAGAAGAGAAATTGCAAGGTACACGAGTGACACAGGAACTACTCAAGTAGGTAAAATGAACTACTCGAGTATGTTTCTATCTACTCGAGTATGTGACTAAACTTACTCGAGTATATGACTTAGAGAAATTTAGATGAGAGAACCCTTATGGCACTCGGGTATAAAGAGTGATCTACTCGAGTATATAAGCATGCTACTCGAGTATATGACTTGGTCTACTCGAGTAGGTGACTTAGCTACTCGAGTATATGACTATGTCTACTCGAGTATATAGACAGAACTACTCGAGTAACTTATACCCAGACTACTCGAGTAGGTGAAAGCACTACTCGAGTAAAACACTTAGAATTTTTTCTGATGTTGGAAAAACTGGCTCTTCTAGAGTAGCCAACTTCCAATGTCAATCCCATAGTCCAATAGCTTGAGTATGAAGTGTATCCAAATAGAGAGACCACACATGAGTCAACACCTTGGAATATGCAATGAGAGATTACATTGCACAGTTCCTGTGTTTGGTGACCCACTGTGGGCTGACATTGGCCTACACTTCTCAGTGAAACTCCTGCAAACATATAGCTTAAACCAAGCATCAAATACAACTTAATTCATCTTAGTTCCAGGGTGACTTCATCAAATCTGGGTTCATGTGGATGAAATACCCAACAACTATTAATTTTAGTTCATATCATAAGCATTTTGTTTTTACTGCAGCTTATGAGTTTAAGCCATTTATTCTTATTCCAGCTTCTGGTTCTAGATCCCCTTCAGTACAAAGCTATCCATTTATATAAAAAATCTGGTGATTTTCTCGTTTCGTTATTTATTTGATTACTTATGTGTGTTTTCATGATTTGCTTGGGTAACACTAGTGTTTATCTTATTGAATTTTGTCCACGTTAATTATGAAAGTTTGATCTGAAGTAGTCAATAACTTGAATTTATTGGAAATACTATAATTAGTTTCATTCTATGTATAAGCTTCTTGTTTTTATATGAATATATCAAATATTTGTACTAATTTGTGTTAGAGTGTTTTGATACCATGTAATAATTTAAAGAGAACAGTAAACTAGAGCAGCAATATTATTATTATATATATATATATATTGTCCAAGGTACTCTTTTTAATTTTTCATCAAGTATCCTTTTTCAGGTATACTAAGAAGTACAATCATTACTTCTTATACATATCCCACCGATGAGTTATTTCCTCTATTATCTCTTCACTCTTCTTTCTTTCTTGTGCTTCATGGCATGATCGATTTCAGTCGATGGTGCTTCCTTGTTACTTATTTGACTTCTTTAGCTTCGAAGATTATGGTCTAAAAAGGTGATTTCATTTAAGTTGCAATTCTTAGTCTATAATGTGCATTAATTCAATATAACAGTTATTCTGCATTAATGCACTACAGTAGATGTTAGGGGCATTAATGCATTGCAGTAGCTATTGGTGGAATTAATGCACTATAGTAGCTGCCGGGGGCATTAATACCTATGTTATGCTGTGGGGCCCAAGTAATTTTTTGCTTCCCTGCTTCCTACTCTTATATGCCGTCCCTTCTATTTTACTCTTTCCATAACTCCCTCTTTACTCTTTCTCACTTCATTCTCCATCTTTCAAGAATGGATAATACTTATGATGATCTGATTTTTTTAAGATGTTCTCAATATTATTGTGGGGCTCAGCCATTCCTTTGAAGGCTTGGGCTCGGGGTTCGAGGGTGTCTATAATTCTAAAATATTCTCTTTCTCCGAGAGCACCTCCTAGCATCATCCTGGCCCCATGTTACTTCTACAAATCACAAAAAAATTTAAGCCTCATTCAGTTCCCATATCGCTTATTTTCCCCCTTCCCAGTTCAAATAGTTTGTAGTTCTTTGCAAAGTTTTTAATTCTAATGTTGTTATTAATTTAGGGCACTGTGTTTGATTAGTAAGATCTTATCTTACTGTAATGATTTTTTATTCTTCAGTACTTAATTTAGGGCACTGTATGTTTGATTATACATGGCACAATGAGGAAGCCTGTGATAATGAGTGTTATGAGAGTGCTGGACTCCTGATTTGCATCAAAAGTTCTTGAACACGCTTGAAGCAATTGGAGGCTCCCACGGTGAAATTTCCAATACATGTCACTGCTCAGAATGGTTTATTGTTCAATAAATTTATTATTTGAAAGAAATTTTGGATTGGATTAATACAATGGCAACACTAAAAGCAGACAATTGAGATGCTGAAGGTGGATAGCCTCACCATCTATGAGGTCAGAATCTCATTTGTAGGCGAATACGAGTTTCTTACTCCATTTCAATGCATAGATGATTGATCATCTTAATTTAAAATTGAAAGATATTTTTTCAAAAATGTAACATTTTTTATTCATATAAATTTCTTGAAGTTGTTGATTGTTAAGGCTATTTTCCCTAACATTACTACACATAACCATGCAGGATTGAAACTTTAAAATATTAAGCATTTGGTTTTTGAGTCAGCTTTCAGTTATCTGACCTTAAATTCTTTATTTCAATAATCATATTTCCAATTGACCATAGTCACACTGAAAGAGGTCAAAACTAACTCAAATCTACGTATACCTACTCATAAAAATCTATAATATTGCAACTAAAAGTATTACAAATTTGATTCTTGAGCTGAGCTTAGAGCACCAGACCCTAAAAGAACCAACCTCAAAGGTCAGTTCCTGATTTTTTTTCGAATCATGCCTAAAGTAAGAACTTCAAAATCGACCCGAACTGATCATTTCGGTTTGCTCTTTCATCTATTTTTGGTTATCCAATTATATTTGCAAAAAACATAGCTATTTATGTCTCTCCTTAAATTAGATTGTCTCAATGAATTTGAGTGAAATGATCTTGGTATTTTTCTTTAATGGAGTTTGTTGATACTATATTATTTTACTCAATAATATGTGTTATTATTAATTGAGCTACTATTAGCGAATGTTTTGATTTGTTAGATAATGACAGATTTTAAGACTGGTTGTCATTGTCCATTGATTAGCTTTTCAGATTTTTTTGTATGATAATACAATTAAAAAAACAAATCATTTTTGCATTTACAAACTATTCAATATTTCTCTACATATAATGTATGACCACTACCCGCTATACATGGCATTCATGATAACTGTTATAGTTTCTTAGCAAGTTCTAATAATATACCGTCAGTTACGGGCATTAATGCAATGCAAAAACAACTGTTGGGTTAATGCTTCCAGCTCAAACATTAATACCTAATAGCTGTTGGGCATTAAGGCTCATGTTGCAGGCATTAATGCACTGCAACAGTTGCTGCTTGGTTAATGCCTCCAGCTTCAGCTTTAATTCCTAACAACTATTGAGCATTAATGTCCATGTTGTTTGCATTAATACACTACAACAATTATTGTTCATTAATGCATTGCAGCTGCTGTTGTTGGGTTAATGCCTCTAACACCAGCATTAATATCTAGCAGATGTTGGGCATTAATGTTCACGCTGCTGTCATTAATACACTACAACAGTCGTTGTACATTAATGCACTATAGCAGCTGCTGGGGGCATTAATGCCCCCACTGTGTTGTGGGGGCACAAGTGATATTTTGTTAATTTAGGGAAATTTCAGTTTTTTTGAAAAAAGTTCCTTTGACTTAAAGTATGATATGTGTGGCTTATATGTTCTCTCTTCTATTCTACCCTTTCTATAACTTCCTCTCTACTCTTTCTCACTCAACTCGAGCTTTCAAGAATGGATAATACTTTTGATGATCTGGTTTTTTTGGAGAAAATGTTCTCAACATGGCTGTGGAACTCTGTCAAATTATTGAAGGCTTGGGCTTCGGGTTTAAGGGTATCTATAACTCTAAAATATTCTCTTCCTCTATGGACACCTCCCAGCATCATCTTGAACCATATTACTTCTAGAAATTAAAAAAATATTATTTTTTTTTGGATGCTCATATTGCTTATATTTTCCCCCTTCTTAGTTGTAACGTCCTCGCACCCCAACATGTACACTAATTTCCACATGGTCTAGTTCCGGTCACCGGGTTGTAGCACAAGCATCCCAAAGCCTCTCATGCCTATTTTTTGGTCACGCGCATTGTTGAGGCTATCCACCTTCTGCCTCTCGCGCTCAGCCTATTTTAAGTAGCAGGTGCAAGCTGCTTCCTGATCTCCGGGAACAACTCATATGCCTCCTAGGGTCGGGAACTTCATGGATAAGTGAGGAATTAACGGGATCGCTCCAAAGACTAATTGAATCGGCCTTCTAAAGATGGCGTTGTAGGGAAAACTTAAGTTGCTGACAACAAACTGGATATCCTGAGTAACCTGCCTCGGGAATTCACCCATTATTACTGATATGGTAATCGTTCCTTGAATGGGAACTGGATAATTATTGAAACATATACGGGTCTCATGGCAGGATTGAGATGTTGGGGGGTAAGTTTCATGTTGTAGATAGTGGATAAAAATTGGACATTGATTGAACTCTCATTGTCTATGAGAATTCTTTTAACGTTGAAGCAAGGATCTCCTATCCCTGCACTGATGACAAGCGGGTTCTGATGGGAAATCTACAACCCTTCGAGGTCTTAATTTCCAAAGGCGATGGTGGAATCCAGGTTGGGTTCTACGCACTTATGGGTTTTGTCTATAGTTTCAAGTGAAAATATCTGGGTAAAGAGGAATGGCAGCCTGGCGATGGTTTCGATGTTGCCTACCAATTGCCTGGCGCCTGGGGCCCCCTGTGGTGCATTCTGCTAGTCTCTTCCTTGACGATGTACTTGTTGGCCTTACACTTGTCCCTGTAAAAACCTTCTAAGGAGTCCCTAGCGGACAAGACGCTCGATTTCATTCTCTAGTCTGGAACATTCCTCAGTAGTGTGACCAGTCTTATGGTGAAACTCACAGTACTTTTTTGGGTTTGGAGACAGTACTCTCAGTCATTGAATCATGAATTATGTACATTACGTTAGTGTAGGTAGTATTTAGTGGAGTGTATTCTCGAGGCAGATGCTGCCCCCCATTCCTTGGAGGGTCTCGTTGATGTTTATCATTCTAGTAGTCATCCCGGTGTCTCTCTTCATGCCTTATATGGGATTATTCTCTTCCCCTCTTCCTCTTCTGCCCGCCTTCAAACTGCTGGTGGTGTGCTTCAATGACCTCGTCATCCGCTATCTGGGCTTCGACCTAATGAGTAAGGTCTGGGTAACTGGGAACGGTTTCCCTCATGAGAGCTAAATAGAAACTGCTTGGGCGGAGTCTACCAAGGAATACTCCTCTGAGAAGTTCAGGATCGACCCCTGAATTTGACATGCTTCTGAAGTGAAGCGGCAAAAGAAGTCTTTGAGGGATTCTCCCTCATTCTTACGGATACCCGAGAGGTGCGAGGGATCCCGAACAATTCTATGATTGGCAACAAACTGCTCTGAAAATGTCCTTGTTAACTTCGTAGAAGTGAAAATGGTTCCTTCCCGGAGAGAATGAAATTAGGTACAAGCCTGACCCTTTAAAGCGGCTAGGAAAACTTGACATAGTAACTGATCTAGGGTAATGAAAATCCTCATTATGGTTAGGAAATGATTGACATGTTCAAGCGGATCCAATGTTCCATAGAACATCTCAATGTTGGGGAGCTTAAAGTCATGCGTGACTGGATGTGCTAGAACTTGGGGAGCGAGCAGAGAGACCTGATGTAGAGGATGGCGTGCGAAGATGTCTCATCAAGTTGTCCGTATTCCTGGGCGATCACCTCACGAATCTCTTCGTGAGTGAGCCTTTCTCCCGGTGGCGAGCGTGTTATTTCTTCCGGAAGATGATGGTGGCCGCCTCTAGCGCCATGATGAGCAGGGTGTGTGGAACTGGTGATATCAGAAAAGTCTTCGAATTTATTTTCCATGTAGGGGGCTTGCTGAGGAGGAATGTGATCCTGAGCCGGAGGCGGGGGATTAGCCAACGCAGGAGGCTAAGGAGGAGGTGGAGGAGCTGCAATGTTTTAAACAAGGGCGAGCATCTCGGTATGATGCTCCTCCATATGCTGCATGCGCCCTTCGAAGGCGGCTACGGTTAGGAGAGTGACATCCCCACTGAGAGTCACGTTGACTAGTGAATGAGAGGGAGTCGGCTCAACACATCCTCCATGGGGTGATTCGTTGGTGGTTCAGGTGCTCCTTCTAACCATGGGAGCAAGTCACTAGTACAACGATGCAGAGGGTACCATATTCTAATTCTTCGATAAATGCGGAGAACCCCTTCCTACAGACGATGCCAAACTATTGCGGCCATACTCGACACCCCGGTCAGGCTGGAATAACTTTGACCATCTTAGCTCACGGAGCGGTCGAGAACGCACACAGTCAATTAGATAGAGAGAGATATATTGTACACACAATGTTTTGACGTGGAAAAACCCCTCAATTGGGTAAAAAACCACACGACTGGGTCTGTGCCAGTCAAACTCCAATGTTTTCTTGTAGTTACAGTTTTCTCCGAGAATTGAGAGTGATAGGCCGCTCCTCATTACACTTTGGAGATGAGAGAGAGACTTAGGCTCACGACGAGCAATAGGCTGCTCCGCATGAGATTTGTGGCTTGGTGATGCGCACAAACGTGCACTTACTGTTGTAGGAATTTCCTTTTCGTCGCTTGTTCGTAGACTTAGGAAGATTTCGGTGGCGAGGCGATGACCTACCAGTTGCTTGAAGAAGGCTCAGAGGAGGCTTGAAGATGCCTTGAAGGTGGCTCGTAAAAGGAATCCGGCAGAGCTCTGGCCTGAGGAAGAGGAAAGCAGAGGAGCAAAAAGTGAGAAATGAGTAGGCCTGTGGCTTGTTTATTGGCTCTACGAGGTGGTTACAGTAGTTATGCGACTATCTGCACACCATAACAACCGATATTATTATTATTTTATAGTTTTGAGCGTATATTTTGCTCATTATATTTTTCGTTTGCAGGCAAAATATTTAATTAATATCGCTCACTAATCATGATTGTTAGTGAGTGGTTACTTAAGAAATGGACGACAATGATCATTACAGAGTGATCAAATAGCGAGTAAAGCCCTCCATGGATGATTGGCCGGACTTGCGATGAATGTTCACCGGCGGAGGAAAAGATGGAGCCCGCAGTCGTGGAAAAGGGGCGGTCGGGCGAGCTACCCCTTCCGGGTGGAGCCCGCGGTCGCAGGAGGCCGTCGCAGGAAAGGGGCGGTCGGGCACGCCGCCCTTGCGAGCGTATCCGATGTCATGGGGAAGGGGTGGCCGGGAAGGCTGCCCCATGCGGGCGGAACCCGCGGCAAGGGAGGGTTGGGCGCGTCGCACCTTGCGGGTGGAACCCGCGGCCACGGAAGGTTGTCCGAGGAAAAGGCGGTCCGGGGTGGCTGCCCTTACGGGCGGAGCCCGAGACCGCAGAAGTCGGCCGCAGGAAAGGGGCGGCCGGGCGCGCCACCCCTTGCAGGGAAGCCCGCAACCATAGGAGGTGGCCACGGTGTAACAACCTGATTTGCTAGATAATAATAATAATAATAATTAATAAAATGATAACCTAATATACCCCCTCCTCATTTAACCCGTGAGCCATCCCCCCTTTTATTCTTGCAACCCGCACAACCCGTTCTTATTTCTGCTCGGCCGACTCTCCAGATTCCGCCTCTCACACTGATCCTATCTCCTGCTCCAACCGCCGCTCCCGATTCCGCTCGTTCCTTGCGCCTCCCTGCTCGCCGACATGTACTCTTCCTGCTCCTTCCCCTATGGCTGATGCCATCTTCAGATCCTCTTCCCCTGTAGCTCACGATAACATCCCCTACTCATCTTCTTGTCCGTCAGCCGTCTTCTGTCTCCTCCAAGGGTCGACTGCTTCTTCTCCCTTCCTCCAAGGCCTGTAACAGCTCTCCTTTCCAACAACCCTCTTCCTTCTTGGTTTTGGCTGACATGTGTCTAGAAAAGTGGCTAGGGTTTTGGTTTTTGCCTAGGGCTTTGCTCAAATCCTCCTCCACCCAGATTTTTGACTCGATTTTGGTTCCCCTTAATAAGATCAACTCTTCTTTCCCCTTATTTCAGATTTTGACCTAGTTTCATGATTTTTTGTGCCCTATATTTTGTACAACTTGTGATTCGTGAGTTTTACCCTCTCATTTTTGTCTAACTGTGTTGTGTTTTTGATTTCCGACATAGCTCCGAGACTCAAGTGATGGAATCTCTCCAAATCTCTCTCTGAATTAGGGTTTTTGTAACTCAAGCATCGTCAAGCCTCCGTTTCTGCGTGGTGGTCTCTTCTCCCCTCTTTTTTGGGGGAGGTAAATTTCTAAACCTCGCTTTTGTTTGTTTCTTGTGATATTTAAATTATTGTGTTAGCATTTAGTTTTTCGTCATGACAAATTATCAAGTTTTGTCTGTGGTTATTCCGAACAGGTCTGATTAGGGTTTCTAAACTATGATTGCATCGCTTAGCTGCCTCCATCAGTTCCAGCCTCCTTCAGCCAAGTAGAGACCTCTCTCTCTCTTGTAAGCATTGTGTGTAATGTAATTCCTCTATTCTTTGATTCATTACTGCATTTCGGTATATGTTGATCTATTAATGGATTTGTATCCTAACTGTTTTGTCTGTTCTTATGATTCTTTGATTTCATCCTGGAACGTTTGATTTGTCAATAAGTTTAGATCTTGAATACCCAGTCTGATAAGTTAATAATTTAGGCTATAATATATTTGAATTACTTGAATTTGTGATTTTGATCAAGTCTTAGATTGATATACACTTAGATGAAGGATGTTAGTTGGATATTTACTAGGGCGAATGATTTGATCTATTTTGATGAATAGTGAGAAGAATGATAGAATATTGAGCATGAGCAAAAACTGTCATGATAATAATTGTAATGAATTTTGGAGAGCAAATATATGTTTTGGTGTTTTTACATCATGCTCGTAGAGAACACATGTCTGCTTAGAAGATAATTGTATCTTGAAATGAATCAATCTACAATGAATATTAGGTATCCTAGAAAATGATGAAATGTAATCGTACCACCCGCGAATACTTGAAACCACAATATCATACAGGTCTATCTAGTTCCTTTCATATCACCGCATCTTGTTCATTATGTCTGTCATCAAATCTTCTGTCATCGAATTTTTGTGTCATCGGATCTGGTTTTGTATGTCTGTTCGAGTAAAACTTATTCTTGGTCTGATAACTCACTTTAAGTATTTTCGTTTCTGTTAAAAAATACATAAGTATGAAGTTCGAAAACAAATCCGTAGTTGTAAGCAAGTCCTTGAACTGTATCATCTAACTGGGTATCTTTCTTCCACCATGGTCATGATAAGTAGGATTAATTTTCCGACAAGACTTGCACTCGGTTTTGATCGTGAACCATGGGCGCCCGCTATAGCACCTACACCTTACATCGATCACGGCTTACAACATATTATATGAATAATGTTAGGCTATGCTCCGGAGTAGTCTAATACACTAAGTTGTTCTGTTTAGCTCTATTATTTGCTAGTCTCGAATAGTTTTGCTTCATGAGATACTAGTACACTCATGCTTTTCTGCTTCTATTACTATTCTATACTTTGCTCTGCTCACCCTATTTATTTCAATGTTCTGAGGCTTTTCCTTTGTGTTTTGGAATTGCCTTAGCTTTCGTGTCTGCGCCTCCAGTTTCCTGAGCCCGATCTGCATCAAGCTCCCACTTTTCGATGATTGATCTTCTAACCATGTCAGGTTTGATGTTTTTGATTCATTTTTTTACTGTCAGATGTTTTCTTTATGTGATAATTATGAACAGTAATACATGGACAACTGCTAGGCTATTTAAATATTTATGTAGTATAACTTAAAATTAATGCATGTTCACCCTCTGTTGTATCATTATTGCATGAAAATTATAGTAGTGGCTTGTTGATGACTACTTTTAGCCATCGTTTTTGGTATAGTTTAGTTTAAGAAATTCCTAAGATTATTTGTATTTTTGCTTACTTTATTCTTGTTATGTTTATTTTCATATTTTATTTGTTTTGTTATGAATATAATATTTTTTAGGTTATGTTATGTTTATGTTATGATCAATTTTATTTTATGTTATGTTATAATAATTAATGTTTTGATATAAATTATGTGTCTAATTTGTTATATTCTATTTTATTTTGCAGCCCATACCCGAGCCTTCTTCATTGGTGAAGCCCTCAAGTCATGGTGCAGCCCTCCTTCATTGATCCAAACCATACAGCCTACATGATGCAGCCCGACCACTTTAACATGATGCAGCCCTCTTCCACCAAAACAGCCCACATAGAGCAGCCCTCTTCCACCAAAACAGCCCACATGGTGCAGCCCTTCTTCAATAGTGCAGCCCGACCCCTTCCAAGTGCAGCCCACGTAGTGCAGCCCACAAAGAGCAGCCCTCCCCCTTCAAAGTGCTGTCCTCTCTCTCCATACTTTGGCCCATTTGAGGCCCATGCATGGTCGACCACTCCTCATGCATCCCCTCTTTCATTCCCACTCTCTCCCTTTTATTATTTTCTCTTCCATTTACTCCTCATGCACTTCCCCAAGCACATGGCCGGCCACCCCTCTCTCTCCCCCTCTTTTATTTCTTTTTTTCCCTTCATTTAATCCACATCCATCCCCCTCTCTACTTTTCATTCTCTCTTATCATCCCCATAAATGAAATGCATTGAACCCACCTCTCTCTACCTCATTAAATGCCATGCATGAACTTCTCTCCCATTACATGGCTGGCCACCCCCTTGCCTCCTCCTCTTCATTCCCATCTAGAATCTTCCCTCCTCATCTATAAAAGGCACCATGGTCTCATGCTTTAGATGTTAGATTTTGGAGAGAGCAAGTGGAGAGTATAAGTCAAGAAAGCTTTTATTGTAATTTTATTTCTTAGTTTACCTTGTTGCAATCTTATTTCATTTAAGTAATTTAGTATTATTTTGTTTTAGCATTGTGTACTCTTTCATTTAGTATCAATAAAAATGAAATTTTCTTCTCTTTACATTGTTATTTCCTTTTCCAATATGCGTAGCTAATCTTCTCTTAGCCTTCGATCGTGAAGATCCATAAAATGAGATGAGGGTTTCTTTTATTTCATAGTTTTATTTTTGCTTAATTTTACTCGATCCTTCTTTGATTTTTATTTTGTCGACTCCGTATTTCCCTTATACGGTAGTAGGCTTGGGATCTCATATTTGAGTTGCCGAGAGGCTCATGAATGTGAAAGATCACTCAAAGAAGGAAGGAGTTGAATGCAATTCTAGAGATAGGATGACGTAAATCTTCCGGATATGAGTCAAATCTAATAGTGCGGGTCACCTCGATAATGCGACTTTAGGCCTTTTTGACTTGAAAGTGATTTCGGTCGAAACGTCTATAAGCTAGGAGACTTAATGCTCTAGTGAGATTTTGTCTTATTTTCGGATCCGTCACGGTCGAGTATGATTTGCAAATTTAAAACTATGCCTTTTCATCCCTCTCATTTCGTTTTATGGTGAATCTTCGATCGAATGTTAACTTTTTATTATAAAGTTTTTCGTCTAAAAAATTATCTTTCGTTTTAGTTTAAAAATTCTCAAACCCATTTTCTTTCGGTAGGATAATAGTTCAAGCGTGAGTAGCAGTATTTGACAACCCCGTGTTTAAATACGACCTTGATACTATAATTCGACAGATACACTTGCTTGTTCAGGTTTTAGCCCATCAAGTTTTTGGCGCCGTTGTCGGGGACGTTTTTTCGTGAATATTAGGAAAACGCTTTCGCTATTACTTCTGCAAAAAAAATAATAAAAAATAAATTTTCCTTTCTCTATTTTCTTCTTCAAGTTTTTTTTTATTTCCCTTCTTCTCTTTTTCTTTCCTCCATTCTCCTTCTAATTTTCTTAGTACATGACCCGCACGAATCCGTCGCTACTTGTTGACTTGGATCCAGAAATCGAACGCTCCTTTCGGAGAAACTTACGATTCAGTGGTTCCACTTCTCAAACAGCGGTTGAGGATTCCGATGGTGATTGTAACTTCAACTCCGAAATGGGAGACCCTAACCCAGCGTTTGCCCAGCAAAGGACGATGTCCGATTATGCTCGGCCCAACCTGGAGGGAAAAGAAACAAGTATTGTTCGACCTGCAATTGCGAACAATAACTTCGAGCTTAAGCCTAGCATCATACAAATGGTGCAGCAATATGTACAGTTTGACGGATTACAAGATGAAGATCCGAACTTGCATATTGCCAATTTTCTTGAAATCTGTGACACCTTCAAAATAAATGGTGTCTTAGACGATGCTATAAGGCTAAGACTCTTCCCCTTCTCCTTAAGAACTAAAGCCAAACAGTGGTTGAGTTCACTTCCAAGAGGATCAATCACTACTTGGAACATTTTAACTGAAAAGTTTCTCTCTCGTTATTTCCCCCCCGCCAAAACTGCTAAGCTAAGAAATGATATAACTTCTTATTTTCAAATTGCATCTGAGACCCTCTATGACACTTGGGAGAGGTTCAAAGAACTTTTGAGAAGGTGCCCTCATCATGCTCTGCCTGTATGATTATAGGTCCATACATTTTACAATGGGCTAAATCAAGAAACTAAGCAAATGATATATGTCGCTTATGCTGATTCTTTGGACCGCAAAACTCCGGAAGCCGCTCTTGAGCTTATCGAGGACATGGCGATGAATACTTATCAGTGGAATTCGTCTAGGACTCGCCCATCTAAACCTGCATGTATCTATGAAGTGGACTCGGTTTCGCAACTGGCGCTGCAAGTGGAAATGCTGAACAAGAAGATTTCGGAGATAACTGCTTCCTCCGCCGCATTGCAGGTGGATTATCTGGGGAACATACACAGGCCTGCTCAAAATAATTCTGCCAATAATTTTTCTTCTTTTTCTAATTTTTCTTCACCTCCTGGTTTTAATTCTTCTTCGAACTTTTATAATCCTGGATGACGTAACCATCCTAATTTTTCTTGGAGTAACCCTGTTAATGTTGCATGCCCACCACACGATTTTACACCACCACCACCGCCATAACAAAACCAAAATCTTCAAAAAAACCTCTCTTTGGAAAAAATTTTATCTAGATATATAAGCTCGAACGATGCTACTATTAGAAACTTAACAGGGTCGATAAAAAGTTTAGAAAACCAGGTCGGGCAACTTGCCAAGGCTTTTTCCCAGAGACCACCTGGAAATCTTCCCTCGAACACTAAACCTAACCCAAGGGAGCACACAAATGCGATTTCCCTTCGTAGCGGTAAGTTTATTAATGAGCCCACCACTAGGGAAGAGCCAAAGGTGATTGTCCCTCATGTTGTGGAAAAAATTATCCCCATGAAAAATGATAAATCAACTTTTGAAAATGAAAAAACTACTTTAGATAAAGAAAAGGATATTTCTGTTTTTTCTGATTTTGTAAAAGAAAATGATGACGTTCAAAATAATGCTCCGATTGTTATAAAGGAATTTCCGCCACCTCCTTATCCGGCTCGACTTAGGAAAGAAAAACTAGACGATCAGTACCAACATTTCCTTGAAATGTTCAAACAAATTCATATTAATTTGCCATTTCATGAAGCGATTAGTAAAATGACTAAGTATGTGAAATATCTTAAGGATTTATTAACGAACAAGAAGAAATTGGAAAATTTATCGCATGTAACCTTAAATGAAGAATGCTCTGCGGTCGTTAAAAACTCTAATCTTCCTAAAAAGATAAACGATCCAGGTAGTTTTTCCATTCCTTGCGTTTTTGGTGATCTATTTGTTAAACATGTGTTTGCGGATCTAGGAGCGAGCATCAATTTGATGCCCTTTTCTTTATTCAAAAAGCTAGGATTGGGAACTCTTAGCCCTACAAGAATGAGTATCCAGTTAGCTGATAGGTCAATTAAGTATCCTTTAGGTATCGTTGAGGATGTGCTAGTAAAGGTAGACAAATTCATCTTCCCGGTGGATTTGTCATTCTCGATATTGAAGAGGACGTCGAGGTCCCTCTTATCCTTGGTCGACCCTTCCTAGCCACCTCTCGAGCGGTCATCGATGTTAGTAACGGAAAGTTGTTTTTGCGTGTGGGAGATGATGAGGTCACATTCTCTATCAATCAATCAATGAAAAACTCTTTAAAAAAATGATGATTCATGCTTCTTTCTTGATGTTCTAAATGAAGATTCTTCACTTTCTCTTTCTAACATTTCTTCAAATGAATTTTCCTCCTCTTTTTTTGAAATTGCTTCATATGATTTTGAAAACACGGTTATGTCATTACAAGCAAATTTTGAAAATGATTTTGTCTTTGGTAGAAAAAAGTATGAAAATCTTATTTTTGAAAAAGAAAAGAATTTGAAAAACTCTTATGATGAACCGCCCCATCTTGATTTAAAGCCTCTCCCTGATCATCTAAAATATGCCTTTCTTGAAAAAAAATTCTAAATTGCCCGTTATAATCTCGGCCTATCTTTCTCAATCCGAAAATGATCAGTTGATCGAAGTACTACAAAAGCATCGCCGAGCTATAGCGTGGCAAATTTCCGACATTTCTGGCATAAGCCCTTCTTTTTGTACTCATACAATATTGTTTGAAAATAATCCTAAGGGTGTAGTCCAACCACAACGTCGTCTCAATCCGAATATGAAGGAAGTTGTGAAGGAAGAGGTGCTTAAGTTATTAGATGCGGGGATAATTTATCCGATTTCCGATAGTCAGTGGGTAAGTCCGGTACAGGTTGTTCCTAAGAAGGGTGGGATTACGGTAGTAACGAACGAAAATAACGACTTAATTCCAACTAGGACGATAACGGGATGGAGGATGTGCATCTATTACCGTAAGCTAAACGATGCCACTCGAAAAGATCACTTCCCCCTCCCCTTTATCGATCAAATTTTAGAACGTTTATCCGGGCACAGTTTTTATTGCTTCCTCAATGGTCTCTCGGGGTATTTTCAAATCCCTATCGCACTCGAGGACTAAGAGAAGACAACATTCACTTGCCCTTTCGGGACTTTTGCTTATCGTAGAATGCCTTTCGGGTTATGCAACACACCCGCTACCTTTCAGCGGTGTATGCTTGCTATTTTTGATAAATACGTAGAAAATATTATGGAAGTATTTATGGACGATTTTTCTGTTTTTGGCGACTCCTTTAATTTATGTTTAAAAAATTTGGAAAAAGTTTTACAACGCTGCGAAGAAACCAACTTAGTTTTAAATTGGGAGAAGTGCCACTTTTTGGTGCATGAAGGTTTAGTCCTTGGCCATAAGATTTCTGCTAAGGGAATTGAAGTGGACAAGACAAAAATTGAAGTAATTGAAAAGTTACCGCCACCTACAAATATTAAAGCGATTAGAAGTTTTTTAGGGCACGCGGGTTTTTATCGACAATTCATTAAAGACTTTTCAGAAATTACTAAGCCTCTCACCCACCTTCTCGAAAAAGAAACTCCTTTCATTTTTGATGAATCTTGTCTCGCTGCGTTTGAATTAATTAAATCCAAGCTTATAAATGCTCCTATTACGATCGCCCCAGTTTGGGATTTACCATTCGAAATAATGTGTGATGCGAGTAGTCATGCGGTAGGTGTGGTTCTAGGACAACGAATTGCTAAGAACTTTCATCCGATTTTTTATGCTAGTAAAACTCTAACTTCTGCTCAAGAAAATTACACCACGACTGACAAAGAACTTTTAGCTGTTATTTTTGCTTTTGATAAATTCCGACCGTACGTTACTCTTGCGAAAGTTACTGTTTTCACGAATCATTCCGCTTTGAAGTACCTCCTTTCTAAACCGGATGCCAAGCCGCATCTTATTCATTGGATCTTATTACTTCAAGAATTCGACTTGGAGATTCGGGATAAGAAAGGAGCGGAAAACCTAGCGGCTGATCATCTCTCTCGTCTTGAAAATCCCGAACTCGATAGTTTAAATGAAAATTTTATTAATGACACTTTTCCGGATGAACGTCTTTTAAGCATTTCTTCTTCTACCCCCTGGTTTGCCGATCTGGCCAATTATCTTGTGGCCCGGGCCCTTCCAAAAGAATACTCTTCTCACCAAAAGAAGAAATTCTTTTCGGAGTTGAAATATTATTTTTGGGAGGACCCCTTTCTATTTCGTATTTGTGCGGATCAAGTGGTTAGAAGATGTGTTTCCCGGGAAGAAGGTCAACAAATTTTAAAGCATGTTCATGAAGGTCCGACTGGCGGGCATTTTCAAGCAAACCGCACCGCCCACAAAGTGCTTAGTGCTGGCTTTTACTGGCCAAGCATATTTAAAGATGCGCAACTCTTTGTGAGCGGGTGTGATCGGTGCCAACGGACTGGAAACTTATCTAATAAAAATGAAATGGAACAAAATTATTTTTTGGAATGCGAAGTTTTTGATTTATGGGGCATTGACTTTGTAGGCCCGTTTCCCTCAGGGCTAGGAAACAAATATATTCTAGTTGCAGCCGATTATGTTTCTAGGTGGGCGGAGGCCCAAGCTTTACCAAGAAATGATGCTCGCGTCATAGTTGCCTTTCTTAAAAAATTATTTTCTCGTTTTGGTTTTCCTCGAGCAATCGTTAGTGATAGGGGAAGTCATTTTTGCAACGCCCAACTCGCTAAAGCTTTAACTAAATATGGCGTTATGCATAAACTATCAACTGCTTATCACCACCAAACTAACGGTCAGGTCGAGGTAGTCAATCGAGAGCTTAAAAGAATTTTGGAAAAAAAACTGTTTCTACTTCCCGTAAGGATTGGTCTTTAAAGTTAGACGATGATCTTTGGGCCTATCGGATAGCGTACAAGACCACTATTTGTTGTACTCCTTTCTGACTAGTCTACGGAAAATCATGTCATCTCCCGGTAGAAGTAGAGCACCGTGTGTATTGGGCGTTAAAGTTTTTTAATTTCGATCCGCACTCGGTCGGTGAGCATAGAAAAACCCAACTAAATGAGCTTGACGAGTGGTACGCATACACTTATGAAAATAATAAAATTTACAAAGAACGCACGAAACGTTTTCACGATAAGAACTTACGCCATCCTAAAACGTTTAAACCTGACGATCACGTTCTTCTTTTCAATTCTCGCCTACGTCTTTTTCCTGGCAAACTTAAATCTAGATGGTCTAGACCGTTTGCGGTCAAGAAAATTTATCCTTATGGAACTGTGTTGCTTTCGCACCCCGATAAGGGTGATTTTAAAGTGAATGGTCATAGACTTAAACTTTATTTTTCAAATGATTTTGTGTATCCTTCAACGGAGGATCTTGTCTTGGACTCTTAAATGTTGTGGAACATTTTTAGTTTTTGGACTTATTATTATTATTATTATGAAACTTTTAATTTTATTCGGACTTTAAATTGTTGTAATAAAGAACAATCTTGGGCACCTGCCCACAGACTCTTTTTTTTTTCTGCTTTTATTTTGCTCTTCCTTCCAGAGGCCAACCAAGCAAGTTCGTGACCGCCGCTCCAACGTTGCTGATATAAAGATGGATCAAGTCAAACCTGCTAACGATCAAGTGCACTAAAAAGCAAGCATGGGAGAGCGACATCCGCCTTCATCCCACAAACCCGGGGAAGTCCTATTTTTTTTTATTTCATTTACTTTCTGCATTTTCTCTCCTTCTCAGTCTCATTCTTGTTTTTCTTTTTGTTTACTTCATTGAGGACAATGAAAAATCTAATCTTGGAGGAGGGTTTAGTTTGTTTCTCTTTTTCCTCTTTCTTTCAAAACTCCAAAAAAAACTCTTTTGCTTTCTTAAAATCAAAATCTAAAAAAATTAGTATAGTTTTGTTAAGCTTCTTTAATATTGCTTTTACTTTAGCCTTATCCAAATAAAAAATAATATTTGCTAAAATCCCTAAAAATTGCTAAAATCAGAATCTAAAAAAATTAGTATAGTTTTGTTAAGATTCTTTAGTATTGCTTTTACTTTAGCCTTATCCAAATAAAACAAAATACTAAAATCCCTAAAAATTGCTAAAATCTATTTGAAAAACAAAATCTAAAATTATTTTCTATCTTTATTTTTATGTTTTTTCTAGTGATGTGTAGGCCCGTGTGGTTCCTTAGTTCTATTTAGATCTCTTTGAAATAGTTTTCTAAATTTATCAGTTTAACATAGCTTCTTTTTACTAGTTTCTTTTTCTTAAATATAGGCATCCGATTTCTACGTTATAAGTTAACAATTTGCAGTTATGTCTTTTTATTCGGTTAGTTGCTTACGAATGGTTGCTAGGTAATGTTATCTCCTTTTCATTTGTGGGGTAATACTTTCTTGGTGTCTAGAACTTGTTCCTAGCTACTGTCGAAGCATGTGCATCGTTTTTACGTAATTTAGAAATGATTTAGGCCACCCTTTGACTCGTTTGAGCTTTTCTTGCCCACCAAAAAAATTTACCATTGCCAAACAATTTTGGGCCTTTTCCATGTTTATTTGTTTTTAGCTCCACCTTTCATTTCATTATTTCACCAAAGCCAAAATCCATTTCCTATTTTCACACTAAACCTTGAGCTTAAATATTAATTTTGTGAACGATTATATCTTTGAAATGAAAAGAAAAATTTATAGCTTATATTTGGAGCTTTCCTTAAAGTTAAAAAAAAAGAGTTATTATCAAAAGTATCATCAAAATGAAATGGAAAAAAAAGTAGTTTATTTTTGGCCAATATTATGAAAAGAAAAGAAAAAATACATGGCCTTATGTTTGTTTTAACTTGAATTGAAGTACTTATCATTCCTCTTCATGTGTTTATGTTTATTTTCTATAAGCTCAACCTTGGTTTAGTGTTTAAGCCCTCATGTTTATCCTTGTTTTCATTTCCTAATCATTTACCTAAGCCAAGTTTTAACGCCTACTAGAAGTCCTATTAATCTTTAGAACATAAATTCGCGTAGTGGAGAAAGTGTGAACGGACAAGCCTATGGCCACCATCATTGATGGATTTCTTTGGAGGTTATCTTGAGGTGTCTTAGGGATAATTGTTATTCTAGCAACCTAGTAGTTCGTTAATGCGCCGATTATTTATAATTTCTACTCTTGTTTCTCTTATTTTCATAAATTTTGGATGCCTTGTTTTAAGATTTAGAAATGTGTAAATCTTCTTTTGTTCTAATGATATTTTTAGGTCTCTACTTTCAAGTTTTCTATTGTGCACTTCTCACCCCACTAGTTGTTAGCATAGGAATTAGGATAGTTTAATTTTCATGTTTTGTTTTTCTTAATTATGAAATCTAAATTTGCTTTGTTTACTTTTTTCCTAGTTTTCAATTCTATTTGCTTGAGGGCAAGCAAATACTCTAGCATGGGGGAATTTGATGACTACTGTTATTCATCGTTTTTGATATAGTTTAGTTTAAGAAATTCCTAAGATTATTGGTATTTTTGCTTACTTTATTCTTGTTATGTTTATTTTCATATTTTATTTATTTTGTTATGAATATAATATTTTTTAGGTTATGTTATGTTTATGTTATGATCAATTTTATTTTATTTTATGTTATGTTATAATAATTAATGTTTTGATATAAATTATGTGTCTAATTTGTTATATTCTATTTTGTTTTGCAGCCCATATCCGAGCCTTCTTCATTGGTGAAGCCCTCAAGTCATGGTGCAGCCCTCCTTCATTGATCCAAACCATGCAGTCTACATGATGCAGCACGACCACTTCAACATTATGCAGCCCTCTTCCACCAAAACAACCTACATGGAGCAGCCCTCTTCCACCAAAACAACCCACATGGTACATCCCTTCTTCAATGGTGCAGCCCGGCCCCTTCAAAGTGCAGCCCACATAGTGCAGCCCACAAAGAGCAGCCCGCCCCCTTCAAAGTGTTGTCCTCTCTCTCCATACTTTGGCCCATTTGAGGCCCATGCATGACCGGCCACTCCTCATGCATCCCCTCTTTCATTCCCACTCTCTCCCCTTTATTATTTTATCTTCTATTTACTCCTCATGCACTTCCCCAAGCACATGGCCGGCCACCCCTCTCTCTCCCCCTCTTTTATTTCTTTTTCCCCTTCATTTAATCCACATCCATCCCCCTCTCTACTTTACATTCTCTCTTATCATCCCCATAAATGAAATGCATTGAACCCACCTCTCTCTCTACCTCATTAAATGCCATGCATGAACTTCTCTCCCTTTACATGGCCGGCCACCCCCCTTGCCTCCTCCTCTTCATTCCCATCTAGAATCTTCCCTCCTCATCTATAAAAGGCACCATGGTCTCATGCTTTAGAGGTTAGATTTTGGAGAGAGCAAGTGGAGAGTACAAGTCAAGAGAGCTTTTATTGTAATTTTATTTCTTAGTTTACCTTGTTGCAATCTTATTTCATTTAAGTAATTTAGTATTGTTTTGTTTTAGCATTGTGCACTCTTTCGTTTAGTATCAATAAAAATGAATTTTTCTTCTCTTGACATTGTTATTTCCTTTTCTAATATGCGTAGCTAATATTCTCTTAGCCTTCGATCGTGAGGATCCATAAAATGAGATGAGGTTTTCTTTTATTTCATAGTTTTATTTTTGCTTAATTTTACTCGATCCTTCTTTGATTTTTATTTTGTCGACTCCGTATTTCCGGTATACGGTAGTAGGCTTGGGATCTCATATTTGAGTAGCTGAGATGCTCATGAATGTGAAAGATCACTCAAAGAAGGAAGGAGTTGAACGCAACCCTAGAGATAGGATGACGTAAATCTTTCGGATTGGAGTCAAATCCAACAGTGCGGGTCACCTCGATAATGCGGCTTTAGGCCTTTTTGACTTGAAAGAGATTTCGGTCGAAACGTCTATAAGCTAGGAGACTTAATGCTCTAGCGAGATTTTGTCTTATTTTCGGATCCGTCACGGTCGAGTATGATTTGCAAATTTAAAACTATGCCGTTTCATCCCTCTCATTTCGTTTTATGGTGAATCTTCGATCGAATGCTAACTTTTTATTATAAAGTTTTTCGTCTAAAAAATTATCTTTCGTTTTTGTTTAAAAATTCTCAAACCCATTTTCTTTCGGTAGGATAATAGTTCAAGCGTGAGTAGGAGTATTTTATAACCCCGTGTTTAAATACGACCTTGATACTACAATTCGACAGATACACTTGCTTGTTCGGGTTTTAGCCCATCACTTGTAAAACATAATTTTTACAAAATACATGTGCATCTAAAATTCTCACCGTTTAAAAACTCTAATAGCTTATGCAATAATAACAACCAGTTTTCCCCAAAAATAACTACTTTCAAACTATTTTCAACATTCTCTGCATCCGCCTTAGCAGACATGGATTTCTTTCCGCTCATGCTTGTGGAATCACGACTCATATCAAAGCGCACTCTGACTTCTGTCGAGACGGGTCGTGATAGTTGGTGTTAGAGGGATGTTAGAGAGGTTGGTTCAAAAGATAAAATGTTTTATAAATATCACTTATTTTGAAACTTATTTTATAAATATATAAGCATGCATCATTCCTTCACTCAGATTGTCATTATTTGTTGTTCGCGACTGAAACGTGCACACACTCACTCATAAGCATGAGTAGTATGCACACAAATGTTAAGGGAGTATGGGCAAACTTAATATTTTTGTGCATATAAATTTCCACTATGATATACACTGCTTGCGAATATTAAATTGTATGAGCGGTTTAATATTTTCAAGTGCGCTGACATTAGAGTCATTATATGCATGACATGTTAAGTGATATGGACGCTTAACATGGCATGTGTATCCATCATTTGCATTCATATCATAAATCATTGCACAAGTGTGAAGCCAAGAACAACAATAGTGATTGTACACATATGAATTTTCTATTTGCTTGACATTGCACATGATCTTGGTATTTCACTTGCATGATTATTACCAAGAGTTGTCCAATGAAAATGTTGTAATTATTACATAATTTATGTATCTGACAGTAGGAAATATATTAGAATCTTTAATTTCAAGATCCCGATATTTGTAATTAGTCCTTCCTGTTTCGCATGTCTGTCAATCTTATCTGGTCATCATGTATCCCCTTTCTAGTTAGCTTCTAAGTGTCAGTGAGGAATGAGAGTCTTCTTGCTAATTGCTCTACTGAATTACTTCAGCGTTGTCTTATGATTCTCTAACTCCAGTTTGACTCGCTTCCGTCGATACTCAATCATCATTCAACTTCTTTTCCTGGTTGATGTGCTATTTTTGCATCGTGCGAGATCTTTTTACACCCGGATTCTTGTGTTTGCCGCTCAATTTTGAGCTAATTGAAGCAATTCCTGTATTTCCTGAAGCCAATCTTTTGTATCTGACCGAACCCACTAAGTCTGAAGAGTTCTCCTGTGAACTTAAATTTAACCTACGTTGCAAGTATTTATAACTTTTCTTTTGATCATAGTAAGTTTCCGTGCTTGTTCTCCTCTCTGTTTCTTTGTATTTATAGCTAACTTCAAAGCCTTAATCTGTAAACCTTGTTGGAATGAATGTAATCTGAATCTTCGCCCTAAGAGTCCTCATTCAGAGAGTTTCTCAGGGAAGTTTCGGGACGAAACTTCCTAAGTAGGTGACAATATAACAACTTGATTTGCTAGATAATATTAATAATAAATAAATAAAATGATAACCTAATCTACCCCCTCCTCATTTAACCCGTGAGCCATCCCCCCTTTTATTCCCACAACTCGCACAACACGTTCTTATTTCTGCTCGGTCGACTCTCCCGATTCTGCCTCTCGCACCGATCTCGTTTCCTGCTCCAGCCGCCACTCCCGATTCGGCTCATTCCTTGTGCCTCCCTGCTCGCCGCCGTGTACTCCTCCTACTCCTTCCCCTATGGCTGATGCCATCTTCGTCTCCTATTCCCCTATAGCCAACGATAACATCCCCTGCTCATCATCTTTGCCGGCAGCCGTCTTCCATCTCCTCTAAGGGTTGACTGCTTGTTCTCCCTTCCTCAAAGTCCCGCAACAGCTCTCCTTTCCAACAACCCTCTTCCTTCTTGGTTTTGGCCGACATGTGGCTAGAAGAGTGGCTAGGGTTTTGGTTTTTGCCTAGGGCTTTGCTCAAATCCTCCTCCACCCAAATGTTTGACTCGATTTTGGTTCCCCTTGGTAAGATCAACTCTTCTTTCCCCTTATTTCAGATTTTGACCTAGTTTCGTGATTTTTTTTGTGCCCTATATTTTGTACAACTTGTGATTCATGAGTTTTCCCCTCTCATTTTTGTGTAACTGTGTTATTGTTTTGATTTCCGACATAGCTCCACGACTCAAGTGATGGAATCTCTCCAAATCTCTCTCTGAATTAGGGTTTTCGTAACTCAAGCATCGTCAAGCCTCCGTTTCTGCGTGGTGGTCTCTTCTCCCCTCTTTTTTGGGGGAGGTAAATTTCTAAACCCCGCTTTTGTTTGTTTCTTGCAATATATAAATTATTGTGTTAGCATTTAGCTTTCCGTCATGACAAATTGTCAAGCTTTGTCTGTGGTTGTTCCGAACAGGTCCGATTAGGGTTTCTAAACCCTGATTGCATCGCTTAGCCTCCTCCATCAGTTTCAGCCTCCTTCAGGCAAGTATAGACCTCTCTCTATTGCAAGCATTGTGTGTAATGTAATGCCTTTGTTCTTTGATTCATGACTGTATTTCAGTATATGTTGATCTGTTAACGGATTTGTATTCTCACTATTTTGTCTGTTCTTGCGATTCTTTGATTTCATCCTGAAACGTTTGATTTGTCAATAAGTTTAGATCTTGAATACCCAGTGAGATAAGTTAATAATTTAGGCTATAATATGTTTGGAATTACTTGAATTTGTGATTTTAATTAAGTCTTAGATTGATATACACTTAGATGAAGGATGTTAGTTGGATATTTACTAGGGCGAATGATTTGATCTATTTTAATGAATAGTGAGAAGAATGATAGAATATTGAGCACGAGCAAAAACTGTCATGATAATAATTGTAATGAATTCTGGAGAGCAAATATATGTTTTGGTATTTTTACATCATGCTCATAGAGAACACATGTCTGCTTTGAGGATAATCGTATCTTGGAATGAATCAATCTACAATGAATATTAGGTGTCCTAGAAAATGAAGAAATGTATTCGTACCACCCGCGAATATTTGAAACCACAATATCATACATGCCTATCTAGTTCCTTTTATGTCACTGCATCTTATTCCTTATGTTTGTCAATAAATCTCGTGTTAATGAATTTTTGTGTCATCGGATCTGGTTTCGTATGTCTGTCCGAGTAAAACCTATTCTTGGTCTGATAACTCACTTCAAGTATTTTTGTTTCCGCTAAAAAAACATATAAGTATGAAAATAGAAAACAAATCTGTAGTTGTAAGCAAGTCCTTAAACGGTAGCATTTAACTAGACATCTGTCTGCCTCCATGGTCACGACAAGCAGGATTACTTTTCTGATAAGACTTGCACGCGGTTCAGATCGTGAACCATGGGTGCCCGCTATAGCACCTAACCCTTCTGTTGGAACACCCTATTACTAATTTGGGTCAGGATCACTATGTCTCTAGGTATTTATGCTTTGACCTTCTGTATAGATAATAGGTCAATTAGAATTGAGTCTAAGGGATCAGGAGTCTAGGTTTGGAAGCTGCCCTGAAGACCCAAGTTTTTCTGGAAACCAAGTCCAAATCGTCGAGCTCAGCACGACGTTTCGTCGAACTCCGGTCGACGATCGTCTAGCCCAACTATTGACAGATCGTCGAGCTCCATTCGACGATCGCTGAGCTCAATCCTCATAATATCGTCGAGCTCTGGTCGACGATCGCTGAGCTCAACTTCTCAACATCGTCGAGCTCTGTTCGACGATCGCTGAGCTCAGGTCGACGATTTTGACTCTGCACTGGATCCTTATCTCTGAGCTCAGTTCGACGATCTTTGAGCTCAGATCGACGATTTCTTTGCTGCTTGCTTTTTCCAATTCGCTGAGCTCAGCTCGACGATAGCAGAGCTCAGTTCGACGATTTCAGTTATCTTTCTGAATTCAAATTCAAATCAGATAGAAGTTATTCTGCATTTAATTCAGAAGATCTGCCAGCCATTTTCATTTACTTCTGGAGCAAGTTTCAAGGGACTTTTCAAGGAATAATTCAGTGGACTTTCCTTCAGAACATTTTATGCAATTAAGGCTGTAATTAATTCAGACCAACGGCTATCTTTGACAGAGCAATTTTCTATTCAGACTCAGAGAATAAAAGACAGAATGTTTTTTGAATCAGACAGAAGATAGACAAGAACAAGAGAATAGAGATAGACAAGTAGAGGACACCTCTCTATACACAGAGACTCTCTCAATCTTCTGTCAACAAGAATTCAGAAGAACACTCATCAAGAGATCAAGCTTTCAAACATTCTTCAGATCTCTTCAGCTCTCAAGTGTTCAAGGCCAACATCATCTCAAGACTCCAGACACTCAACATTTCAGCTTGCTGAAATCATCTTTTGCTGGAGATCTATCTTTGAAGGCCTATCACCCTCAGCAAAGCTCATTTTCCTGAAGATTTCAAGGACTCAGGGGGAGCTTTGACAACATCACTGAATCCACATAGTCTTCTCAGTTGCTTGAGAAAGAGAAGACTGCCATCACTCTCTCACCCCCATTCTGTAAAGGGTTTTTCAAACTCCCTTCAAAAGTTTGAAGCTGGTTTTTGGGCACCTTGTCAAAAGCTCATTGGTGGCAAGACACCTGATCAAAAAATCTGATTTGGTTTTTGAGCACCTTATCAAAAGCTCATTGGTGCCCAGAACACCTGATCAACTCATCCTGCAGTGGATTCCTACCTAGGGTGGTAGAAGAGTGGATGTACCCAAGTTGGGGAACCACTATATTTCCTTGTGTCATCTGGTTCTGCATGTTTTCTTTTTGTTTCTGGCCTAGATTTTCTTGTGCTTAATATCTGCATAGCTTAGTTTTATTTCTGCTTCCCTGCTTACACTCATTACAACAATTGTTGTAAAGCTTTGCAAAAAGTTTTCTTTGTGTTTTTAAAAAGCACCATATACTCTATTCCCCCCCTCTAGAGTATATCAGATCTAGTTTCCCCTTTCAATTGGTATCAGAGCCAGGTTGGTTAAACATACCATATCTGTTTGGTTGTACAGGCTAACACCTGAACCCCAAAGATCCCAAACTAGATCCTTCTTTTATATTTCTTTATTAGATTTAGCTTGCACAAATCATGGCCCAGAACAAAGATTATGCTAGCACCAGACCTCCAGTGTACAATCTATCAAAGTTTGCACTTTGGAAAGCAAGGATTAGACTATACATGAATTCTATTGACGAAGATATTTTTAATTCTGTTTTGACAGTGTGTCCAAGACCTCCAGAGAGCACAAGCACAAATACTGTTCCACCTCCATCAGGAACAGAGGGTGACATTAAAAAGTGGAAAGTAGCTGATGCCAAGGCAATGAACATTCTAGCTCAAACAATGTCAGATGACATTTTTCAGAAGGTAGCTGAATGTAATTCAGCCAAGGAGATCTGGGACAAGCTCTCAGAGATAGTTTCAGGATCAGCTGATGAGAGAAAAGACAGAAGATCCCATCTCATCTCCCAATATGAGAACTTCAAGAAGGGAGAAACTGAGTCAGTGGGAGACATGTACAACAGACTGAGTCTAATTGTCAGTGAACTGAGGACATTAGACAAAGAGATCTCATTAACAGAACTTAATGATAAGATCCTAATGTGCTTCCCTAGCACTTGGGATTCAAGAATCTGGCCAATTAAAGATGCCAGAAGTCTGAATGAGATCACGACTGAAGCCTTGTTGGGTAAGCTCAAATCTTATGAGCTACTCATCAAGAACAGAGAAGAAGAACAGAAGGCTGCTTTACCAGCCACAAGAAAAGAGAAGACTATAGCATTTAAGGCAGCTGAGGATTTGCCTGAAGAAAAAGGAACAGCCAATGATGAACTTCTCAGCTTGTTGGCCAAAAGATTCTATAAGATGGCCAGAAAGGACTTCAGAAGAAGATCATACAAGGAGCAAGATAAGCCAAGGTATGACAAGTCCATTGGCAATAGCAAAGACATTATTTGCTTTGGTTGCAGGAAACCAGGGCATATGGTTCCTGACTGTCCAGAAAACAAGAACAAGGACAGGAGGGACAGAAAAGAAAGAAGAAAGGAGAAGGACTCCAAAAGGCATGGAAGTAGCAAACCTTCCACCAGCAAAAATAAGCACACAAGGAAAGGATTTGTTGCTGAATCCTGGAGTGAGACTGAAGAGGAGTCACAGGCCTCTTCCAGCTCAAGTGATGATGAGGATGATGCAGAGGAAAAAGAATTCTGCATGATGGCAATCAATGCCTCACAACACAACTCAGAGGAAGAGGAGTCAGAGTCAGACTCAGAGACACAACCTGAAGAAGATCAGGTAATCAGCTCTTTTGATTTCACTTCAGAAGATTTCAAACTTGAATTTAAAGCACTATGTTTAGACCTGCTAAAGTCTGAGAAAGAGATCATCTCTCTCAGAAATCAATTATCTGAACAAAGTGGTTTAAAATCAGAAAACCTCAAGCTCTCTCAGGAGTTGGAGAACCATAGGGAACAGATAGCTTCACTGAAGAGTGAACTCTCTGAGGCCAAGAAGCTTGAAGAATCTCTCAATGGGAGAAGCATCAAGCTGATGGACATCACAAGCACAGTGAACTCAAGATTCAACAGTACACTGGGCTTGGGTGCCTCATCCAGCCAACCTATTGTTCTAACAACCCCTATCAAGTTCATTTCTGACAAGGGAAAGGGAGTTGTAGAGGTTGCCAGGAAAAATTCTGATCTGCCTCAGAAATTTAAGTCCTAGCAGAAATCGTCGAACGAAGCTCGACGATCGTCGAATGAAGATCGACGATCGCCGAACGCAGCTCGACGATCTCAGGACAAATCGTCGAACGCTGATCGACGATCTAAGCCAAGATCGTCGAACGCTGGTCGACGATCCCATATACCTGACCTCAGCCATAGTCGACCGTCGAACGGAGCTCGACGATCTGACCCAAGATCGTCGAACTCAGCTCCAAGATCGTCGAACAGAGGTCAGAGCTCTGGAAATTTTTTCAATGGCAAGTCAAAATTGAATCCTGAGGGTTCTTCATCCCAAACATTTAACCCTTATACTGAATGGATTTTACCTCCAAGGAGATATCATCCTGAAGGATATAAGAGTCAGCCAGGGATGTCTTTCATTTCTGAATTTAAAGGTTATCAACCTAGGCCCAAGGTAAACTGGGTCAAAAACAAGTGAATTGCTTAATGTGCAGGTGAAGACCTATCCAACATCTAACCAGCAATGGTATTTGGATAGTGGATGCTCAAAGCACATGACAGGGAACAAGGACAACCTCAATTCCTTTAAAGCCAAGCTTGGACCCAAAGTTATCTTTGGTGACTCCAACTTTGGACAAACTAAAGGATATGGAGAAGTCCAGATTGGTTCTGTAACCTTCAAGAAGGTAGCATATGTGGAAGGACTGAAGCACAATCTAATCAGCATCAGTCAGCTATGTGATGAAGGCTACCAGGTGACCTTCAGCAAGACCTTATGCAAAATCAAGTCAGAGGACAACACCACTGTGTTGACAGGTAAAAGGAAAGGTAACATCTACCTAGTAGATTTTCTTTCAACTACTGTAGATATCTGTTTATTCAACTCAGTTTGTAGACCAAATGTTTTATGGCATAAGAGACTAGGACACCTAAACCTTAGAACTATTGCTAGGCTATCCAAGGACAACCTTGTTAGAGGACTACCTTCTGGCCCCTACAAGAAGGAAGGACTCTGCAAGGCTTGTCAATTAGGCAAGCAAACTAAAAACAGTTTTAAGTCAATTAATAAGAGTGATTCACCTAGGATATTGTATCTGTTACACATGGATCTATTTGGACCCATCACAGTACAAAGCCTAGGAGGGAAATCCTACACTTTAGTGATTGTAGATGACTTCTCTAGATTCACTTGGGTGTTCTTTCTAAGGAAGAAGTCTGATAACTTTAAGTGTCTGACAGATTTTCTCAAATGTATAAAGATTGAGTTCAATACTCACATTGCCCTGATCAGAAGTGATCATGGGACAGAGTTTGATTCTCTTCTTATGCAAGAGTTCTGTCAGAGTGAAGGGATCAGGCATACTTTCTCAGCTCCTAGAACTCCTCAACAAAATGGGGTAGCTGAAAGGAAAAATAGAACCCTTATTGAATCTGCCACTACATTGTTGTTAGATGCTCATCTACCTCTATCCTTCTGGGCAGAGGCAGTGAACACCTCCAACTATGTGCTTGAACAGAAGCCTGATACATAAACTGAAGGGAAAGACTCCCTATGAATTACTCAAAGGGAAGAAACCTAAAGTTGACTATTTCAAAATTTTTGGTTGCATTTGCTATATTCACAATAATGATAAGAAACATCTAGCAAAATTTCAAGCCAAAGCTGATGAAGGAGTGTTTCTGGGATACTCCATGATCAGCAAGGCCTATAGGATTTATAATAAATCATCATTGAAAATTGAGGAATCTGTTCATGTTTCTTTTGATGAAACTAACATGTCTTTCAAGGAGAAGATCTCTTCTACCATAGAACCTGTGCAGGAACACTCTCTAGTTGAAGATATGAACAAGCTACAGGTTGCTCAAGAGGATGAAAGCAGTGAAGATGAAAGCAATGCTCAACATATTGAAGCACAACCTGAAGAGCCAGTTGTTGTACCACAAGAGGAAACAACAACACAGGTTGGTGAACAATCAACACCCCCTGTTGATTTAGTAACATCAAGAGACCATCCAATTACCCAAATAATTGGAGAAATCTCAGCTGGTGTGCAAACCAGAAATCAGGTCAACCAAAACCTGTTGCACACCTGCTTTCTTTCTCAAATTGAACCTCAGTCCATTCAAGATGCAGAGCAAGATCCACACTGGATCATTGCCATGCAAGAGGAGTTGCATCAATTTGAGAGGAACAAAGTATGGGAACTAGTGCCCAAGCCTAAGGATCATTCCATTGTTGGAACAAAATGGGTATTCAGAAACAAACTGGATGATCAAGGAATAATAATAAGGAACAAGGCAAGGCTAGTTGCCCAAGGATATTCTCAAGAAGAAGGAATTGACTACGACCAGACCTTTGCACCTGTTGCAAGATTGGAAGCCATCAGGATTTTTCTAGCTTATGCAGCTCACAAAGGCTTCAAGGTTTATCAGATGGATGTCAAGAGTGCCTTCTTAAATGGAGACATCAAAGAGGAAGTCTATGTCAGACAACCTCCAGGTTTTATCTCTCCAACTCATCCTGATTTTGTTTTTAGATTAAATAAAGCATTATATGGTCTCAAGCAAGCTCCTAGAGCATGGTATGAGACCCTAGCATGCTTTCTTTTGGAAAATGGTTTTATAAGGGGTAGAGTAGACCAAACTCTTTTCATTAGAACCCATAAGTCCCATACCCTACTAGTACAAATTTATGTAGACGATATCATTTTTGGTTCTACTGACTCAAAACTATGCAGAAGGTTTTCTAACCTAATGCATTCTAAATTTGAGATGAGTAGCATGGGTGAGCTATCCTTCTTCCTAGGATTGCAAGTCAAACAACATGCTGAAGGCATCTTTATTTCTCAAACCAAATATGCTAATGAGCTGGTTAAGAAATTTGGCATGTCTGAGGCATCTTGTATGAAAACACCCATGCCTACCAATGCTGTATTGGATGCTGATGAACATGGGAAACCTGTTGATCAGACAACATATAGAGCAATGATTGGCTCTTTACTGTATCTTACAGCTAGTAGACCAGATATAATGTTTGCTACATGTATATGTGCTAGATTCCAAGTTAGCCCTAGAGAGTCACACCTCACATTAGTAAAGAGGATTCTTAGGTATGTTAAAAGTTGTCCAAATCTAGGTCTCTGGTATCCAAAAGATTCAGCATTTGAGTTAACTGGATTCTCTGATGCTGATTATGCTGGATGCAGAATTGACAGGAAAAGCACCAGTGGAACTTGTCAGTTCCTTGGTGATAGACTTGTCTCTTGGTTTTGCAAGAAACAAACATCTGTGTCAACTTCAACTGCTGAAGCTGAATATATGGCTGCAGGCAGTTGTTGTTCACAAATACTGTGGATTCAAAATCAACTCCTAGACTATGGTTACAACTTAGAGAAGTCAAAAATCTTTTGTGACAATACAAGTGCTATCTCCATAGCTCAAAATCCAGTCCTCCATAGTAGGACAAAACATATAGAGATTAGGCATCATTTCTTAAGGGATAATGTTGAAAAGAACAAAATTGAATTGCAGTATATCCCAACTGATTTACAAAGGGGAGATATTTTCACCAAGCCTTTGGATGAAAAGAAACATACCTTCTTCCTAAATCAGTTAGGAATGTTAGATGGAGGAAGTCTTTAATAATCCCCAAGATTTTGAAAGCTAAAAATGGACCAAGACTAGGCAAAATTCTGATTTTCCTTAGTGTCTAGGATTTCTCTGATCTCTGAACTGCGCTCGACGATTTCCCCACAGATCGTCGAACGGAGTTCGACGATTTCCAGAATCGTCGAACTGAGTTCAGCGCTCCTCAGATAGTATGAACTATCTCCTCTGGTCAACGATCGTCGAACGGCGCTCGACGATCTGCTCACTGAACGATCGTCGAACGGAGCTCGACGCCCTTCCAGATCGTCGAACGGAGATCGACGATTTTGGAGTCTCTTCAGATTCCTTTAGAAGCCTCGATCGTCGAACTGAGTTCAACGATCTTTCCTTTTCTGCGTCGAACCCTAATATAAAACTCTTTTTTCGCCGTCGTTCTCTCTTGCGCTTTCAATTTCTCTGCAAACTTTTCTTCCCTCCAAACAGTTCTACCTTGGTCGTTTTGTCTGTTGATTTTTGCAGGTACCATGGCCGTTTCAGTTGCTGTACTCTCTACAATGAAATTTGATGCAGGCTTTGACATCGATCTTGACTCCTTCAACACAACCGATCAAATCTTCCAGGATATTCTCAGATTGTTCAAAGATCAGCAATTATCTGCCCTGATGACAACCAGAATCAAACTTGCATCTGATGAGATTAAAGAATGGGTATATACTGCCCACAACCTGGACAACAATACCATAGTCGGTTCTATTGGTGGCACCCAGGTACCTCTGACCCCAACAGTACTCACAGAGGTTTTTGGTTTAAGAAATGGTGAAGATTCTGCTGAACTCTCTGGAGATGAGTTCTCTGATATTCTTGCCAGGATGGGTCATCCTGAGGGGAACCCTAGCAAGCTGTTTAAGAGGAACCTGTCTGTGGAATACAGGTTTATGGCTGATGTAGTAGGCAAGGTTCTCTTGGCCAAGCATTCTGCTCATGACACAATCTCCAGATATCAGCTTTGCCTTATGGGAGCTCTGGTAGATAGAAAAAGCTTGAACTGGGGAGAAGTATTTTTTGATCTGCTGAAGAAAAAGATAAACAAGACATTTGTGAACTTTGGAAGAATACTGGGAATCTTCCTCCAGGCTAAGTGCCCTGCCCTGCTAGTCTCCTCTGGAGTGCACATCAATGCCTCCAAGAGACTCACCTGTGCCCTTTTTGGGAAATGGGACAGGCAAATCTCCAAGCCCAGCAGGCCCTCTTCTTCTGGCCCTTCAGGCACTAGGACTCTAAGAGTCACTCCACCCCAGGTCTCTGCCCCTGCAGAAGACCTGCCTGCTGCCAGTGCTGCTGCTTCTCCTCCTCCAAGCTCAACCCTACCTCCAGCTCCATCCACCTCTCCAGCCACCTCCACAATTACCATCTCCAGCCCATCTCCAACTTCTATTCCATCTCCAGAAACAATTTCCTCTCCACCAGCAGACCACTTCCACCCCCTATTCTCTTATCCCCCTCCAGATGTCACCTCATCCCCATCCCTTCCATCCTTCACTCTCTTGGATGAATCCTACATGGATGATTCCCCCTCTTCTCCTCCAGACTTCCCATCCTCCTCCACATCTTTCCAAGACCTTCTCCACCAGATTATTGATCAACCCACCTTCACTCCCTCCATTTCCATCCCTCTATCCTCCATATCTACCATCCCCTCTCCTGAGCCATTCATTCCACCCTTCAGCCCTCCTCCTCCAGCTCCCTCAGCCATCCCTCCACCCTCTACCTCTGCTCCTCTCATTGAGCATGTAGATCTCCCAGCCCTTGCTGATCAGTTGTATGAGCTCCTTGCACCTAGGCTCTCTCTTCTCATGGAGGCCTCTTTAGCTCCTCTACAACAATCAGTGGCAGCTCTCTCTGCCAGGCTTTCCTCTTTCCTTACTCCTCTAGCAGCACCCCCAGCAGTGTGCCTTGATGCACAGGTATCTGCATCCAGGCAGGGGGAGATGCCCTATGAAGCTGTTGCTGCTGTTGCTGCCCCTGCTGTTGTTTCTGCTGCTACTGCTGCTGTGTCTGTTTCTGCTGCTGCTGCTACACCAGTACTAGCAATAGACCTAAGGTCTCTGCTATCTACTTTTGATACTGCTTACTTCTGCTGCCTCCCAGAGCCATATCCTGTCCAGCCTCCAGAGGTTCTTGCTGCCCAGTCAGAAGATTTGTCCAAGGCTCTAGTGCCCTTCTCTTGCTGTGACCCCAGAATCATTTCTGATTTTATTCTGTCAGTGACTGCTGCTTCTGATGTTACTGCTGCTGCTGCTGCTGAAGACAATGCTGTGTCTACCTCTGAAGTTATATCTGCTGCTGAAGTCACTGTTTCTGCTGAGCCCTCATCTCAGGATGTTTTGATGACAGAGGCTGTTGATTTTGAGCCTGCTGTAGAAGTTGTTGTTTCTGAAGCTGCTGCTGCTGCCCTCATTCCTGAAGCAATATCTGTTGTAACTTCTGCTGCTCCAGTACCTATAGTTTCATCTGCTGCTGCTTCTGTTGCTCCTCCTGCTTCTATATCTGTTGCTCCATCAGCTGCTGTTAAACTGAAAGAAGATTTGATGAAACAGCTTGATGTCTTGTATGATGCACAAAGTTCTGAATCTGAGGATTATAACACTGCTTCTGATGACTCATCTGCCACAATTGCAAAGAAAAGAAAGGCAAGAAGTAAGGCCTTGAAGAGAGTTCCTCCTGCCAAAGTCAGAGATGACAATGATGTCCCCTATTATATCCTGCACAATTGCCCAATCTCTGAGCATTGGATGCAATTCTCTAAGAACCAGTTAAAAGCTATGAAAAAGAAGAGGAAGTATGAAAAAGATTCCACTCAGTTCAAGCACCCTCATCCTCCCCCACCACCTCCACCTGATGCAGGTGCAGGTGGCAGCTCTGCAAGATCAGGCTCTGCTAGAAGCCAGGCTCCCTACCAACCTCATGCAAGAACTTATCAAAGGGAAAGCCAGTCTAGGGGGTCTTACTCTAGAAGGGGAGGATATAGGGGAAACCAAAGAGAAACTCAGGTTTACTCTAAAGGACACTCCAGGCAGCATCCTTACTCAAGGGGAGGACATGTTTCTGCTGATACATCTTCTGGTCCTTTCCCCTACAAGCTCAAAGATACTGTGACTGCCAGGACTCCTCAAGATACTACTTCCAACAGGTATGAGCCACCTGTTCCATTTGAGGACCCTGAGAAAAATCCTATGGCTTGGACTGCAAGGATGAAAGAGCTGGCTGCTTTGGATCAGATAAAGAAAGCAAAAGAACAAGGGCTAGACACTTCCAACATATCTACCATGTCAGAACAAAAACAGAAGGAATTAGAAAGATATGCTTCAAGCAAATTTTTTGATGCAGACAGGTACATGGAGTTGCATCCAGCTGCAGTGGTTCCCAGAGCTTCAAAGCAAATTTATTTGGGTGCAGCTGATGATACCAGATCCAAACAACAAGCTTTAGATCCCAACAGAGAAATTAAAATGGTAAAAGGCAAAGAAAAGGAGTAACTCTGTAAGGTGACAACTTTTGGTTCTTCTAACTGCTATCTGGATAACACATATATATATATCTCTGTGATGGTTCTGCTCTGTGTCTTGTTATTGTTGTTTTTATGTTTTTCTGACTGTATGATGTTGTTTGTTTTTTCAAAGTCTGTAAATAGTTTTCCTAACCCAAATAGGGGGAGATTGTTGGAACACCCTATTACTAATTTGGGTCAGGATCACTATGTCTCTAGGTATTTATGCTTTGACCTTCTGTATAGATAATAGGTCAATTAGAATTGAGTCTAAGGGATCAGGAGTCTAGGTTTGGAAGCTGCCCTGAAGACCCAAGTTTTTCTGGAAACCAAGTCCAAATCGTCGAGCTCAGCACGACGTTTCGTCGAACTCCGGTCGACGATCGTCTAGCCCAACTATTGACAGATCGTCGAGCTCCATTCGACGATCGCTGAGCTCAATCCTCATAATATCGTCGAGCTCTGGTCGACGATCGCTGAGCTCAACTTCTCAACATCGTCGAGCTCTTTTCGACGATCGCTGAGCTCAGGTCGATGATTTTGACTCTGCACTGGATCCTTATCTCTGAGCTCAGTTCGACGATCTTTGAGCTCAGATCGACGATTTCTTTGCTGCTTGCTTTTTCCAATTCGCTGAGCTCAGCTCGATGATAGCAGAGCTCAGTTCGACGATTTCAGTTATCTTTCTGAATTCAAATTCAAATCAGATAGAAGTTATTCTGCATTTAATTCAGAAGATCTGCCAGCCATTTTCATTTACTTCTGGAGCAAGTTTCAAGGGACTTTTCAAGGAATAATTCAGTGGACTTTCCTTCAGAACATTTTATGCAATTAAGGCTGTAATTAATTCAGACCAACGGCTATCTTTGACAGAGCAATTTTCTATTCAGACTCAGAGAATAAAAGACAGAATGTTTTTTGAATCAGACAGAAGATAGACAAGAACAAGAGAATAGATATAGACAAGTAGAGGACACCTCTCTATACACAGAGACTCTCTCAATCTTCTGTCAACAAGAATTCAGAAGAACACTCATCAAGAGATCAAGCTTTCAAACATTCTTCAGATCTCTTCAGCTCTCAAGTGTTCAAGGCCAACATCATCTCAAGACTCCAGACACTCAACATTTCAGCTTGCTGAAATCATCTTTTGCTGGAGATCTATCTTTGAAGGCCTATCACCCTCAGCAAAGCTCATTTTCCTGAAGATTTCAAGGACTCAGGGGGAGCTTTGACAACATCACTGAATCTACATAGTCTTCTCAGTTGCTTGAGAAAGAGAAGACTGCCATCACTCTCTCACCCCCATTCTGTAAAGGGTTTTTCAAACTCCCTTCAAAAGTTTGAAGCTGGTTTTTGGGCACCTTGTCAAAAGCTCATTGGTGGCAAGACACCTGATCAAAAAATCTGATTTGGTTTTTGAGCACCTTATCAAAAGCTCATTGGTGCCCAGGACACCTGATCAACTCATCCTGCAGTGGATTCCTACCTAGGGTGGTAGAAGAGTGGATGTACCCAAGTTGGGGAACCACTATATTTCCTTGTGTCATCTGGTTCTGCATGTTTTCTTTTTGTTTCTGTCCTAGATTTTCTTGTGCTTAATATCTGCATAGCTTAGTTTTATTTCTGCTTCCCTGCTTACACTCATTACAACAATTGTTGTAAAGCTTTGCAAAAAGTTTTCTTTGTGTTTTTAAAAAGCACCATATACTCTATTCCCCCCCCCTCTAGAGTATATCAGATCTAGTTTCCCCTTTCACCTTCATCGATCACGACTTACAACATATTATATGAATAATGTTAGGTTATGCTCCGGAGTAGTCTAATACACTAACTTGTTCTGTTTAGCTCTACTATTTGCTTGTCTCGAATAGTTTTGCTTCATGTGATACTAGTACACTCATGCTTTTCTGCTTCTGTTACTATTCTATACTTTGCTCTGCTCACCCTGTTTATTTCAATGTTCCGAGGCTTTTCCTTTGTGTTTTGGAATTGCCTTAGCGTTCGTGTCAGCGCCGCCAAGTTCCTGAGCCCGATCAACATCAAGCTTCCGCTTTCCGATGATTGATCTTCTAGCCGTGTCAGGTTTGATGTTTTCGATTCATTTCTTTTTCTGCCAGATGTTTTCTTTATGTGATAATTATGAACAGTAATACATGGACAACGGATAAGCTATTTAAATATTTATGTAGTAGAAATTAAAATTAATGCATGTGCACCCTTTGTTGTATCATTATTGCATGAAAACTATAATAGTGACTTGTAAAACATAATTTTTACAAAATACACGTGCATCTAAAATTCTCACTGTTTTAAAACTCTAATAGCTTCCACAATAAAAATAACCGTTTTCCCCAAAAATAACTACTTTCAAACTATTTTCAGCATTCTCTGCATCTGCCTTAGCAGGCATGGATTACTTTCCGCCCATGCATGTGGCATCACGACTCGTCTCAAAGTACACTCTGACTTCTGTCGAGACGGGTCGCGATACGCGGGGAAGGGGCGGTCGGGTTTGGCCGCCCCTTGTCGGCTCCACAGGAGGTGGCCGCTGGGAAGGGGCGGCGGAGAGCGAGCCTCCCGGCGCCGGCGACGATGGTTACTCAAAAGGTCGGCAAAGTGTGATCGGTGCACGGGGGATTGCGCGCGACAATAGCGCGTGCGGTGATTTCTCCATGATCCCCACTTGGATCATGGGATTATGAGAGAGTGGGCTAATCACACCCCGAGTGTTTTATAAAAGCTATTTGACCTCATCAACTCTTTCCCACTCAATTCTTCAGCTTTAAAGAATGGATAATACTTATGATGATGCAATTTTTTTAAAAGAAGATTTTCTCAACATTATTGTGGTACTCAGGCATTCTTTTGAAGACTTGGGCTCAGGGTTCAAGAGTGTATATAACTCTAAAACATTCTCTTCCTCCGAGGTCACCTCCTAGCAACATCCTGAACCATGTAGCTTCTACAAATCTCAAAAAAACAATATCTCATTGGATGTTCATATCGCTTATTTTTTTCTCCCTTCCCAGTTCAAACAGTTTATAGTTTTTTGCCAAAATTTTAATTTTAATGTTGCTATGGGTTGTATTCATGAAGCATTGCCTGACAAAATATTTTTTATCCGGGATATATTCGTAGTAGATGTAATATTCGTGATACTAAATCATGAAACTCTTTCTCATAATTAATTGTATGGTGTTGTGGACAATCTTAGGAATCAGCTTGAAGGGATGAACAAAATGTTCGCTGATGTAGGGACATCGCCCAATTCCTGAAGCATTATTATTTTTTTAAACACATGTTACTATTATTATTTAATTGGACATTGTTGAAATGAACTTATAATTTTTATTTCTATTCAAACAAGTACCTTTGCTAAAAAATCTTTATTAATCTCCCTAGTAAGTAAAATATTTATTGAATATGTTAAGCCTGCACCCATTTGTTGAGGTGTTGTTGTGCATATTAGAGATTTATTTTACATGACTCACACTCTCAACAATATAATTGTATTTTTTCAACAAGGTTTGTAGAAATTTAGCCATAATTTTTGATTCCTCTATAATATCACCTAAACTTCTTATGTGGTTGCAAGGAGATGGAATTTTTGCATAGTATGTAGTAATATCTTCATTTTCTTTCATTTGAGTTAAGTAAAACACATTATTTAATGATTGCGATTTAAAAGTAATAACCTTTTTGGACCCTTGTAAATCTGGTTGTAGTATATCATATATATATATATTGTTGTAGTAGTAGCAATTATACATGGGAAGACGGGTTTTCCAACTCATTATTGGATATATAGTAGAGCTTTGATGTCTTGTTTTACTAGATCTGTTGATTGCTTAGTTGGAACTGGATCTATTGGGTCTTTCCCTGTGAGAATTGGTTTAACATATCCAATATTCACTATACCATAAATATTGAGAGATAAATAAGGTTTTCATTTACACTTTCCATTGATCAAATGATTCACCATCAAAGATTGGAACAGAAGATGGAAATATTGAAAAACATAACTTGATGATGTCATAGGATGAGTAGTATTATAACAACGAATGGCTTGAAAATAATGAGCCTTAAACACAGTTAACTTATTTTCTTACAACTATTTCACTGATGGTTATAATGCTTTGATACCATGTAATAATTTAAAGAGAACAATACACTAGAGCAACAATATTATTATATATATATATATATATATATATATATATATATATATATATATATATATATATATATATATATATATATATATATATTGCCCAATATACACTTTTTATTTTTACCTTAAGTAACTTTTTATAGGCGTTGACAACTTCTCAAAAAGAAGTTATCTAGCCCAATTTTAGACTTAATATTCATTATAAAATGCTTAGAATTATTTTAAATAAAATAGAAATGAAATTTAATTCATATTTATTTATTTTGTGGCTAATTCGGTCTTTTCCATGGTATTATTGCGAGAATTGCCAAAGAAATCTGCTTGGAGAAAGAAATCTGCTCAAATATATAACCAGGAAAGTAGGCCACAACGCGTGGGAAAGCAGGTTGCAACGTGGTCTGGACGAATTTCAGAATTTGAATTTTAAAGTTGGCTCCGATTTCAAATATGGAAAGGTGCTTCTTTCCAAAGGGGTGACCACGTTTTCAAGAGGGAAAATCTCCACCAAATCATCCATTCCAAGGCATTCCAAGTGAGAGGAGGGGAAATCAAGAGATCTTCATCCAGGGTTTATAAAAATTCTCCATTAAAGAAGGCAGCTAGAACAAATAAGATGAAAGATCCTTGGGATGATAGAGCGAGCTGCTCCGGAAGGAGAATCCTGCAGTGTTTAATCATTAAATCCATCATGTTTTGTAAGATCTCTCCAACCGTTTCACGGTTTTCTTCCATCGCTATGAACTAATTCGTCTAATCTTGTATTGTGAGAGTACTAAGTTGTGTGTGATGATTATTCTCTAATTTTATCTTTGTGAATGTTTGATGAATGTTCTTTATCGAGTTTATAATCTTTTATTATGGAACTTGTGGCCAAAGTTTCATCTTTTTACTATGCTTCATAAATCAAGAGAGGAGTTGTGTGTGTGCATTATATATTCGATATAGTATTTGAAGAGAAAAAGAGATTTCCACTTAGTATTAACAACTTTGATTTTCATTCTTCATTCGGTTTCCTATTTCACCTAAGGGGAAATAGTGGGCTAGGGATTTCCGATATCGAGAGATACAAATCTCTATTTTAAAATCGTTGCAAGACGTTTCACCACATGTTTTCACAAGATCACATTTATATGTTCATCGCACTAGACTTAGGAAATCACTGTATAAGATTACCTCTCATAACTGGTAACACAAATATTTTCTCTAGCATCCGTAGTTAATTTTAATTAGTAGTTTTCTTTACAGTTTTTAATATCTTAAAATCATCATTTCGATTCACTTGGATTTATAGAACAGACTTAACTGGTATTTGCAAGCATAAAATCCAACACCTCTCCGTGGAAATGATCTCTATTCACTCTTTATTACTTGAACCAGCACGTGCACTTGCGTGTAATACACATACCTATTTCGGGCGTATCAAGTTTTTGGCACCGTTGTCCGGGAGGTGCGAATAATTTAGTGTTTCTTTCTTGCAATATTAGTGAATCCTTAGTATTTAGAGTTCAAGTTTTTATTTCTACTGTGTTTTTTATTTGTTTTGTTTATTTACTATCTATTGTCATCTACTATTTTATCTAGTACATATCCCGTTATCGTTCACCTGAGCTATTGCCTTTGAACCTAGAGATCGAACGGACTTGTAGACAAAATAGAAGAGCGTTTCGATTAGAAAATAATAACACTACAATCATGAATCCTAATAATCAAAACGCTTCCGATGAAAACGAACAGGATGACCTAGGTCAGAAGGGTTAGGTAGAATAGAATGGGCAACCTGCCGAGATTAGGATAACCTGTCGTGAGTACAATATGCTTTTTAGAAGGGGACTGCAATGCAACATCATCAAGCCCACCATTGAAGCCAATAACTTCAAAATTGACTCCATGATAATGAACCTAGTGCTGCAGAGATAATTTAGTGGACTTAGTCATGAGGACCCAAACTCCCATTTATGAAATTTCATGGATGTGTGTGACACATTCAAGATCAATGGTGCGTCAGATGAAGCGATTAAACTCCGTCTATTTACATTCTATCTATCAGGTAGAGTGAAGGAGTGACTTGATTCCTAATACGGTCTCACCACTTGGATGCAAGTGGTCGACTTATTCTTAGCCAAGTACTTCCCATCCGCTAAAACTGCAAAACTGATGCAAGACAGTAGTACGTTCATGCAAGGAAATGGGGAAATATTGTACGACGCATGGGAGCGGTTCAAAGAACTCTTAAGGAAGTGACCTCACCATGGGTTAGCGATGCATAAACAAGTGTGGACTTTTTATAATGGCCTCCAGACGTCTACCATGATCCAAGTAGATGGATCTATGGGAGGATCCCTCATGAACAAGTACCCTGAGGACTCATATGCAATCCTCGAGGACTTATCTTCGAATAATTATCAGGCGTTCAACCGACAGGTCCCTTTTTCTTCTTCTATGGGAGGTGTTCATCAAGTTGATCAACTCACTTCTTTCGCTGTACAAATTAACGCACAATTCAACTCGATGAACAAGCGGTTAGATGCTTTAACCTTAAATCAAAATCAAACTCAAATGAATCCTCAAGTCAATAATATAGTTGCTCCTCCGATTAATATGAATCTTTCTCTCATTGTGGAGCAACTCATTAGTAGTAACGAGGAGGTCAAATACATAGGTGGGCAACCGAAATACATGAATCATAAAAATCATAATGCACTCTCAACTCATTACAATCCAGATTTGCATAATCACCCAAATTTTTCGTGGAAGAAAAATTCGGGAATGACACGCCCACCTGGATTCAACTCAAACCCACATCCACTATAGAATAATAATTATAATCAACAAGGGTCATCTAGAAAACTATCATATGAGTTACTTATAGAATCAATGCAGAAGAGGGATGCTCGCATTTCTAGTCTAGAGGGCTCATTGTGTGTAATTGAGAGTCAGTTAGGACAAATTGCTAATGATTTGAGTCTTAGACCCCAAGGTTCGCTCCCTACGGATACAACTACAAATCTGAAGTGAGACAATCCTCACTGCAAGGCCGTCACCTTATGGAGTGGTAAGCAGTTAGTGGGTGGGACTATAAATGAGAGTGAGAATTAAGTTGTTGAAGAAAAAGAGTTGGAGAGTGTTGGCCCTAATGCTGCGAACGACGAGTTAAAAGAAAATGATAATAGAAATGAAGAAGTATAAGAAGTATCAGGAGATACTAAGAGAGAACCTATCTCTGAAGATAAAAAGAAGAATGATAATATAAAAGTCTATCCACCACCGTCGTTCCCACAACGGTTAAAGAAGAGTAAACTCGATCAACAATTTCAAAAATTTGTTGAAATATTTGAGAAACTGTAAGTTAATATCCCTTTCGCGGAAGCATTGGAGCAAATGCCAAGCTACGTGAATTTTATGGAAGACATTTTATCTAAGAAAGGAAATTTGGAACACATGAGATGGTGGCACTTACTCAGGAGTGTAGTGCTATACTTTAGAAGAAACTCCCGCACAAATTAAAAGATTCAGGGAGTTTCAACATACCATCCTCTATAGGTTAGCAAGTCGAGGGTAAGGCCTTATGGGATTTAGGCGTGAGCATCAACCTGATGCCATATTCTATCTATAGGAATCTTGGTTTAGGAGAAATATCCAAGACCTCTATCACTTTGCAATTAGCCGATAGAATCCTCGCGTTACCAAAAGGGATAGTTGAAGACATCCTAGTTAAGGTGGACAAGTTTATTTTTCCAGCGGACTTTGTTGTCCTAGATATGGAAGAGGATAGAGAGGTGCCCATTATAGTAGGGCGACCATTCCTGGCCACTGGTAGGACACTGATAGATGTACAGAAGGGGGAGTTCACCATGAGAGTTAACAACGAACAAATAACTTTTAATGTACTTAAAGCTATGAAATTTCCCCGGAGTCAAGAAGATCATATGGAGACGATAAATCAAATTTTAATTCATGATTATAATCTGAATAATAAATCCACAGGTCAAGATGATGTGTTGACCCGACTTCTGATGTATGGGGAGATTTCGGATGATGAAGAGGAAATTCGAGGTTACCTAGAAGTATTTGAGGCGCAAGCTGCTTTTGTTAGGAGACCAGAGCCCTTTGAGATGCTGGACAAGGCGTTGGCAAATAAGCCCTCTATAGTTAGTCCGCCGACTCTTGAGTTGAAGCCTCTCCCAGACCATCTCATGTACGCTTATTTAGGTGAAAATAATACATTGCTGGTTATCATCAATTCTAAATTATCAACTGATCAACTTCAAAAGCTTTTAGAATTGTTGTCTCAATTTAAAATGACCATAGGGTTGACCATATCAGATATCTGAGGGATTAGCCCCTTACTATGTATGCATAAGATTCTTTTGGAAGAATCTTTTACGGGATCGATCGAACCCCAGCATCGTCTTACTCAACCCATGAAAGAAGTGGTGAAGAAGGAGATTATTAAATGGTTAGACACAGGGATCATCTATCCTATCTCGGATAGCTCATGGGTATCACCGGTGAAGTGTGTGCCAAAAAAAAGGTAGGGATGACGGTAGTACGAAATAAGAAGGATGGGCTAGTATTGATTAGGACAATTACCGGGTGGCGTATCTGTGTAGATTATCGAAAGCTGAATAAGGCCACAGGAAAAGATCATTTCCCTTTGCCTTTCATTGATTAAGTGTTAGATTAGCTAGCAGGGAACGATTTTTTCTGTTTTCTTGATGGTTATTCGGGGTATAATCAAATTACGGTAGCCCCAGAGGATCAAGAGGAGACCACATTCATATGTCCATACGGAACATTTGCGTTTAGAAGGATGCCATTCGATTTATGTAATGCATCAGCCACATTTCAGCGATGCATGATTGCTATTTTCTCGGATATTATGGACCATGATATTGAAATTTTTATGGATGACTTCTCTATCTTTGGTAGTTCTTTTGATGCATGTTTAACTTGTTTGGAAAAAGTGCTAACACGTTGTGTTGAAACTAATCTCGTATTGAATTGGGAGAAATGTCACTTCATGGTACGAGAGGGTATTGTGCTTGCTCATCATGTGTCAAGGGATAGTTTAGGGGTTGATAAAGCGAAACTAGATGTGATTGAGAAGCTGCCACCATCCAATATTGTGAAAATGTTGCGAAGTTTCTTAGGACATGCAGGCTTCTATAGAAGATCCATTAAAGACTTCGCTAAAATTGCAAAACCATTGAGTGGGCTACTAGAAAAAGATGCAAAATTTCAATTGCGCGTGGAGTGTTTAAACACATTCAACACATTAAAGCATCGGTTGACCACGACACCTATCGTGATAACTCCTGATTGAGAGGAACCATTTGTCCTAATGTGTGACACAAGTGATTACGTTGTTGGAGTTGTCCTAGGACAAGTACGGGAGAAAGTATTCCACACAATAGCCTATGCTAGTAAGACCTTGATTGATGCCAAAATAAATTACACAACTACAAAAAAGGAATTACTAGAGGTAGTGTTTGTCTTCGAGAAATTTAGATTGTATCCTCTATGTACAAAGAGCACGATTTATATGGATCGTGTTGCGATCCGTTACCTCATGGATAAAAAGGACGCAAAGCCCTGATTGATCAGATGGGCGCTTCTGTTGCAAGAATTCGCCGTAGAGATTAAGGATAAGAAAAGTACTGATAATCCTGTTGCGTACCACTTGTCCAGGATAGATTATACACGATCATCATATAATTCGGAAATTGATGAGAGATTTTTGGATGAGAGAGTTTTAGCTATTCATGATAGTACCCACCTTGGTATGCTGACTACATAAATTACATAGTGAGTAATATTCTACCATCTGACTTGTCGTATCAACAAAGGAAGCGATTTTTATACCAGGCACGCTCCTATCTTTGGGACAAGCCTTATCTGTTCAAAATTGGAGCTGATGGAGCGGTGAGGTGATGCGTGCGGAAGGTTGAAACGAAATCGAAATTAGAGAAGTGTCATAGTTCACCTTACGGAGGCCATTTCATGGGAACGAGGACGGTAATGAAGGTATTAGAGGCCAGATTCTTTTGGCCTAATTTATTTCATGATGCTAACAAATTTGTTAAACAATGTGATAGATGTCAACGGTGTGAGAACTTAAGAAAGAACGAGGGAATGCCAATGAATATCATGCTAGAGGTTGAATTATTCGATGTTTGGGGAATGGATTTTATGAGTTCGTTCGTCAATTCAAATGACAATTTATACATTTTGTTAGCAGTAGACTATGTATATAGATGTGTGGAAGTGATCGCAACACCTAAGAATGATGGCAAGTAGTCCTACATTTTCTAAGAAACTATATAGTCAATCGATTCGGGGTACCTAGAGCGATCATTAGCAACGGGGGAAGTTATTTTTTGCAACCATCAATTCACCTCATTGCTAAACAAATACGGGGACACCCTTGGTCGCACTCGTTTACCACCCTCAGACAAATTGACTAGCGGAGGTGTCAAATAAGGAGATAAAAATGATTTTAGAGAAAACAGAGAGCATAAATCGGAAAGACCGGTCTCCTAGCTCACAGATGCATTATGGGCATATCAGACTGCTTTCAAAACTCCCATCGGATTAACCCCGTATAGGTTGGTCTACAAAAAATCTTATCATTTACCACTCGAGTTAGAACACCGGGCATTTTGGGCGATTAAGAAAATAAATTATGATTTTTGGGACGCCGGTAAGAAGAAATTATTACAACTAAATGAACTTGAGGAGATTCGGATGCAAGCGTACGAGAACTCCCGAATCTATAAGGAGCGCACAAAAAAGTGGCACGACCGACGCATAAAGGAAAAGCGCTTCGAGTCGGGCCAACTGGTCCTCCTATTCAATTCCCGTTTAAAGTTATTTCCCGGGAAACTCAAGTCGAGGTCGTCGGGGTCGTTTAAAGTCAAAATAGTGCATCCGTATGGTGCGGTGACCATCATTAACGAGAGTGACAGGACGAAATTCAAAGTTAACGGCGAAAGACTTAAGTTATATCTGAAGGACGATGAAGATCGTGCAGTTTCGAGTGTAACACTTTTATAATTTAGTACCATTCTTCCGGGACAGTAAATTTGGCGATTGATGGGAGGCAACCCATCATCTACTAAATATGTTTACTTAATTATTTTAATAAATAACAATATATAAAAAATAAATAAATAGAAATTTAATAAAAATCATAGTAATTATCCTAATAATAACCATTTATTTTTGTGCCATATTGCATCGTTTGATCGGGGGAAAATCGTAGAACAATTGGAATTTTTAATATTAAATTGTATGTTGCAACCTGAAAATACCAGGTTGCGACTTTTCTTTTGCTGTTTGAATTTGAAGGAATGAGCTGAACCTTGGTCCGGTTCGGTTCAGTTGAACCGGCGTCACAATAAGCTGAACTCAGTAGGTTGCAACGCCTGTAGAAGGAAGTCATGTCTTTCTTTTTACCGCCTTCTTGTGTTGACCAGCTGAACCGGTTTGAACCGGTTAACTCCTGCCGGTTTAGCGCAGGTATTTAAATGGCTCTTTATTCAGCCGGTTCTCCCCTCATTCAACTTTTGTTGATCTCCTCATCTTGCCCTAAGCATCGCGCGGAAGTTGAAGGGACGCGGCTTTTGGTGGCAACATCGCGAGCGACAGTTGAGGAATAGAGATGCAACCTCTGGCGACCTAGCGATAGAGCCATTCATACACGTCTGCATAGAAGGCGGCGGTCTTTCTCAAACTCCTGGGGGAAGCTCGGGAGCTGGAGGGTCACAGTGTTCTGGCGATTTCCATCACCCGACGGCAACACGAGCGTGGTATCAAGCTTCTGGAGGTATAACTCGTAACCCTAAGTTTGGATTGGATTAGCTATAGTTATTTCCTTTGTTTTGCTTTAGGATTGGGTTCAGATTTGGTGGGCTAGGTTATGGCTTCCAGGAAGAAGGGTAAAGGGAAAATACTGTCCGCAAGCATGCACGATTTTTGATTGAGGAAGCAGCCCAAAGGTTCCATTCCCTACAATCCATACCGCCCATTTATGAAAGAGGTTTCAAAATGGAAAAATAGGGTTGAAGTATAGGATACGTGGGGCAAATTAAGGCTATGGTCTGGGAAACGTTGTGTTATCTTAAGATAGAGGCAGTTTTACCTTGGGTTTACGAATTCTACGCAAACACACCAGTCGCAGAGGGGGGAAAAGTATTCGTAAGAGGGAAGAAAGTGGATTTCTCTACTGCAACGATCACCGCATTTTTCGATCTGGACAATGACATTATCTCAGACCATGCCTCGATCCTAACAACTGTATCTAAGGAGCAGTTGACTGTAGTTGTTTGTAGTGCGTCAAGTTCGGATTGGGTGAACACTAACGAGAATGCTCTGAAATCAACTTGTCTATCAAGAGAAGCGAAGGTGTGGCTTCAGTTCTTTAATGCGAGTCTTTTGCTCACACACCATCTAAAACACGTCCAGCTAGATAGAATTGCACTCATCTATTGTATCATAAAAGGCATGAGGCTAAATGTGGGAAGGATGATCTCCAGTCTCATCTGGAATAAAGTGATTGATAAGAAAATGAAGCATATTTGGTTCCCCACCACTTTCACCGAGCTATATCGCATGGCAGGAGTTGAGTAGGGCGAGGGTGACCTGGTAACTCAAGTTGATCGCCTCATCACCGAAACAATAGTGAATGTACACATCAAGGTGGCAGCTGAGCTCCCTCAGAAGCCGAGCAGGTTGAAGGTTTTGGGTGCTACCAAATCCATAAAGCCCTCGACAGTGGCCCCCAAGCATATTAATATTCTGGCAGTCGACAACGGAGCGGATCCCGACGCAATGAGCGAACAGATCGAGTACTTGAAAGCGTACCATCAATGTCAATTTGTCTACTTTAATTCAAGGCTGGACTTCATATGTGAGAATTAGGCCAAACTAATGCGCATGGTCTAGATTCTAGTGACAGAGCCTAAATATGTGTTGCAGTCCCAGTTTGACAAAGTCAGTCACCTCCTAACTTCTGATTGGTCGAGGGTTGATCCAACGTTGATAGAAGCTAAAGAACTGGCGAAGGATATAAACAACGAGGAGGACGAAGACGAAGAGGATGATGAAAAGGATGATGGCGTAGAAAAGGAGGATGAAGACGACGAGGACGACGAGGCGGATGAAGGGGATGCATAGTTCTTTTTGTTTCGTTTCTAGTTTGTGCCTACATAGCTATACATATATATAGTCTTTTTGGCTCTATTTTCAACAGTTGGTTAATTAGCGCTACACTCGTACATTTGTGTGATGACAAGTTTATCCTTTTGGACATTATATTTTGTGTTAGGGTCTCTTGTTTAGTATATACTTTGTTATGGTGTGCTGATATTTTGAAACTTTAATTCTATCTTGGGATATCATTACTAAATTTATGGTGCTTTGAATTCTGTTTATAATACAATTTGAAGTCTGCTAGGACGTGTAAAGATATAATGTGCTGTTATGATTTTGTTTACCGCATTTTTAGCACTTTTAATTGAAATACTTATGAATGTGATCAGGACCGATTTAGGTCCACGTGCCTATGATGTACCATGCTGAATTTGTATTCTATTTGATTACCTCTGATGATACACACGCAATTTGATAATATTACTCTTCATGCTTTAACTTTTGTATATGTCCAAGATATAAGTATTACAGGATGCAACACATGACTAGGATTGCGGATGGACATTCCACAATATAGTAGACTGGACACATCATTAAGAAAGTAATGGACAACCATGCAGACATTCCAATTCTCAGGGGAGTACTTAAATTTCAAATTTCTTTTTGTCTTTCCTGTATTATGCTGATTAGTAAAACTATTTTAAAAGAATTTTCTAGATTTTGAAGTTGTTTGCTAGGGACTAGCAAAGGGCAAAAGTGTCGAGGTGGGGGTAGTATACTCCTACTGATTTAGTGAGAGTTTAGTATTTTTAACAATAATAGTTAATCTCACTTCTCAAATTTAAGTAACGAGTAAGTTAATCAAAAGTATTTGATGATTATTGTTTAGTAGGATAATGCATCTTAATGTTTCAAATCTTTGATTGAAAGTTAGTACGATGGGTAAAAGCTCTTGAAAGAATTGGTTCTTAAACACCTAGAGGGGGGTGTGAATAGGTGCAATTCCTTTTTACACTAAGGCAGAATATTTATTCAGATAATCAAATTAATCTATCAGTTCTCCAGCTACCACAATCACAGAATTCACAGAAATACACACAGTCACAGATTGCACACAGTTTTATAGTGGTTCCCCAAGGTCTGGGTACATCCACTTTCCCCCTTCACTTATCTAGCAGTGTGCTAGATTCGGCCTAACTTCTTCTCTTCACCTCAGATCCGCAGATCTTACACCTCAGAACCCAAACAAGGCTCCTACAACTCAGAGTGAGTCCACACTCCTACAGCTCATGCAATCTGCCCTACCTCAGCCTTCAACAAGGCCTACAACTCAGAGGTAACAATCTCCTACAACTCAGGCTCACAACACTACCTCAGCCTTCAACAAGGCCTACCACTCAGAGAAAATAATCTCCTACAACTCAGCCTTTATAAAAACAGGCTTACAACTCAGATCTTATAAAGATCCTACAAAAAATAGATTTAAGTTTGTAATATGCCACCACCCTGGTTGAGAGAGAAAGGATGGAAGGTTTCTTGATCAGTTCTTGGAAGAATCTGATGGTAGAGAACAACCACTCTTAGCTTTCTTCAAAGCTTCTTGAATCTGAACTCAGTAGGGTTGTACTCCTTTGAAGTTGATCTTCAATCTGCTTCTTTCTTGAAATTCAGATCTCAATCTGAATCCTTCTTGGCAGACTGGTTCAAACTCTGCACTTAAGAGACTTGTTGAAATAAGTCCCTTTCTTCACTTCAATAGATGGAACTCTCTCTCTCCAAATATATTCTTAGATCTTCTAACAAAAATCTTCTTCTGTTTTTGATGTAACTGTATGTGTATATTCTTTTCATCATCGTTCCTGTTGATGGAGAGTGCCTTTATATAGACTTTCTCCATGGTAACCGGCTGATTTGGTTTCTAACAAACTTCTGACAGCACTGACAGCTTCAGTAGATCGGTTGGTTATGGTAGATGTCAAGTCTTCCAGTCAATTCATGAAACTCTGTCTCTGTCAGCAAAGTGTCGAGACTGGACTTCATCATGTGTCGACACAAGTAGACTAAGTGTCGACACAAGCCTTGGTGGTGTCGACACAGCTCCCTTGGTGTTGACACTGCTTTTCGACATAGCTTCTGTAGAATGTGTCGACACTAGTTCTACGGTGTCGACATAGTCACTTCTTTTCTTCACACAAATTGACTTTGTTGAAATTCTGCCATATGTCGACACAAGTCCTGTGTGTCGACACAGTTGATGTCGACAAAGTCTTCTGTGTGTCGACACTGCCTCTGTGTGTCGACACAGTTGATGTCGAGTAAGCTTTCTCTGTATGTCGACACTTCCTCTATGTGTCGACATAGTTGATGTCGACTAAGCCTTCTCTGTGAGTCGACACTGCCACTGTGTGTCGACACAGTTTATTCTGGTGTCGACACAGCCTTTCCAAGTGTCGACATAATTAACTCCAAGTGTCGACATAGCTTTTCTCCAGTGTTGACACAAGCCTTCATAAGTGTCGACACAACTTCTTCTGGTGTCGACTCATGGACTTAGAAACTTTTTCCTGCATTCCTGCATTTTCTTAACCTGCACATATAAACTCAAAACAATATAAATACACCTTGATGTATATCATTGAGTAAGATGAGGCTTCTTCAAATCTGGTACATATTTTCCAATGTACCCAACAATCTCCCCCTTTTTTTGGAGAAGTCATAACTCTTAGTCAATGATATACACCATTCATAACAAACACATATTATGATGTATAAAAATATTATTTGTCAGGGTAACTTATAAATAAAACATGTATAAAATGACATCACAGAAGAATGATGCAAACATAATGATCATCAATTATTGTTTTGTTTAATCTTACAAAAGTTTCTTATCAATAGTGTACATAGATTTTTAACACTAAAAATTACAATGTTGTAAGATCTAGTAAATCTATCCTAAGGCTGCTCAGGCTCCTTGATGACTATTCCTTTGCCTGATTGGATCTTGGCTTGTCTTGGAGCATCAGTATCTTCAGCTGGCTTCTTGCCCTTCAGATCCTTCTTCTTTTGTTCTTCAACTCTTATTCTTTGCCATTCAAAATAGTGAAAAGGCCTTGGGAAATACTTGTTAGGCTCCTGAGCATTAGGAGGTAGCTTCCCAGCTTTTGCCTTTTTTCTATATTGTAGAATGGCTTCCTGTCTAGCTTCATGCTTTTGCCATTCTTTCTCTGTGTACCATTTGCCCCTTTCATGGGTCTGGTCCTTTACAACTTTCCAGGCAACCAGGATAATATTCCTAGAAGTAGGACTCTACTGCTCAAAATCAGGCTTTAACTCAGCCTGTTCTCTGAATCTCTTCTTTGACAGTTGAGCTTCTTGCTCCTTATTCACAGCTGCCTCTGACATTTCAACTTTCTCAATGATAACATTTTTATTTCCCTCTGGAGGACTGTACATTAACTGTACTTCTTGGTGAATCATATCAAAGTCTGCTGGAGGGTAAATGACCTGAGCAACTTCAGGTTGATCACCTCCAAACTAAGCAGGTTGTATACCTGACTCAGCTATATTATCATCATCACAGAGGGGTAGATATCCAAGTGTGGCTCTGATGCTATTAGATATCCATTTAGCATGATCTGAGCCTGCTTTGACTAATACTCTCTCCCCCTTTATGATTTCTCTTTCAATGTGATCTCTAAGGTCATCTTTCTAAAATCTGACTTGTTCATCTAGATAATTAACACCATCTTTATAAAATGACCTTAACTTCAGTAGCTGTGCAGAAATGATCTTTTGTGAAGTCTTAATAGCTGTTTGGATAGCATCTAATTCTTCCTGTAATTGTTTGTCAAAATCTGACTTGGCTTTAACACTTGCCTCAGCTTGGGCAGCAGCAGTATTCTTTAATTCAGTGACAATCACATTATGTGATTCAGTCAGATTCTCATTCATTCTGAGTTGATTTTCAAGCACATAGCCTTGTTTAACAACTATTTCATCAACTTGAGTGTTTATTCCTACTTGTTGTTTGGCAAGATAGACTACTGCATTGCCACCTTTGTGGAAGCAATCTGTCATGTCCTTCTTATTCTGATTTAATTCAAATCTAATGGATTTGATATCCTGTGCCAAGGAGAATTGCGGATCTTTATGAGTTTCATCTATATACTTCTTCATGGTCATCCTTTGTTCATCTAACTTCACTTGTAAGGATATCAACAAAGAATTATAATCAGTTGCTGGGGCAGGTTGAGGTGCAGTTTGCAAAGTCCTTTTATAGTTTTGGCTTCTCCTTTTGAAAACCATCAGCTTTCTCTTTTTGGCTTGTATTTCTGTTTCATCTTCAGAAGCCGAGGTACTGGCTATATCAACTCTTTCCTTAGGACTAGGAGGCAATTCCTTTTCAGTCCTAGGTTGCTCCCCCTGAGTCCCTTGCTACTCCATCTCAGTTCTTACTTGCTCCCCCTCAATGTTGACTTGCTCCCCCTCAATTTCTGCTTTATCCCCCTTAGTCTCAGCTTGCTCCATATCATGGAACAACTCTTCTAGGGAAAACTCTTGTTGAGTAGGGACTTGAGGCACTACCAACTCAGGAGCATCTGTAGCTGCAGATGTATCCTCCATGACAACATCTTGTGCTTGACTGTTTAGTTGAGTTGTCTGATCAACATCAACCAAAGGCACAATTAGTGATTCATCCTCATTATTGAAAATTGATTGATTTACTTCTTGGATTACCTCAAGTATAGTTTGTGAAGCCATCTCACTTTCCAAGTGTGTTGGCTGTTCCTTAATATGAGTCTCCCCCTCCACATGAGCATCATCTGCAATTTCTTGTGCAGGAGATTCTTCAGGAATCTCTGGCCTCTCTTCATTAGGCATGTCCTTTGTTAGGACTTTGTCCCATCTGGAGATTATCCTTATATCCATCCTTCTCATATGGTTGATCTTTGAACCAGCAGTCTGTTTCATTACTTCTCGAATTATTCCAGCCAAGTATATACTCAGGATCCTTCCCAGATTTGGCTTCTTAATACTTTCCTTAATCTTTTCAAAGATTACTGCAGACCAATCAGTGTTCAGTCTGAAAATAATCCCGGTCATCAGGCTGAACATATAAGCTGAAACCCTATCATGTCCCCCTGGCTTGTAGAGAATGACTTTGCCAACCACTTCTGAAAAGAATTTGCCTTGCAGATTCATCCCTTTTCTGTTCATTGTAGATCCAATCTTCATGGTGGGATCCAATCCACACCATTGAAGTGCTTCCCGAGTCTTTGACGAGGGTACTTCTACTTCTTCTTGAGTTCTTGGAAGTTGAAGAGTTTTCCTCAAGCTCTTCAAAGTAAGTTTAACTTTAGCTCCTTGAATAGTAGATTTAATCTTAAGTCCAGTCGAATCTAAAGTAGCTGCGCCATAGAATTCCAGTATTTCTTTCTTCCAAATCTTTGTAGGTTCAGATACCAGAAATTCCAACCCATTTTCTGCAGTTAGAGTTACTACTGCTTTATTTTCGGGTTCCGCATTATCAAAGGCGTTGCGTACCAGCTCATAGCCTTCGTTGACATTATCTTCAAGCTTTGGCGCCATTAGGGTTGAGTGAAAGCTTGGATTGAGAAGAGAGAAGTTGTCGACACAGGGTTTTGGTCTCGAAAATATGGAGAGTGTGTCGACAGAATATGTCGTTGACCTATTTATACCCTTCTAAATCATGAAGGTCAAAAGTCGCGTCAAAATTCTCTAAATGTGTTGACACTGTTGAAATGTGTCGACACAGACTTCTAATGTCTCGACATCAATTCTATTTGTCTTAGTCGAGTTCGACGATCTGAGGTCGACGAATCTGTGCTCGACGATATGTGTCGATTCTGCGCTCGACGAAATCTGCGTGTTTACTCTAAGTGTCGACACCACTTCTGGATGTGTCGACACTACTTCTCTGAAGTGTCGACACCAATTTTCTGGATGTGTCGACATCACTTCCCTGGAATGTCGACACCAACTACTATGTGTCGACACAAATAACTTTTTGTGTCGACACCATTTTACTTGGCCAAATTTGTTAAACTAATTTATGTTCAACATACCTAATTCAATTTTGAAATTATTGAATTTAGTTTCATCTAAAGGCTTTATGAACATGTCTGCAATTTGTAAATCAGTGTTAACAAATTCTAAAGAAATATCTTCTTTCTCTACATGATCTCTAAGAAAATGATATCTTATTTCTATATGCTTTGTTCTACTATGAGAAACAGGATTATGAACAATAGAAATAGCACTAGTAGAATCATATAATAAAGGAGTTCTACTTACCTGAATACCATAATCTTCTAACTGATGTTGTATCCACAACAGCTGTGCACAACAACTTCCTGCAGCAACATACTCAGACTCAGCTGTGGAAATTGCCACACTAGTCTGCTTCTTACAGCTCTATGACACCAGTCTTCCTCCTAGAAATTGACAGGTGCCTGTTGTGCTTTTCTTATCTACTTTGCAACCTGCAAAGACTGCATCTGAATAGCCCATTAGTAGAAAATCTCTATTCCTAGGATACCAAAGGCCTAGATTAGGTGTGCCCTTAAGATATCTCAAAATCCTTTTGACAGCAGTAAGATGAGATTCTTTAGGGCAGGATTGGTACCTAGCACAGACACATGTAGCATACATGATATATGGTCTACTAGCAGTCAGATATAGGAGGGAGCCAACTATCCCTCTATACAAAGTTTCATCTACAGGTTTCCCTGTATCATCTTTGCTAAGAGATATACTTAACCTCATTGAAGTTCTCGTGGTAGTGGATGACTCCATACCATACCTCTTAATTAACTCCAGGGTGAACTTAGACTGGGATATGGACAATCCATCTTCAGTCTGTCTTACTTGGAGACCCAAGAAGAACTTAAGTTCTCCCATACTGCTCATTTCAAATTTCCCTTGCATAAGTTTTGCAAACTTCCTACAAAGGTTACTTTCAGTAGAACCAAATTTTATGTCATCAACATATATTTGGACTAGGATAATCTTTCCTTTGGATTCTCTCAGGAATAGAGTCTTGTCTATTTTCCCCCTTGAGAATTTATTCTCAATGAGGAAAGTAGACAGGGTTGCATACCAAGCCCTTAGAGCTTGTTTTAACCCATACAAAGCTTTTCTAAGTCTATAAACATAATTAGATTTGAGTGGATCAACAAAACCTGAGGGCTGTTCTACATAGACCTCCTCTTTTAAGTCTCCATTTAAGAATGCAGACTTAACATCCATCTGGAACACTTTGAAGCCTTGATATGCTGCATAGGCTAGAAATAGCCTTATAGCTTCCAACCTTACCATAAGGGCAAAAGTCTGATCAAAGTTTATGCCCTCCTCCTATCTGTATCCTTTGGCAACTAGTCTTGCCTTATTCTTCACTATGATCCCACTCTCATCAAGCTTGTTTCTATAAATCCACTTTGTCCCTGTGACATTGTGGCCCTTTGGTTTTGGAACCAAATCCCAGACCTTGCACCTTCTGAATTGATTTAACTCCTCCTACATAGCATCAATCCAGTGAGGGTCTTGTATAGCTTCTTCAAATCTCTTGGGTTCTACTTGAGATAAGAAGCTAGATCAAAGAACTGCGTTTAAGTTCCTGCTCCTTGTTTGTACTCCTTGTCTTGGATCACCAATGATCTGGTATGCAGGATGATCCTTCAACTGTCTAACTGCTGGAGGTAATCTATTAGCAGTTTGAACTTCTCCAATCTCTTCATTATGCTGCACCTCATGGTCTTCATCAGCATCTTGAGTGTCTTGTACTCCCCCTGGACAGCAACTACCATTTTCCTCATCCTGCTTTGCAGTTGGAATTTCTTTGAAAGTAAGCTGGTCCATCTTCTGCTGTATATATGTGGAGCTATAAGAACTACTTGGCAACTCACTGTTAATAAATCTAGTTTCATCAAAGATGACATGAACTGACTCTTCTACAACTTGAGTAGCCAAATTGTAGACCCTATAAGCCTTACTATTATTACTGTACCCAACAAATATCCCATCTTGGGATTTGGCAGCAAACTTAGTTAGGTGAGATTTGCCATTGTTAAGCAATAATATTTGCAACCAAAGATCCTAAAATAGGATAAGTTTGGTTTTTTGCCCTTCATAACCTCATAGGGTGTCTTTTTGTGGCTTTTGGTGATGGAAGCCCTATTAAGTACATGGCATGTAGTGTTTACTGCCTCAGCCCAGAAATATTCTGGGAGAGTAGTGTCACTCAAAAGTGTTCTTCCAGCCTCAATCAATGTCCTATTCTTCCTCTCAGCAATGCCATTTTGCTAAGGTATTCTAGGTGAGGAGAATTCCTGATGAATCCCAAATTATTCACACAACCTTGTCATACTTTCAGATTGGAATTCAGTTCCATAGTCACTTCTGATTTTGACCACTGAACTATCTAATTCATTCTGAATTTGTTTGACAAAATTGTAGAAGACATCTGGGCAGATTTCTACCTCAAAAAGAATACCCATGAAAATCTAGAATAGTCATCTACCACCACAAAAGTATAGACCTTCCTACCTAGACTATGAACTGGCATAGGACCAAATAAATCTATATACAAGAGTTATAAGCACCTCACTGAATCTTTTGTTTTTATGCTATGAAAGGAGGATCTGGTCTGCTTGCCCTTTTGACAAGCTGAGCATATCCCATCCTTATAACACTTAACTTGATGACCATTCCTCACTAACTCTTTACTAAAGAGTTGTCCAATTATCTTGTAGTTAAGATGGGCTAGCCTCTTGTGCCATTTGACACAATGAGAGGCTTTCTCATCAGCCACAAGACAGATAGGAGAATTCTTATTCTCACACACAAAATCTAGGCAATACACATTTCTTTTTCTATAGCCAGTCAATATGACTTTTTGATCACTTGACCTCTTGATATGACACCCATTCTTGACAAATGAAATGTCATATCCAAGATCACTCAGCTGACTTATGCTAATTAGGTTATGTTTCAAACCCTTCACATAGGCCACTTGAGTGATAGTGATTAAGTTGTTAGAAATATTACCAAACCCTTTGATGAATCCTTTTTCAGAGCCACCGAAGATTATTTTAGGCCCATTCATTATTGGTGAGTAGTCCTTCAGCAATCCTCTTGTTCCAGTCATGTGTCTGGAACATCCACTATCTAAGTACCATATAGGAGCATGGCAACTTGGACTCACCTGCAATAAAGATTACTTAACCTTAGAACTCAAATAACTTTTGGGTCCTTGGTTCAAGTTATCCTGAAACTTAACAAATTTGCCTGTAACTTTTCTAACGGGAAGACTGCTATTCTCCTTGACACTGGTGTTGTGCCAATAGTCTAAGGCAAAATGGCCTATCTTGCCACAGCACCAGCACTCAAACTTATTATACCTCTTTTTAGGTACAATCTTAGCTGAATTGTTGACAACAGATCTTTTGTTTTGTGCTGGGGCTTTGCCTTTCTTATTGGATTGTGCATCCCATGCAGTTCTCTTAAAGCCTATTCCAGCCTTACCCTTTTGTGACACAAAGTCATCTATTAAGGGTAGGATAGATTTTGGCTTAGAGAAACTAGCCACAATCTCCTTCTCTTTCTGAAGTCTATTTTCCAGATTTTTAATCTGATCATTTTTGAATGTGATAGTACCCATCTGAATAACAATAATGTTTTTCAGCCCGACTATTTCATTCATCTTTTGATCCAGTAACTTCTCTGAATCAGATGTAGTCAACTTAAGAGCTGCAATTTCCTTAGCCTGATTTTTGGCCAGGTGTTTGCTTCTCTTGAGTGCCTGCAACAAATCCACATATTCATCTATCAGCTGATGAATATCTCCTTCAGAATCAGACCCATCTTCATCTCTAGATGGAGATGCATCTGATTCTGACCCAGTGAAGTAATCAGAATCTACAAATACACTTTTTACCTTACTAGGGCCAGGCTGATCCTGGAACTGGTCTTCTTCCCACAGTGCCATCAATACTTTGCACTGATGGTCTTATTTCTCATAGATAGAGTCCAGTAATTACATGAACTCATCCTCTTCTTCTATTGCAAACAAAACAATATATGCCTCAGCCTCAGATTCAGACTCTGAAGTTGATTGATCTGTCCAACTTTTTTCTTTCTCAGCAACCAAGGATTTCTCCTTCTTGCTCTTGTGCTGAGACTACTTTTTGTTAGAAGACTCCTTTCTTTTATCTGGACAGTCAGCCACAACATGTCCAGGTTTGTTGCAGCAATAACAAATAATCTTTGATGTAGTTGACTTGCCAGGCTTTGTCCCATTCCTGTCCTTCCTGGATGATTTCCTCTTCTGATAATAGTCATCCTTGGACTGAGATGAGGATGGCTTAGATTTCCACTGCTTCTTCTTTAAGAAATTCTTGAACTGCCTTGTGAATGCTGCAAAGTCTTCATCAGAATTACTGCTATATGTACTGTGATTATCAGACTTTTCTGAAAACACTTCTACATCTTTCTTAGGAGAAGATGGAGACATTCTCTTATTCTTCCTTGTGGCTTATACCTTGAAGGCCACTGACTTTTCTCTGTAGTCACCCTTTGTATTTTTCTCTTCCTCCTTTCTGGCTAACAGCTGCATCTCATATGACATCAATTTACCAAACAGTGTTGGAGGTGAAATCTCTGCCAGTCTGGCCACTTCCCTTATGTCACAGATCGTTGTATCCTAATCCTTAGTCAAAGACCTATATAATTTGTCATTCAGTTCATATGTACTGAATATTCTTCCATAAGACATTAATTCATTTACAATCCTGTAGAACTTCTTATAACATTCAGTTATACTTTCAGACTTGGCCTATCTGAAACTCTCATATTCTTGATTAAGCATAAACTTTCTATCTTGCCTAACCTCTTCAGAACCCTCCATGTAGACAATCAATATGTACCACATCTCCTTGGAGGTTTTGCAGTGAATTAGATTCTGGAATGTTGAATCATCAATGACACTCACTATAATATTCTATGCTCTTTTATCCATTGTAGCCAAGATGATCTCATCCTTAGTCATATCTGAAAAATCCTTTGGAATTCTTTGATTGGCATCAAGAACAAAAATCTTCATTGGAACATATGGTCCTTCCTTAACTGTTATATAGATTCTAGGATCAGATGCCTCCATAAATAATCTGACCCTTTCCTTCCAAATTCCAAAGATTTCCTTCCTGCAAATAGGCAATTTCATTGCACCAAGTTCTTTATGGTTTTCTCCTGAACCCATTTTCTTGAACTGATTATGCCATACAGATCTCACTCAGACTGTTAAGTATATCTTTTGAGGAACCTCTCTTTGATACCACTTGAAAGAATTGATTCCTAAACACCTAGAGGGGGGTGAATAGGTGCAATTCCTTTTTACACTAAGGCAGAATATTTATTCAGATAATCAAATTAATCTATCAGTTCTACAGCTACCACAATCACAGAATTCACAGAAATACACACAGTCATAGATTGCACACAGTTTTATAGTGGTTCCCCAAGGTCTGGGTACATCCACTTTCCCCTTTCGCCTATCTAGCAGTGTGCTAGATTCAGCCTAACTTCTTCTCTTCACCTCAGATCCGCAGATCTTACAGCTCAGAACCCAAACAAGGTTCCTACAACTCAGAATGAGTCCACACTCCTACAGCTCAGGAAATCTACCCTACCTCAGCCTTCAACAAAGCCTATAACTCAGAGATTACAATCTCCTACAACTCAGGCTCACAACCCTACCTCAGCATTCAACAAGGCCTACCACTCAGAGAAAATAATCTCCTACAACTCAGCCTTTATAAAAACAGGCTTACAACTCAGATCTTATAAAGATCCTACATAAAATAGATTTAAGTTTGTAATATGCCACCACACTGGTTGAGAGAGAAAGGATGGAAGGTTTCTTGATCAGTTCTTGGAAGAATCTGATGGTAGAGAACAACCACTCTTAGCTTTCTTCAAAGCTTCTTGAATCTGAACTCAGTAGGGTTGTACTCCTTTGAAGTTGATCTTCAATCTGCTTCTTTCTTGAAATTCAGATCTCAATCTGAATCCTTCTTGGCAGACTAGTTCAAACTCTGCACTTAAGAGACTTGTTGAAATAAGTCCCTTTCTTCACTTCAATAGATGGAGCTCTCTCTCTCCAAATATCTTCTTAGATCTTCTGACGAAAATCTTCTTCTGTTTTTTATGTAACTGTATGTGTATATTATTTTCATCATCGTTCATGTTGATGGAGAGTGCCTTTATATAGACTTTCTCCATGGTAACTGGTTGATCCGGTTTTTAACAAACTCTGATAGCACTGACAACTTCAGTAGACCGGTTGGTTATGGCAACTGTCAAGTCTTCCAGTCACTTCATGAAACTCTATCTCTGTCAGCAAAGTGTCGAGACTGGACTTCATCATGTGTCGACACAAGTAGACTAAGTGTTGACACAAGCCTTGGTGGTGTTGACATAGCTCCCTTGGTGTTGACACTGCTTCTCGACACAGCTTCTGTAGAATGTGTCGACACTAGTTCTGTGGTGTCAACATAGTCACTTCTTTTCTTCACACAAATTGACTTTGTTGAAATTCTGCCATGTGTCGACACAAGTCCTGTGTGTCGACACAGTTGATGTCAACAAAGTCTTTTGTGTGTCGACACTGCCTCTGTATGTCGACACAGTTGATGTCGACTAAGCTTTCTCTGTGTGTCGACACTGCCTCTGTGTGTCGACACAGTTGATATCGACTAAGCCTTCTCTGTGAGTCGACACAGCCTCTGTGTGTCGACACAGTTTCTTCTAGTGTCGACACAGCCTTTCCAAGTATCAACACAATTAACTCCAAGTGTCGACACAGCTTTTCTCCAGTGTCGACACAAGCCTTCATAAGTGTCGACACAGCTTCTTCTGGTGTCGACTCATGGCCTTAGAAACTTTTTCCTGCATTCCTGCATTTTCTTAACCTGCACATATAAACTCAAAACAACATCAAATACACCTTGATGCATATTATTGAGTAAGGTGAGGCTTCTTCAAATCTGGTACATATTTTCCAATGTACCCAACAACTCTCTTAAATATTTCTCTTATCCACACAATTCTTTAAAAAAATTTTCTTCCTAAAAATTGATTCTCACTGACTTCTAAAGATAATGATGGAAGAGTTAGCATGAACCGAGTCAGAGATGTAAACCAAAACGTTGAGGTGTCTTGTTGATTTGTAAGAACAACTAGAACTTAGCTTTGATCAATTCGTGCCTCACTATCTATATTTGATTTGATCATCCACTTTCCTTCGAGCTTGAACTTTGAATTTTCACGTACCATTTCCATATATTTCTAATAGTTATTTCTTAGTAAGTCCTTCAACTATAGGTGATTGTAAAAAAAAATTGTGAGTCATAGTGATATGTGGCCCGAGTGTGTGTACACCTACTTGGAATGATCCCGACTATGACTTTATAAAAAATGCGTCATAGTGATATGCGGCCTAGGTATATATATTCATACTTAGAATTATCCCAACTATGATTTAAAAATATATATATATATAATATAAAAAATGTCATAGTAATATGTGGCCCGAGTGTGTGTACACCTACTTGGAATGATCCCAACTATGGACTAAAATTATGATAATTGAAAAATGAACCCCATAGTTGAGAGAGTTATTAAGAATATTAACTAGGGAAATACTTTTTACTATCGCATTTCATTCCTAAGTCAAAGTCATTTCCACCGCAAGTCCTCATGATTTCTTTTCAAATTAGACTGCCAACTCTAGTGGAGGTTAAGTCAAAGAGTCTGCCTATTTTCATTCTCTCTTAGTTATTGAGGAAGTTCGATGAGAAATAAAATTTACGGGAGTCAATGATTTTAAAGGATAGCACACACCACACTATAACGTTTAATTTTGCTTTACCATTCATCAAGCTAGTGAATATTTGATTATTTCGAACCACTAAGGTGTGATAAGTCCTCATTTGGATAAATTTGAAACTTTTGAGTAAGCTTTCTTTAAATATGTTTGAGAAGAAGGATCTTGTGAGTTTGTATTATGACTATTTTCTCTCACTCAATTTTGATAATTAGTATTATCTTTGCTAGGGACTAGCAAATGTTTAAGTGTGGAGGTGTGATAACTTCTCAAAAAGAAGTTATCTAGCCCAATTTTAGACTTAATATTCATTATAAAATGCTTAAAATGATTTTAAATAAAATAGAAATGAAATTTAATTCATATTTATTTATTTTGTGGCTAATTCGGTCTTTTTCCATGGTGTTATTGCTAGAAATATGTTTGGAGAAAGAAATCTGTCCAAATATAATAACCAGGAAAGTAGGTCACAACACGCAGGAAAGCAGGTTGCAATGTGGTCTGGATGAATTTCAGAATTTGAATTTTAAAGTTGGCTCTGATTTCAAATATGGAAAGGTGCTTTTTTCCAAAGGGGCGGCCACATTTTTAAGAGGGAAAATATCCACCAAATCATTCATTCCAAGGCATTCCAAGAGTGAGAAGGAGGGGAAATCAAGAGATCTTCATCTAGGATTTGTAAAAATCATCCATTGAAGAAGGCAGCAAGAACAAAGAAAATGATGGATCCATGGGTTGATCGAGCGAGCGGCTCCGGAAGGAGAATCCTGCAGTGTTTAATGGTTAAATCCATCATGTTTTGTAAGTTCTCCCCAACCGTTTTGCGATTTTCTTCCATCACTATGAACTAATTCCTCTAATCTTGTATTGTGAGAGTACTAAGTTGTGTGTGATGATTATTCTCTAATTTTATCTTTATGAATGTTTGGTGAATGTTTTTTATCGAGTTTATAATCTTTTATTATGGAATTTGTGGCCAATGTTTCATCTTTTTACTACGCTTCATAAATCGAGAGAAGAGTTGCGTGTGTGCATTATAGATTCGATATAGTATTTGAAGAGAGAAAGAGATTTCCTCTTGGTATTAAGAACTTTGGTTTTTGTTCTTCATTCAATTTTCTATTTCACCCAAGGGGAAAAAGTGGGCTAGGGATTTCTGATATCGAGAGATATAGATCTCTATTTTAAAATCGTTGCAAGACGTTTCACGACACATTTTCACAAGGTCATAGTTATATGTTCATCACACTAGACTTAGAAAATCACGGTACAAGATTACCTCTCATAATTAGTAACACAAATATTTTATCATACCTGCAATCACCTCTTGGGGGTTCCGATCTTGAGCCATGTCAAGAGCGTACACGTGATCCCTAGCAGGGCCGGGGTTACCTCTTGGCGGTCCTCGTCCTCGACCACGCATTTATCCCCGCCCTCGAGGAGCTGCTGGAGGGAGAGCGGGAGGGAGAGCAGGAGGGACGTTCCCAAATAACTGCGGGCAAAAACGTCGGATGTGGCCCGGCTGGTTGCATTCGAAGCACACCAGACCACGACGCCCCTCAGGTTGTTGGAATCGCTGAGGCTGTGGGGGTGGAGGCAACGCAGGCGGCTGCGGAACTGGATGCTCCACCCTATAGTTTCGGTGGACACGCCCTCCACCTCTTTGGTGTCCCCTTCCTCCTCTGAAGTCTCTCCTCCTTCTATTCCATGGGCCGGCTTCCATCACGTCCTCTGCAGGCCTCTTACTACATCCCATGTGGCCCGCCTCCAATCTTTTTGCCATATCAATGATCTCCGCCAAGCTACCATCCGCTATAAACAAAAGGGACTGCCTTAGGGGATCTCGCAGCCCTTTATAGAAGCGCTTGGCATAACCTCTGTCATCCAACTCATAAGAATCCGCAAACCTTGCGAGATGTTGGAATTCCCGCTGGTATTCTGTAACCGACTTTGATCCCTGCTTTAGTAGAAGGAACCTCTGCTCAAGCTCATCTCGGGCCGATGTAGGGATAAAGTGCTCCAAGAAAACACCCGAGAATTCACTCCAACTTATCTCAGTGTAGATCCGACCTTGGAAGGTAGAGCCCATGAGGGACTTCCACCACCTCTTCGCATGTAAGTCCAAGACGGACACTGCCAATGTCACTGCCATGTTGGCTGGGCAACGGATACCAGCCAACAACTCCTGTATCCTGTCTAGCCATTCCTCTGTACGTACGGCTGACTCCGTCCTAAGGTAGACGGGAGGGGAGAGAGCCCGGAAGGTGCTCAGCCAGTTGGAACTCGGGGCCTGTTGTTGCACCGGAGCCTGCTGTGCCTTAAAAGCATCAAGAATGGCGGTGAGCGTCTGCCCCAACTCAGACTGTTCGAACTGAGTGGGTATGGGAGGGGTAGGAGTACCCCCCATCGGCTCAACATGCAGTGGAACCTACACATACACGACAAATTTGTGGTCAGGTTGGCTAAACTTAAGGTCAAAGTTGGACAAACTTAATGTGAATTACATATGGGCACACCACTGCTTCCGCTAAGTCAGTTTGTCCCCAAACTGACTAACCAAACGGGGGTGGCACCATTGTTGAATGACTTCTTAGTTGAGGATCGTGGCAAACTGATATCATTTGTAAGACCCCCCTCCCCGGATCCCAAAACACGGCACGAAGGGGGAGTCTTATGCCCGGAACAGCCGCCTTGACGGTAGCATTAGCACACGGGCTAACCTGTACCACAAGACGCCTATTCTGCCGTCTACAATCATATCAATATAAATGCCAACCCAACCAAATAAATAAGCAAGAGAAGTCAAAATCCACACTAAGTAATATATAATGTCCAAAACATCAATAATGAGAAGCTAAACATGCTTCTACAAAATATCAGAGTACAACTAATCTTTGCCCAAACGGGCTACATCAGAGTAATCAAAATACTAACATCAGTAACATACGGTATCGACGGCACCGTCACATCAGGCCCTGTCGTCCTGGCCTGGCTGTCCTGCGGCGTAGTCTGCGGCTGCTCTACCTGCGGCGTGACCTCCTAAAAAGGAAGACGTAGCAACCGTTAGTCGAAACGACTACGTGGTTTCACATCCGCTCCCCCGGCGACTCCTCGGCACCGGGCGGAGAAAAGGAAACAAGGGTACAATATATATAAGTGTATAACAGGTACAAACAGGTGACAGTAGTGTAAGAGAAACAGTATCATTATCAGTATTTATATAAGAGCTACAACTAGACTAGCAAGTATAAGTAAGAGCAGGAAGTAACTTAACTTATAAGAATGCCCATACAAACTTATAAGTTAAGGACCGGGTTACGTAAAAGTAACTCATCGTATAAGAGTGCCCATACAAACTTATACGATGAGGATCTTGTTGTGCAATGATATGAAATGCTATGAATGCTATGCAATGACTCACCCATGCACACCCATGCAATTGCTATGTCGACACAGACTGTAGTTCCCACTTTTCGAGCAGGTAGCTAACCTCTCAGGCATCAGCCGCCGTGGCCAGGCGGTGACAGTAGAACGGGCACTTCTACTACTAGGCGGGTATCACACTACTTCACCTAGGCCTCCGTACGCCTCAACGCTAAGAACACAACAGCGGAGCCCATGCGTACTATGGCCCAGCGGGGTCTTGAGTAGATGTGCACCAAGAACACAGCCCGAACTGGCCTTGCGTGACACGGAAGGGGCCTCAGAAGAAAGCACGAGGACACAGCCCAACCGTTCACATGGCCGGAGGGGCCTCGGGACGTGAACACCGAGGACACAGCCCAAACCGACCAAGTCTAACTGCCAACTCCCGTTGGTGTGACGACTGGCGAGCCCGTAAACCTGTCACACTATCCTTAACCCAGGATTACGACACCGCGTGTCGACTCACACCACATGAAAATACCACATCAACATATCATGGAAAGGGCCTCGGAAGTAAACACGAGGACACAGCCCAACCATCCATCCACACCTTATCTCAACACAACCAAAACAAGTGACGGTCAACACCGCACTTACATCCCTTCACAATACTACCCGTAGGGAGACGACTCTCTAAGTATTGGACTACAAGACTCATTTCATTAATCAAACATGTCCATGATCATAATCTATTCATCTATATGACTTTCCAAATGATGACAATGTAATATAAATATGATGCGCATATAAAGATCTATCTCACTTTTTATTTGATAATGTCATAATTTGAACATGAAGTGCACAATATCAATCTTTCAATTCCTACCAATTCGATTCATTTAAATAAGATTATTTCATAATTTGATAATATGAAATCTGATTAATTAGCAACTTCAATCATGCAACAACTGATTAATCATAAGGGTTCATCCAAGGCAAGTATCATGCATTATTAATTCCACCGAATCAAAATTCATCTTTCATTAAGCCCAGAATTTAGGCGCAGGTTGAATCTGAACAGCAACTTCGACCGGAGATTCCTGAGGCTACAGGAATCCGGTGAAGTCATGTAATCCCTCGATGGAAAGGTATTTCCATGGACTACATCTTTCATATTCAGAGCTCAACCCAGATTTGATATTATCCTATTTGAAATCGGACTTGAAGTCCGCTGCGTACAGAACACAGTTTCCGCATGTAGGATTTATTAAACACCATTTTCGTTTGGACTTTCCCGTGGCTACAGACTTCGCCAGACGTCGTGCAACCATTCGTTGGAAAGGTATTTTCAAGGGCTCCAACTTTCGTGTTAAGCTGAAAGCCCAGATCTGGCCATAGAGTACATAAAAATGGCCACGAAGTTTGCTGCGCGCAGAATACAGATTCTGCACGCATCTTAAGGCGGAATGAACGGCATCGGTTCATCTTCCTCCTCAAGGCGATTCTTCCCAAATCATTCCAGAAAACCTCCTCCCTTATTCACCCTCAAGAGGCCAATATTCTTCACGAAACCATCCTCAATCATCACATAGAAGAAGAGAGTGGTTGAAGAGATCTAAAATCTAGAACACAAGTCCTAGCATGGCCAAACCTAGAAGACTTCTTCTCTCCGTCAAGACTCTCTTGAGCCGATGTCTCTCCTAGGAAAATAACTATAGATCTAGCACCAAGGGAGAGGGTAGGAAACTCACATTGGCTCCAGCGGTACCATCATTTCCGGCCATGGATCTCGTAATTCTCCTTGGCGGCATCTTCTCTTTCACGGCGATGGTGGATCTCCTTCGGTAGAACTTGCTCCAGCAGTTTCCCTCTCACCAGGAGTTCTCACAGGAAATAGGGGAAGAAATGAGAATGAAAACGGCTAGGGTTTTCTCTCCCCCTTATAAACAAAATGTGACACGGGTAGGGACACGGCCGTGTCCGTACCCGTGTCCTGCTTCCGTGAAACGGCCGTGGCGGTTTCCATGTCGGTTCAATGTTTGATACGGGTAGGGACACGCCCGTGTCCCTACCCATGTCCCCATGACACGGCCGTGTGCATGGCCGTGTCATTGGCCGTGTACTTCTCGGATTGCATCTCGACACTTCTCGTCGAGCTCAACTCGACGCACACGGGTAGGGACACGCCCGTGTCACTACCCGTGTCACTTGGTGTCGACACATCTCGACGATCTCGACACACCTCGTCGAGCTCAACTCGACGCACACGGGTAGGGACACGGCCGTGTCACTACCCGTGTCACTTGGTGTCGACACAGCCCGTCAGTCTCGACACGGCTCGTCGAGCTCAACTCGACGCACACGGGTAGGGACACGCCCGTGTCGCTACCCGTGTCGCTACCCGTGTCACTACCCGTGTCACTACCCGTGTCACTACCCGTGTCACTACCCGTGTCACTACCCGTGTCTTTTTACACTGATTTCTCCACTTCTCCACAAGTGCAGTCCAATTCCCTGCACTTCTCAGGACTCGAGTCAACCCTCCTGACTCAAAAACACACACACTAGGGGCCTAGAGTGATTCGGGACGTTACACCAAGGTCCCAATAAAAATTGGGGTCCTAAGGTTAACTGATTTGTGTTTTACAGGTTAGTCCAAGTGACCATACCCCTATATGGTACTTGGATAGTGGATATTCCAGGCACATGACTGGAACTAGGAGCATGCTGTAGGATTATATTCCTGTAAAGTATGGATCAAAGATTATCTTTGGTAGGTCAGAAAAAGGGGTGACTAGAGGTTATGGTAAGATCTCTAATGGCATAGTCACTATCACTAGAGTAACCTATGTGGAAGGGTTGTGACACAACCTGATAAGCATTAGCCAACTCTGTGATCTTGACTATGACATAGTATTCCACAAGGATGAGTGACAAATTAGGAGGTTAAGTGACCAAGAGGTCATCTTAGCGGGCACTAGGAGTTGAAATGTGTACTGTTTAGATTTTCTATGCCCTAGCAAAGACTCTCCTGTATGCCTAGTTGCCGATGAGAAAGCCTCTTCCTATATCCAGTGGCACAAGAGGCTAGCTTATCTAAATTATAGGACCATAGACAAGCTATTCAACAAAGAGCTAGTTAGGAATGAACTTAAGTCTATATGCATTAAGGAGGGTATCTGCTCTGCATGCCAAAAGGGCAAACAGACTAAGACCTCCTTTAAGAACATTGGATCCAAAGATTCAGTAAGGTGCTTATACCTCTTGCATATGGATCTGTTTGGTTCTATGCTAATTCAAAGTCTAGGTAGGAAGGTCTACACCCTTGTGGTTGTTGATGACTTTTCCAAATTTGCCTGAGTGTTCTTCCTAACGAAGAAATCTAAAACTCCTGATGTCTTTCAGACATTTGTCAAGCAAATTCAGAATGAATTCAACAACACTGTGGTCAAAATTAGAAGTGATCATGAGACTGAGTTTCAGTCTGAGTGCATGACAAGGTTCTGTGAAAAGCAAGGGATTCATCAAGAATTTTCCTCTCTTAGAACACCCCAGCAAAATGGAATTGCTAAGAGAAAAAATAGGACTCTCATAGAGGTTGGTAGAACCTTATTAAGTGACTCATCCCTCCCAAAATACTTCTGGGCAGAGGCAGTTAACACTGCATGCTATGTCCTTAATAGGGCTTCTATCACCAAGAGCCACAAGAAAACTCCCTATGAGATCTTGAAGGGCAGAAAGCCAAATCTGAGCTATTTCAGGATCTTTGATTGCAAGTGCTATGTGCTCAACAATGGAAAAGTCCATTTAACTGAGTTTGCTGCCAAGTAACATGGAGGGATCTTCGTTGGGTACAACACTCATAGTAAAACATATAGAATCTACAACTTAACTACCCAAGTTGTAGAAGAGTCAATGCATGTTATTTTTGATGAATCCAATATGGTTAACTGTGAGCTGCTAAGCTCCTCTTCTTCTAGTATTGCAGGTATAAAGCAGATGATGGACAAGCTGACCATCAAGGAAGCTACCCCCACAGTCCAGGAAAATGATGATGGACTGCCTATTCCAAGAGAAGGGGAAGACATACCAGAAGAAAATGAAGACTAGCTAGCTAAAAACCCTAAAGATCAGCAAGCTGCAACTAGATTACCTCCAACTACCAGGCATCTAATGGACCATCTAGTTCAATAAATCATTGGTGATGCACATAATGGGGTCCAGACCAGAAGCAGGAGCGTGAATACAACTCTCTACTCAAGCTTCCTATCTCAAGAAGAGCCAAATAAGTTTGAAGAAGCAATCAAGAACCAGTTCTGGATTGGAGCAATGTAAGAAAAACTGGATCAATTTAAGAGATGTAAGGTCTGGAAGTTAGTCCCTACACCTCATGGACAAAATGTCATAGGGACTAAGTGGATCTACATGAATAAGTTGGATCAAGATGACATTATTGTCAAGAATAAGGCTAGAATGGTGGCTAAAGGCTACAGATAAGAAGAGGGCATAGACTTTGACCAGACCTTTGCCCCAGTAGCCAGACTGGAAGCCATAAGGATCTTCCTTGCATTTGCTGCCCATCATGGATTCAGTGTCTACCAGATCGATGTCAAATCAGCATTCCTGAATGGGGACCTCAAAGAGGAAGTATATGTGGCTCAGCCACCAGGTTTTGTAAATCCTAACTCTCCTAATTTTGTATATAAGCTTAGAAAGCTCTATATGGGCTAAATCAAGCCCCTAAGGCTTGGTATGAAACCTTGTAAAGCTTCCTCATTGAGAATAAATTCTCAAGGGGGAAGATAGACAAGACCCAATTTCTAAGGAAATCAAATGGCAAGCTTATCCTAGTCCAGATATATATCGATGACATTATCTCTGGATCTACTGATGACAACTTCTGCAGGAAGTTTGCTAAACTTATGCAAGGGAAGTTTGAAATGAGCAGCATGGGTGAGCTCAAGTTCTTCTTGGGACTCCAAGCAAGACAGACTAATGATGGCTTGTCCATATACCAGTCCAAGTTCACCAGGGAGCTAATCAAAAAGTATGGTATGGAGAATGCCTCCACCATGAGAACTCTCATGTGATTAAGTATGCCTATAGAAAAAGATGAGGTAAGGAAACCTGTTGATGAGTCTTTGTATAGAGGGATAATTGGCTTCCTTCTATACCTGACTGCTAGCCGGCCTGACATCATGTATGTCACATGTGTCCGTGCTAGGTATCAGGTCTGCCCTAAATAATCTCATTACTCTACTATAAAAAGAATCTTAAGGTATCTTAAGGGCACACCCGATCTTGGTCTATGGTACCCTAGAAATAGGGATTTTGATCTAACAGGATTTTCAGATGTAGATTTTGCAAGTTGCAAAGAAGACAGGAAAAGCACTACTGGAACTTGTCAGTTCTTAGGAAGAAGGATAGTTTCTTGGAGCAGCAAGAAGCAAACTAATGTGGCTATATCCACTATTGAGTCAGAATATATATTAGCAGGCAGTTGCTGTGCTCAGCTATTGTGGATCCAACATCAGCTCCAAGATTACAACCTGCAGGTAAGTAGAACTCCTCTTTATTGTGATTCTACAAGTGTTATTTCTATTGCTAGGAATCCTATCTCACATAGCAGGACTAAGCATATAAAAATAAGATATCATTTTATCAAGGAGCATGTGGAGAAGGAAGACATCAGTCTTGAGTTTGTACCCACAAACAAGCAAGTGGCTGATATCTTCACTAAGCTATTAGATGAAGAAAAATTCAACACCCTCAAATTTGAGTTGGGTATGTTGAACATGGCATAGCTTCAAGCACTCCCTTTTGTATTATTTTTTTGTGCAGGTATTGTTCCTCTTGCTGGACATACAGACTCCCCAGTGGTATCTGTTCACTAATGCTTCTTCTGAGGGGGAGTAAGATACTCTGGATAGAAGAAAGAGGGTCAGTCAGTTGGAAGGCCAGCCTCCATCTGCCTATTCTTCAGAAGTCAAAAGGGTGGAGAGAAGAGAAGAGAGAAGGTCCTAGCAGGGGGGAGTCATAGCAAGTGGGAGAGATGACAAAGGGAAAGAAAGTAATGTGGCACTCAAGGAAGGATAAACACCTTATAGCAAAACAGGGGGAGTAAATGAGGTACACTTACTCATAGCTTATCAAAATTTCCATATTTGTTTTTGTTGTATAGGTTGTGTGTGCCATTGACAAAGGGCAGAAATGAGGTTTTGACTTCTTCAAATAGGGGGAGATTATTGGGTCCAATGTTCCCAATGTCCCTGATTTATAAGATGTCAAACAGGTCAATGTCACATACATCAAATGTATTTGATGTGCATTTGAGTTCTTGAGTGCAGATTAGTCTATTTCATATTGATTGAACATGTGGACACAAGAAGTGCTTGCTTGACACAACACAAAAACCGACTAAGTCCACAGGCGTCAATTGGAGCAAGCTCACTCAACGCCAGAGGTATGGATTCAATTGTGTCTAGTAGAAATTTGCCTAAGTACAAAAGCGTTGAGTGTAGTCTACTCACTTAATGACATATAACATATAGCGTTGAGACTATCTCAGCCTAACTGAAAGATAGCAAAAAATGGCTAAGTACAAAAATGTTGACTGTAGTTTACTCACTCAACGCCATACAACAAAAGGTTGTGAGTCATGCTGAGACAGTCTAAGCCTTGAAAAATTGGCTAAAAATATGACCAAGTCCACAAGCATTGAGTGTGGTCTACTCACTCAATGCCATATAGCTCAAAGCATTGAGTGTTGCTGTGCCAGTCAACTCCACAGAAATGTTGAGCAAAAATTTGACTAAGTCCACAGGCGTTGATTGTAGCTCACTCACTCAATGCCAGATAACAAAAAAATTCTGTTAAGTAATTTGGCGTTGAGTGGAAGCTTACTCTCTCAAGGCAAAAGGCATTGAGTGTAGCTCACTCACTCAATACCAGATAACAGAAAAATTATGTTAAGTAATTTGGCGTTGAGTGGAGCTTCCTCTCTCAAAGCTAATGCAAAAGGCATTGAGTGTAGCTTACTCTCTCAATGCCAGATAACAAAAATTTTGTTAAGTAGTTTAGCATTAAGTGGAACTTACTCTCTTAACGCCAAGACACATAAATTTTTGCAAAAAGTGTTGAGTGAGGCAAGCTCTCTCGACGCTATCAACACCTTGAAGCAAAATTTTGGCTAAGTCCAAATGCGTGGATAGCTTGGCTTTCGTCGAGCTCAGTTCCACCGAACTGAGCTCAACATTCGTCGAACTGAGCCTGGTGTTCGTCGAACTGAGTTTAACAAAACGTCGAGCTAAGTCTATAGTTCATCGAACTGACTTTATGATTTCGTCGAGCTAAACTTCGTCGAACTGAACTCAGTGTTCGTCGAACTGAGCCTGTAGTTCGTCGAACTGATATTTATGTTCTTGTCGAGCTGAGCTTGTTGTTCGTCGAACGGAGCTCCACGTTCGTCGAGTTCAATACCTAGACAGACAAAATGTTGTTTAAGTGTTGTGGTGTTGAGTGATACCTACTCACTCAACTCCTTTGGTTCTAATGATTGAATTTTGGCTAAGCCCACAGATGTTGAGTCATGCTGATGTCAGCAAAGTCAAAGGTCAACCAAAATTCAAATATCGCGGAAATGTTGTCATAGACGTTGGCGGGCCAGCTGTTGCTATCTTCTGCAATTACCAATGATTATTTCATCATTAAGTGCAGGGGCCCACTCACAGCAAAGAGCCATTGAACCGGGAATGAATGGAAAGCATAGGATGATTGGCTTAATCTCGGCCATCAATCCTGGTGATGGGATCCACTGCACAATCGACCGAAGATATAAAGAATCAGATCATCGAATCAAGTAGTGTAATTCCCTGTCTAGGTTTTCTGAAAACAAAAGTGCGGCATAACGTCATCTTCTTCCTCATCATTTTCATCGAGCCTGAAGAAGTTGTTCAGTACAGAGAACTTTGCTCGGAAAGAGATAGCTGAAGCAATCCCCATCTGCAATAGCAGGATCTAAAGCTAGCAGACCTACAAGTTCTGTATGGAAAAAGGAAGCTGTTTGAAGAGATATTCGCCCGCCTATATATTGTCTTCAACATCAATATCTTGGTTCTGATATTTGCTCAGTCCAAGAATAAGGAGACACAGAGCTTTCTCTGGTGTCTAGACATCACATTCTGTATTTCTGTTTTCTCTAAAGATTCTTTGTGAATCTGGGGTTTGTAAGCATGTACTATAAAGGCTGGGTCTTAGTGACCTGTGTTTGGCTTTGTTCCGGGTGATAGGTCTTTGTGACCTAGGTTGGCTTAGTGCCTAAGCTGTTTTTCTGTGTGACCTGTGTGTGGTCCTGCGGGATCGGTGTTGTAAGCTGTTAAGAAGCTGAGTTCTTGAGGGAGAGACAAATCTAACACATTGTTAGATGGGCGCAAAGAGAAGTGGATGTACCCAAGATTGGGGAACCACTATAAATTTGTTGTGTCATCTGTGAATATTCTTGAAAGCTGATCTAATCTCATCAACAGACATAATAATCTAATAAACAGATTAGAAAACTTAAACATATACAAAAACCTATTCACCCATAAGGTGTAAAGCTAGCCTTGAAAACAAGACTTTCACCCACCGATGAGTTATTTCCTCTATTATCTCTTCAGTCTTCTTTCTTGCTTGTGTTTTATGGCTTGACAGGTTTCATTCAAGGGTGCTTCCTTGCTACTCCTTTGTATTATTTAGTTTTGGAGATTAGGGTCCAAAAAGGTTATTACATTTAAATTATAATTCCTAGTCTATGGTGTGCATTACTACATTACAATAGTTGTTGTGCATTAATGCATAATAACAGCTGCTGGGGGCATTAATTGTTGAATTTTCTCAAAGTGGTCAACGAGATAGCCTAATGCCAAATTAATATCCTCAGAACTATCAAGATCACACCTTGATTGTGCGGAAACCAGCAAAGCAAGCTCAACAACCAAATGCAATCACAGGGGCAAGCAGATCATATATTCTTTTATTTCTTGTTTACAAAGCGAGGTATACATGGCGAGACAAGATTTCGCCAGTACACGGGAATACAAGAAAAATCACAAGTAAAACAATTCGAGCGGACAGAACTGGAGACCGCCGAGACCGCCCAGTCCGCCAAAGTTACCGAGGCCACCCGAACTGCTGCTGATGCTAGATGACAAATAGAACATGTAGTCCGCCGAGACCGCGAGGTAGCGCGGACACACCGTTATTCGCTGAGTGTTACAAGCTGCTGCTGAACTGAAGAACAGACCGCCTAGACCGCCGAGTTCGGCGGACAGGTTATTGAACTTGGAAAGATGAAGCAGAGAAACTATCAAGTCGCAGAAGCGACCTGCTGAGACCGCCGATTGAAACCGCAAACTTCACTGATGCTGACCGCAGTCAAAACCAAACTCCTGGCTCCTCAGTGTTAGCTGCGCAACCTACAAACAACAAATAATTCTCTTCAACCCGCGCGGACAGAAAAAACCTGATCGCAACCCTTAACCAAGACTCAACTTACTATTCACTAAGTTACTGTAGATGTGACAGGGGGTCTATTTATAGGCGAGGTGAGGAGTGTGGTCATCACCCTAGTGAATAGAGTCACCACCCCAGCCCGCGCGCTAACACAACCCAGTCCGCTAAGTCCGCAAGGACTTGGCCAGACCAATCCTCCAGGCGCCAGGTCAAAAACCAGTCCGCTACCATGTGGACACAATGCCAGCCCGTACAATACAAGCGCAACGCCAGTCCGCCCAACGCAAGCATAGCTCCAGTCCGCTACTCAATATAGCATGCAGATACACTCGCAACTCATGCTGCAGCAGTCCTCAATTCAACACAGCATGCAGACACAACCGTAACTCGTGCTGCATCAGTCCGCAAACTGTACGCAGACAAAGTGGCAGTCCGCATAGCTCGATAATAATGCCACAGCCCGCCACGATTCCATGACCAACAGGCAGTCCGCCCGGTCAACAGCAGACTCTGCAGACACCATGGACTTATCACAGAAAATGACCAAGTCTAGCAGCCCATCAAGCAACTAGCATGAGCACGCTGGACACAGAAGACCCGGACTGCCAATCAGCATGACAGTCCACCACAAGGCTGTGAAACATCCATTGCAATATGGAGAGCTCGGCAAGAATAAAATCCCATCTCCAAAGTGTCCACAAATGCGGACTCCGCGGACGCAATAAACAAGTCTGCCAACACACCGCATATACAACTTCCAATCCGCCCGGTTACCAGAAGAGCTGGCTAACTGCAAGGCCGCAGATCAAGCTGAGCACCGCCAACAAACCGCCAACACAGTCCGCTCAGGCCGCTCCACTAGATTCCCAAGACGCTAAGACTTCCTTGGCCAGATACTATCCATACCGCACACCATTCCGCCTAGGCCGCACACTAGGCCGCACAGGCCGCTCCATAAGAACAGCCAAGCCACGAAGTCCAACTAGGCCAGGTCACCTAGGCCGCAACCATTTGTCCGCCCAGGCCGCGGACTCTGACCATTCAGGCCGCTCAGACCGCCCGGCTTACTCCATCACCCACTTTAAGCCCAGCAACCCTCGTAACCGTTGAAATGGCCCCTTCGACAGCGGCTTCGTGAAGATGTCAGCAAGATTATCTTCACTCCGAACATGCCCGACCATAAGAGATCCCTCCAACACCTTCTCCCTTATGAAGTGGTGCTCGATATCAATATGTTTGGTCCTTGCGTGACACACTGGATTGTTCACCAGTTTGAGAGCACTCTCATTATTACCACGGAGTAAAGTAGGACCTTGCACTTCCTTATGAACATCCTCTATAAGCCTCCTAAACCAGATGGCTTCCCAAGCAGCCAAGGTCGAAGCCTTGTACTCTGCTTCCGTGGTAGACACTGACACTGAGTCCTGCTTCTTGCTACACCACGAGATACAAGCTGATCCACAAGTGAACACATAACCTGAAGTTGATCTTCGATCATCCGAGTCACCACCATAATCAGCATCCATGTATCCAAGCAAAGAAAAACCCGTGTCCATACTATAGAGGAGTCCCATATCAGAAGTCGCCTTGACATACTTCAAGATGTTCTTTGCCGCTATAAGATGAGACTTCCTTGGTTCAGCCATAAATCGACTTACTCGGCCAACAACATAAGCAATGTCTGGCCTTGTAATCGTTAAGTAGATCAAGCTCCCCACTAGAGCTCTGAACACCAAGGGATTAGGAAGAATCCTTCTTTCATCTCGTCGAAGCTTCAGACCAAGATCCAGAGGAGTAGAGCAACTCTTCCCTTCGCCCATGCCGAATCGATTCATAATGTGATCCTTATATCCTTTCTGGCAGATGAGTATCTCGCTCTCCTTCCTCTCCACTTTGAGACCAAGGAAGTCATGAAGCTCTCCCAAGTATTTCATCTCGAAGTGAATAGCTAGCTCAGCCCTGAGCCTAGCTACCTCCTCCTTTGAATTTCCTGTGATGACCATATCATCAACATACAGCAGGACCAATACTTGCAGCTCCCCCTTCTTCTTGACAAACAAGCTGGAATCCGAGTTGGAAGCAAGATAACCACAGAATTGAAGATACTCTGTTATCTTCCCATACTAAGATCTAGGAGCTTGCTTCAACCCATAGAGAGCCTTCCAGAGCTTGCAGACATAGTCCGGATGAACTTCTGAAACAAAACCAAGTGGTTGATCCATGAATATGTCCTTATCAATTTCTACGTAAAGAAAAGCATTCTTCACATCAAGCTGCCACATTCTCCATCCCTTGCAAGCAGCAAAGGCAATCACCACCCGAACCGAAGTCATCTTTGCAACTGGACTAAATGTCTCCTCATAGTCTTCTCCATACTGTTGTGAGAATCCTCGAGCAACAAGGCGAGCCTTGTATCTTTCGATGCTCCCATCAGCCTTCTTCTTTAACTTATACACCCACTTACAAGTCACTGGAGTAATGTCATCAACCTTGGGTACAAGGTCTCAGGTTTCATTCTTCTTGAGAGCAGCAATCTCCTCCTTCATGACATCTTCCCACTCCTTGACTCTAGTGGGCTTATTGAAGTTTGCAGGCTTTCGCTCATCCAGATGACCTGCAAAGAAGCAGGAGACAAAACTCACTGCATTCCCATCACAGTATCAAACTGGTGGCTTAACAACCCTCTTCGATATCTGAAGAGTCTGCTCCTTGCTCACCACCTCCGTTGATTCTTTAGGCTCAGCTCCATTCCCAGGCAGACTTTGAGCAAAGCTCCCCCTGCTTCCTAAACCAGAAGCCTCTTCCTCAGAGCTTGAAGCAACAGGAGCTGCTGGTAAAGCAGCAAGCTCCTCTTCCAGAACTTCAGCAACCACCTTCTGCTCTTCATCAACCTTGCTCTCTGGTAGAACAACCGACCCACCTTCATACGACATTAGTTCATCAAAGACCACGTCTCTTGATACAACAACCTTCTTCATCGCAGGATCCATGCATTTCCATCCCTTCTTCCGTTCATCATAGCTAACAAAGACAAGCTTCCTTGCCTTTGCATCAAGCTTTATCCTTGAAGCATCCTAGACATGCACATAGCAAGTTGATCCAAACACCCGAAGGTGTTCTACGCTTGGCTTCTCCTTCAGCAACATCTCAAAAGGAGACTTCATGTTGATCAGACTGAGTGGCATCCGATTGATGACGTAAGAAGCACAATACATCCCCTCTGCCCAGAAGGACCTAGGAATGTCTTTCGCATGAAGCCAGCACTTGCAAGTTTCCGTTAGATGATGGATCTTCTGCTCCGCTACTCCGTTTTGTTGTGGAGTATGAGCACAAGTAAGCTCTCTTTGGATCCCGTGCTTCCTGCAGAAGTTAGAAAACTCGGAGGAGACAAACTCACCACCGTTGTCTGATCTAAACTTCTTGATCCACAAGCCAAGCTGGCCCTCCACTAGCTCCTTGAACTCCACAAACATCTGGAAAGATTCTGACTTCTCCTTCAAGAAATAAACCCAAGTATATCTTGAGTAGTCATCAATCAACACAAGCATGTATCTGCTCCCACCAAGGCTAGCAGTGACGGTTGGTCCCATCAAGTCACCATGGATACACTCCAATGGTCTCTTGCTCCTCGTTTGTGACTTATCAAACAAAAGGTGATGAGCCTTACCGTACTGACATCCCGTGTAAACGTGACCGTCGCCAAAGGAAGACAGTTTAGGCAAGCCTCTCACAATGCTCTTGTTTGCCATAGCTTTCAATTTATCCATTCCTACATGCCCCAGCCTCTCGTGCCATATAGCAGCGCTATCGTTTGCCCTTATCCGATCAACGTAAGAGTTTGTTGCAAGAACAAACAAGTTCTTAACTCTCCTCCCAACATGAGCAACATCAGCCTTTACTGCTGATACGTTACGAAGGAACTTCACTTCTGTTGGCCCAAATAGAACGTGATAACCTGCGTTTACCACATTGGTCATAGAGATGAGGTTCTTCTTCATGCCCGACACATGATACACACTCCTTAACATGTGTAGTCCCTTATCACTACCCAAGGACACGACCCCCTCCTTCTCTACTGCATAAACAATATTATCAGCAGTTATGATAGCTTCGTTACCTGAGTAAGATTGCAGTGAAGAGAACTTCGACTTGTATACAGTGAGGTGATGACCACACCTGGAGTGCACGATCCACTCGTCGTTGAAGTCGTCAGCAGACAAAGCACGGACACAAGTGCCCGTCATGAAAGCTCCACCCCATCCAGCTTCTTCAGTACTCAAGCAAGCTTCCTCCTTGCCTACAACATGCTCATGCTGCAGTTTGACCTTGCAGTCACGCTTGAAGTGTCCCCGCTGATGACACTTGTAGCTCTTCAAGTTCTTCTTCCAATCCTTCTTAGGAGCAGTGCTCCTCTATGACTGATTACAAGTTGAAGGCTCATTTTCAGCAGCAGTGTTCTTCTTCTTCCCTTCCCATCTCTTCTTCTTCTTGCCCGTGAATAGCGTTTCACTACCTCCTTCAGAGATAGTCACTCCTGCCATCTGTCTGGCCAAACTTTCCTACAAAGCAAGCAAGTTCTCAAGCTCCAGTAGAGATGGTTGAGTAGCCCAGTCTTGAACAAAGGTTACAAAGGCAACATACTCCTTCCGCAAGCTGCGTATAATGTGCCTCTTCAACTTGGCCTCAGAGATGGGCTCATCAAGATCAAGCGCTGATATCTCAGCACACAAACTCTTCATCTTCAAGAAGAACTTAGAGATAGTCAGGTCTCCTTGAGTTGTCCTAGCCAACTCATTCTCCAGGAACTGTAGCCTCGCCACATTCTTCCTGTTGAACAACCTATCAATAGTTGTCCAAATATCAGCAGCCGACTCACATCCAATGATGTGATCAAACAACTCTGGTGACACAACCCTCTTGAGGGTAAACTCCGCCTTTATGTTAGTTTTCCTCCAGACTGTCACCTTCTTTGTAGTCCCAAAAGCAGCAGTAACATCCTGTCAGTCGTCACCACTGACGACCTCCCATAACTCCTCGCCAAGAAGAAAACTCTTCATGCACGACTTCCACTTCTTAAAATTAGTTGTGGTCAAGAGTTCAATACCCAAACCTCTTGCATAGTTCCCTTCCATTGCAGCAACTTTGGTTAAGCTTCCAGAAGCACAGAGCAACAACATAAGTTGATCACCGCTGAAGCAACTAAACCTGGCTCAGATACCATGTTGAATTTTCTCAAAGTAGTAACGAGATAGCCTAATGCCAAATTAATATCCTCAGAACTATCAAGATCACACCTTGATCATGCGGAAATCAGGAAAGCAAGCTCAACAACCAAATGCAATCACAAGGGCAAGCAGATCATATATTATTTTATTTCTTCTTTACAAAGCGAGGTATACATGGTGAGACATGATTTCGCCAGTACACAGGAATACAGGAAAAAATCACAAGTAAAACAATTCAAGCGGAAAGAACTGGAGACTGCCGAGTCCGCCCAAGTCGCCGAGGCCGCCCGAACTGCTGCTACTGCTAGATGACAAATAGAACACAGAGTCCACCGAGACCGCGAGGCCGCACGGACACACCATTATTCGCTGATTGCTACAAGCTGCTGCTGAACTGAAGAACTGACCGCGTAGACCGCCGAGTTCGGCAGACATGTCATTGAACTTGGAAAGCTGAAGCAGAGAAACTGTCAAGTCGCAGAAGCGACCTGCTGAGACCGCCGATTGAAACTACAAACTTCACTGATGCTGACCGCAGTCAAAGCCAAACTCTTGGCTCCTCAGTGTTAGCTGCGCAACCTGCAAACATCAAACAGTTCTCTTCAACCTGCGCAGACAGGAAAAACCAGACCACAACCCTTAACCAAGACTCAACTTACTATTCACTCAATTACTGTAGATGTGACGGGGGGGGGGGGGGGGTCTATTTATAAGCGAGGTGAGGAGTGTGGTCACCACCCTAGTGAATAGAGTCACCACCCCAGCCCGCGCACTAACACAACCCAGTCCGCCAAGTCCGCAAGGACTTGGCCAGACCAATCCTCCAGGCGCCAGGTCAAAAACTAGTCCGCCACCATGCAGACATAATGTCAGCCCGTACAACACAAGCGCAGTGCCAGTCCGCCCAATGCAAGCATAGCGCCAGTCCGCTACTCAACATAACATGCGGATATACTCGTAACTCATGTTGTAGCAGTCCACAATTCAACACAGCATGCAGACACAACCACAACTCATGCTGCATCAGTCCGCACACTGTACGCAGACAAAGTGGCAGTCCGCACAGCTCGACAACAATGCCACAGCCCTCCACGAGTCCACGATCAATAGGCAGTCCGCCCGGTCAACAACGGACTCTACGGACTCTGCGGACACCATGGACTTGTCACAGAAAATGACCAAGTCCAGCAGCCCATCAAGCAATTAGCGCAAGCACGACAGACACAGAATACCCAGACCGCCAATCAGCAGGACAGTCTGCCACAAGGATGTGAAACATCCATCGCAACATGGAGAGCTCGGTAAGAATAAAAGCCCATCTCCAAAGCGTCCACAAATGCGGACTTCGCGGACGCAATAAACAAGTCCCCAAAACACCGCGGATACAACTTCCAATCCGCCCGTTTACCACAAGAGCTGGCTAACTGCAAGGCCGCATATCAAGTTGAGCACCGCCAACAGACCTCCAACATAGTCTGCTCAGGCTGCTCCACTAGATGCCCAAGACACTAAGACTTCCTTGGTCAGAGACTATCGCTGCACACCAGTCTGCCTAGGCCGCACAGCAGGACGCACAGGCTGCTCCACATGAACAGCCATACCACGAAGTCCAACCAGGCCTGGTCACCCAGGCCGCAACCATTAGTCCGCCTAGGCCGCGGACTCAGACCGTCCGGCCTGCTCCATCACCCACTTTCACTTCACAAATTTCAATATTAATGAGCTGCTGATGGGGGCATTAATGTCTTTGTTATGTTGCAGGGTACATGTAATTTTTTGCTAATTTAGGGAAATTTCAAAAAAAATGTATTTAAAAAAAGTTCGTTCATCTCAAAAGTGTAGTATTCACAACTTGTATGTCTTCCCTTCTATTCTACTCTTTTTAACTTCCTCTCTACTCTTTCTCAATCCATTCTCCAGCTTTCAAAAATGGGTAACACTTATGATGATCTGATTTTTTGAAAAAGAAAATGTTATTGACATTGCAGTGGGACTCAACCATTCTTTTGAAGGCATGGGCTTGGGGTTTGACGGTGTCTATAATTCTAAAATACTCTTCCTCTGAGGCCACCTCCTAGAGTCATGCTGCACCATGTTATTTCTGTAAATCATAAAAAGAATTATGTCTCATTTGATGTTCGTATCGCTTATATTTTCCCGCTTCACAGTTCAAACAATTTATAGTTCTTTGCAAAGTTTTTAATTTTAATGTTGTTTTGGGTTATATTCATGGTGCATTGCTTGTCAAAAATTTTTTTGTTTGGAATAAATGTGTAGCACATGCAATTTTGTGATACTAATAGTGAATGTCCGTCCCATTATCAGTTGCATGGTGTTGTGGACAATCTTAGAAATCAACTTGAAAAGATGAATAAAATGCTCGTTATTGAAGTGACAACGTTCAACACTTGAAACATTATTATTTATTTTAAATACTAGTCTTTTTTATTATTGTTTTTATTGGACATTGTTGAATTAGACTTATTGTTTTTATTTTTATTCAAACAAGTATTTTTGCTCAAAATCTTTATGAATCTCCCTATTAAGTTAGATATTTGTTGAATGTGTTAAGCCTGCAGGCATCAGTTGAGTTGTTGTCGTGCACATTAGAGATTTATTTTACATGACTCACACTTAACAACAACATTGTTGTATTTTTGTTGCAAGTTTCTTAGAATTTTAGCCATAATTAAACTTCTTATGTGGTTGCAAGGGACAAAATGTTTTTATAGGAGGTGGTAATATCTTCACTCTCTTTCATTTGAGTTAAGTCAAACACTTTATTTAGTGATTGCAATTTAAATGTAATCACCTTTTTGGATCCTTGAAACTCTTGTTGTAGTATACCTCATGTTTTTTTTTGTAGTCGTAACAATTATACATGGAAAGACGGGTTTTCCAACTCCTTATTGGATGTATAGTAGAGCTTTGACGTCTTGTTTTACTAGATCTACTGATTGCTTAGTTGACACTAGACCTATTGGGTCATTTCCTGTGAGAATTAGTTTAACATATCCAGTATTCACGAAGTCCCATAGATCTTGAGAGATAAATAAGATTTTAATTTGCACTTTCAATTGATTAAATGATTCACTATCAAAGATTGGAACAGAGGAGGGTATATTGAAAAACATCACTCGATGATGTAATAGGATAAGGAGTATCGTACGACGAATAGCTTGAAAATAATGAGCCTTAAACACAATGCAACTTATTTACTTATAATTATTCTACCGATAGTTAGAGTGCTTTAATTTCATGTATTAATTAAAAGAGAACAGTACGCTAGAGCAACAATATTATTTTTTGTATATATATTATCAAAGGTACACTTTTTGTTTTTACATTAAGTATCTTTTTATAGGCGTACTAAGTAGTACAATCACTACTTTTTATACATATCTCATCGATGGGTTATTTCCTCCATTATCTCTTCAGTCTTCTATCTTGCTTGTGTTTCACGGCTTGACAGGTTTCAGTCGATGGTGCTTCCTTGCTACACCTTTATCTTATTCAGTTTTGGAGATTAGGGTCTAAAAAGATGATTACATTTAAATTATAATTCCTAGTCTATGGTGTGCATTACTACATTGTAGTAGTTGTTGTGCATTAATGCCAATAACAACTATTGGGGGGCATTAATGAACTGTAGCTGCTACCGAGAGCATTAATGCCTCTGTTATGTTGCTGGGTACACGTAAGTTTTTGCTAATTTTGAGAAATTTTAGAAAAAAATTTTAAAAAGTCCGTTCGTCTCAAATGTGTAGTATGCACAACTTATATGTCTTCCCTTCTATTCTACCTTTTTAACTTCTTCTCTACTCGTTCCCTCTACATTATCTAGCTTTCAAAAATGGATAATACTTATGATGATTTGATTTTTTGAAGAAAAAAATGTTATCGACATTACAGTGGGACTCAACCATTCTTTTGAATGCTTGGGCTTGGGGTTTGAGGGTGTCTATAAATCTAAAATACTCTTCCCCTGAGGCCACCTCCTAGCATCATCACGAACTATATTGCTTCTACAAATCACAAAAACAATTATGACTCATTTGATGTACATATCGCTTATATTTTCCCGCTTCCCAGTTCAAAACAGTTTATAGTTCTTTGCAAAGTTTTTAATTTTAATGTTGTTATAGGTTATATTTATGGTGCATTGCTTGACAAAAAATTTCTTGTCCGAAATAGATTTGTAGCAGATGCTATTTTTATGATACTAAATCGTGAAAGTCCATCTCATTATCAATTGCATGGTGTTGTGGACATTCTTAGGAATCATCTTGAAGAGATGAATAAAATGCTCGTTGATGAAGGGACAACGTTCAATACTTGAAACATTATTATTTTTTTAAATACTAGTCTTTTTTATTTTTATTTTTATGGGACATTATTGAATTTGACTTATTGTTTTTATTTTTATTCAAACAAGTATTTCTCCTCAAAAATTTTATGAATCTCCCTAATAAGTTAGATAATTATTGAATGTGTTAAGCATGAACGCATCAGTTGAGGATTTGTCGTGCACATTAGAGATTTATTTTGCACGACTCACACTTGACAACAATATAATTGTATTTTTGCAGCAAGTTTCTTAAAATTTTAGCCACAATTAAACTTCTTATGTCATTGCAAGGAAACAAAATGTTTTCATAGTAGGTGGTAATATCTTCACTCTCTTTTATTTGAGTTAAGTCAAACATTTTATTTAGTGATTGCAATTTAAATGCAATCACCTTTTTGGATCCTTGAAATTCTTGTTGTAGTATATCTCATGTTTTTTTGTAGTTGCAACAATTATACATGAAAAGATGGCTTTTCCAACTCCTTATTGGATATATAGTAGAGCTTTGGCGTCTTGTTTTACTAGATCTACTGATTGTTTAGTTGACACTAGATATATTGGGTCATTTCCTGTGAGAATTAGTTTAACATATCCAGTATTCACCAAGTCTCATTGATCTTGAGAGATAAATAAGTTTTTAATTTACACTTTCCATTGATTAAATGATTCACTATCAAAGATTGGAACAAAGGAGGGGTCTATTGAAAAACACGGAATAGCTTGAAAATAATGAGCCTTAAACACAATGAAACTTATTTACATACAACTATTCTGCTGATGGTTAGAGTACTTTAATTCTAATTAATTTAAAGAGAACAGTACACTAGAACAACAATATTATATATATATATATATATATATATATATATATATATATATATATATATATATATATATATATATATATATAGTCCAATGTACAATTTTTATTTTTACATTAAGTATCATTTTATAGGCGTACTAAGTATTACAATCGCTACTTTTTATACATATCCCATCGATGGGTTGTTTCCTCCATTATCTCTCCAGTCTTCTATCTTTCTTGTGCTTCACGGCTTGATAGGTTTCAGTCGATGGTACTTCCTCGCTACTCCTTTGACTTTTTTGGCTTTGAAGATTAGGGTCCAAAAATTTTATTACATCTAAATTGCAATTCCTAGTCTATGGTGTGCATTAATAATACACTACAAAAGCGACTGTGTATTAATGCAGCACAACAACTGCTGAGGGGCATTAATGCACTACATCAGCAAACACAATAGAGGCATTAATGCCCCCATTGTGTTGTGTGTCACAAGCAATTTTTTTGCTAATTTAGCGAAATTTCAATTATTTTAAAAAAAGGTTCATTTGCCTCAAAAGTGTGGTATGCACAACTTATATATCATCTTCTTTTCTGCTCTTTCTATACCTTCCTCTCTACTATTTCTCACTCTATTCTCCAGCTTCCAATAATGGATAATACTTATGATAATCTGATTTTTTTTTCTGAAGAAGATGTTCTTGACAGTGTTGCTGGACTCGGCCATTCTTTTGAAGGCTTGGGCTCGGGTTTCGAGGGTCTCTATAGCTCTAAAATATTCTCTTCTTCTAAGGGTGTCTACATTTTACCCTTGTGATGAGACTCTTCCCTAAAACCTTGCTTCATGGGGATGCTTTTGTGCACAATGCTCCCCTATCATTTTTGGTTAAGTCTGCATGCCTGATTGCCTCAGATCCGTCCATCTCTAGAATATTGTCGCGACCGATGTTCTGTTAGATGAAAGGGTAAGCAAGATCCCATCTTATTATACTGATTTTTTTGTTCTCTAGTGCATAATTTGGGGCACTGTTTGTTTGATTAGGGCATGCTTTGGAAGCCCGTGACATTGAATGCTATGAGAATGTCGGTCTCCTGATATAGTGATGGCCGATGAGTTGTCAGATGAAGGCTAAGTAAGATCTCGTCTTACGTTGATGATTTTTTTGTTCTCTGGTGCTTAATTTGGGGCACCGTGTGTTTGATTAGTGCACGCTGAGGAAGCTCATGATAGTGAATGCTAGGATAGTGTTGGTCTCCTGATATAGCGACGGCAGATGAGATATCAGATGAAAGGGTAAGCAAGATTTTGTCTTACTGTGTTGATTTTTTTGTTCTCTAGTGCTTAATTTAGGGCCATGTGTGTTTGATTAGGGAACACTTTGGAAACCCGTGATATTGAATGCTATGAGAATGTTGGTCTCCTGATCTGCATCGTAAGTCCTTGAACATGCTTGAAGGTTGGAGGCTCTCACAGTGTGATTTTCATTACTCAGCACTACTCTGAATGGTTTTTTGTTCAATAAATTTGTTATCTGAAAGAAATTTTGGATTGGATTAATGAAGTGGCCACACGCAAGTAGATAAGAGAGATGTTGAAGGTCAATAACCTCACCATCAATGAGGTCAAAATCACATTTTCAAGCGAATACGAGTTTCTTCTTCCATTTCAATGCATAGATGATTGATCATTTAATTTTGGATCGAGAGATATTTTTTCAAATATATAACATTTTTTTATTCATGTAAATTTCATGAAGTTGTTGGTTGTTGATGGATCTTTTCCCCAGCATTACTACATGTAATCATGCATGACTGAAACTATTAAATATTAAGCATTTGGTTTTTTATCTTTGAGGCATCCAATCTCAAGTTTTTAATTTCAATGGTCATAGTTTCTATTGACCATAACTACACTGAGAGCAGTCAAAACTAACTCAATTCTACACCTACTCATAAATTTGTAATATCGCAACTTCAAGTATTTCAAATTTGATTCTCGAGCTAAGATCAGAGCACCAGACCCCAAAACAACCAATGCTAATGGTTAGTCCCTGATTTTTGTGAATCATAGCCAAAGTAAGAACCTTCAAAATCGACCCAATTATATCTATTTAGTCTTATATCTGTTTTCAGTTATCCAATTATATTTGCAAAAAACATAGGTAATAATGTTTTCTTTTTTTAGAAATCAAATATTGACATTATCATTCTACCATGTCTGCCCTTGTATAAGATCATCACAATAAATTTGAGATAAATGATCTTGGTATTTTTTAATGATGTTTATTGATAATGTAATATTTCACTTAACAATATGTGTTATTATTAAATGAGCTACTATTAGGGATTTGTAACTGAACGTGCCCATGAAAGTGAATCTACAACTTCATTTATAAGATAATTAACATCTATTTCAACTTACTAACACTGAGAGCTTGTAGTCTATCTTGTTTATCTATTGGCTACTCAATATGATGTGATATTGTTCATGCATTATTAATATTGAAATAATTTCTAAGCACCATCATATTTGTACACATTAACACCCGTCATCCCAACATAAAATTTATAACTTTTGGGCTCCATAATCTCTCAAGGTAAAAAATATCAATACAATGTACCTCGATACAACATGAGACTGAGTATGGCAGGCGGCGATTGGTAATACTATTGAACTTGAATGACTATCTACTCTCATACACAATTAAGTATTTTCAGTTATTTCTTGCATCTAGTTTATTTGGAAATAGAAGTAACATTGCTATTGTCACCACTCACCAACCATACTTCACGACCATACCAACCATACTGAGGTTCATAGTCATCTTGATGTAGGGTAGGCTGTGTAGTGGCTTTCCTAAAATGCAAGCTATTGATGTGCTGGAACGGACTCGTGCAAGCCTAACGACTATATGACAATGCGAGTTCTTGATCAGGCGGATTAGTCAATTTAAAACAGCGGAGCATTATAAGAAAACATTGCATTCAATCACGTAAGGATAAATAATTTCTTTTAGGCGTTTAGGCAATAGCTTTCCTCTGCTCGGAGGGCTAATATAAACACGCGGCGAATTAGGCAACCTGCAAGGCGAGAGATTCACGGGCAAAACAAATACAAACTTTAATTCCTTTCAAGCCGAAGTTCCACACAGGGCGCAATGTTCACAACCCAACAATAACTTGCATATCACAGGTAATAAAATAAGACAAAACCAGGAGATGAACGAGGGCTGCAGTAACTGTACGTGGTTCTGAATTTTGGAGGCGAAATGGAGTTGCCCGGATGGTGCAAGACAAGATCGGGCAAGGGAGGGTGGTTCCACGGACGAAAAGGAGGTGGTAGCTGTAGGTAGGGCTGCAAGGGGGCTGGTTTGGGGGCGTAGCGCTGGATCGGGACAGCCCTGGCCAGATCTGTCCAAATCCGGCCCAAAACTGCAGGTAGGGGTTGTTTAGAGGGGCCGGAGGGGGTGGCTGGGTGGTGGGAGGCGGGATAGTGGAGGGGAAAGGGAGGCGACAACGTGGGGGGTGCGGGACGGGGCTTGGCAGCGGCTGTAGAGGGGTCGCACCTAGACGGGACAGGGGGAAGGCCGGCGGGAATCTGAGAGGGGGGGGGGGGGGGTTCTTGCGGAGGAAAGTAGGGGGGAAAAGGTGGGCGGCGGCTTTGGATCTAGGAGATGGAAAACAAGAGGTGATAGGAAGCTTACCCAAGGAATCGACACCAAGGGCTCCACGGCGTCGGCATCGCGGAATGACCACCGGAAATGAGGAAGAAATCTTCTCCAATTTCAGCAATGACTAGAAACTGCAGCCCTAGGTTCTTATTTATAATGAAATAAAGCTAGGGCACCCAAGATGGACGGCTATGATTGGCCGTCGATCTTGGCGCCAAAACAACACTAAATAATATTCAAAATACATGCTATATATGAAAATCCATCAGAACGACGAGCCGGACGCAACCACGGTAGCCGATCGGTGAGCCGGTCACGCCCGCCGGCGAGAATACACGAACGTGGGGTCCGCCTTGCGCCGAGTCGCGCCGGATGGCCCCCCATCACATCTGCTTCAACATGAACTATGCCCAAACTGTTAATCAATTATTTCTTTATTCCTTTTAGATGGTGAATTTATTGGGATTATTAGATGGTACATTGATAAATTAGTACTGTATAGAGTCTTTGTGTAGCATACAATATTAAGTTTGTGTATAATCTTGTATATTTGGAATATTTGGCATAGACAGAATTTTAGAGAAAACACTTTCTTAAAAAGGCATCTTTCAAATAACTTACACTAAAAAATACGCAAAGTCAGTAATGACTATACAGATGCAAAATGTCAAAAGAATATATACAAAAGCCCATGAAGAAGGCCTAGTTAGAGAACATTATTATCTTTGCATTTAGTCTCACATCATAGAAATGAGTTTAGGTTTCACTCTCTCTTCCTATATAGATGTACAAATACTTGTAGCTTGTAAGTAGTTGAGAATGAAAATTAATAAAATATTAGTTTTTTTCCTTCTTATTTTAATGTTCTTCTACATGGCATCAGAGCCAATGATTTTTTTCTCCAAAAAACTTAGGCTTTGTTTGGGACAGCTCTGCGGATTGAAAAGCTGCTGTCCGGATAGAGCTGTTTTAAAATAGATTTCTGGGGAGCAGTTTTGAAAAGCTGCAGAGTGTTTGGGTATTCTGTGCAGAAGTGCGCTCGGAATCGCCCGAGGAAGGACGTCGGGGGCTCGGAATCGCCGGAGGAAGGCCGTCAGAGGCTCGGAATCTCCGGAGGAAGGCCGTCCGACCTCTAAGCATGTTCCAACTGAAGAAACCATTAGATTTCCAAAACCTGTGAGAGAGAAAGCTATTTTGCAAGAGCAGAAGCTGGGGGGAGGGAGATTTCTGAAAAGCTGCAAAACAGTTCCAGATTTTTGAAAAGCTCTTCACAGAGAGCTGTCCCAAACACATATAAAGCAGCTCTGGCGGTTGGAATAGAGATTTTCCAGCCGCCAGAGCTGCGCCAAACAGACCCTTAGTTGAGTGTATTCTAAACTTCTCTAATCGTGCAGTCTCATCTCTTGTGTCTGCTCCTCCGCTCAGCTTTTGGTTTCTCTCTCTGCATCGAGGATTACCCTCTCCTCTCGGCTTCTTTTATAGGTGTTGCACGTTCAGCGTAGCCCTGAGACTCTTCGTTCCTCTCTTTGCTGGACTCCTGAGACAGCCAAGCTCTTCCTTGTCAAGCAATCATGGGCTTTGCCAGGTAGCCACGCCCTGCCCAAAATTCCTGCTCGTCGGTCTTCACCAGCTTGTTCAAGTGGATCCTGTATAGTACTGGTCGCCGCTTGTCGCTAATTCTAACATATAAGACTCCCTAGCTAGTGCATCTCTTCCTTCCTGCAGGTAGCTTCTGTCGGCCTTACGACCTCTTTGACTTCCTATAAATTGAGGGAGCTCGTATCGAATATAAAAATAAAAAATGAACTTACAAGTAATAACAAGTAATGCCTCAAGTAATGCTCCAGTCAAGGCCAGGAAAACAACATGGAGTTTGTGTCTTCACGATACTCCAGTTCATCTCAGAAATTCACGACTTCGACAAGGCAGCGAACCCATAGGCTGGGGGTTCGATCAGAGCAAGATAAGAAGGAAAGAGAAAGAGGAACTTGGACTGAATGATGATACTGAAAAGAGAAACTGGCGGACAGGTGGAGCACAAAATAGATCGCCTGAAGTCCTAAATTAATAATGAGCTTTGAACTACTGAGTTAATTAAGGTCGGAAAATTAGAATATTAAAATTCTATTGAACATTTTTTTTTAAAATTACAACATATCGGCACAACTTTAGGTTTGTCAAATAAATAAAATTTTATTAAACTCCTACATAACAATAATGCGGTTCAGTTTAACTCGGTTTGATTTGACATTCAGAATCATGAATTGAACCTAACTAGATGGTTTTTTCAAAAATTCAAACCGTGACCAAAGGCTGCTAAAAACGAACTGTGGCTTGATTTGGTCCGGTTCGATTTGGTTGTAACTTGAGATTAATTAATTTGTCGCCATTAATCTGTGTTGGAAACGTGTATGGGCTCTCCCGCTCAATCTCAACTCCACAATCGATTCCACTTGCCTCCAAACCACAAGCCCAAAAATTGCGAGACCGCCACAAACCACGCGAGCTCCCCTTGCGAGATGGCCTGCACACGAGATCAACACACCAAACCGCGAGCTCACTTCGGCAACACCTCCTCACAGGCGGGTTGAAGACAACCCGGCGAGACTAACGCCTTCACGCGAGCTGGCACAGGCGAGAACCTCACCTAAACCGCGAGACCACCGTTGCTTGCGGCTAGACCACTACACGCGAGCGCGCAACCCGCGACTACCACCTCTCGCTGCGAGATCTCAAACTCTGCGAGCCGCGCTCCTCCCGCGAGTACAAGCCGCGAGCACCTCCTCGCGGCGAGATCACCGAGCCCAGCAAGAACTACAAGCCGCGCGGCTAGAACTTCAAACCGCCCGGCACAGCTCTCACTCCCTCTAGCGCTGCTGCGCTTCACACTCAAAACCGAAAACACAGAGAATGAGAGAAGTATTCTTCTATTCACAGCAAGCGTTAAAAAAACTACAAAAGACCTATTTATAGGCAAAAGAAAACTCTCCAACTACCCTCTCATAAATGCAATGTCTCTCTCTCCTATTGAATACAACCTCTCTCTCTCCTTATTAAATGCATACAACTATATAACATTAAAATAAACTCAAAAGGATTAAAGACTTGTTGACCAAGTCAACGAAATCAAAGTGAACAATATGTACAGTAAAAAGTTAATATTAATCTTAAGATGCATCAGAATTTTGCGCGCCTCTTTTCATTATTTGCTATACTATTAATATACAAATTATTTTCAACCATTAAAAGTAATATTATTGTCATTGTAATTAATGATATAAGAATTTGTACATGCGTGCAGCTGACAACAATTTCTATATAGGAAGTGTATGTGTCCATGAATAAATGGGAGGCATGGGACTAAGTTTTGGGATATACTGCACATGATTTTGGTCAATTAAAATTGATTGAATGCTTGAAGAGTTGAAGTAATGAATAACTCACAAGCACTCCAGCTAGCTCAACAACAAAAAAATAGAGAGAGAGAGAGAGAGAGAGAGGAGGGAGTTTGAATGTAAAATTCCTGTCAAAGACTTTAAGTTCTCATTCAGACTTGCAGTAATCCCTGTCATACACTTTTAGTAATATCATAGAACCAGAAAGCCAATATTTATTACTACTTATAAGAAAGTATATATGTGAGACATATATTATTATCATTGTAATTAATGGTCTAAGACTTTGTACATGCATGCAACTGACAATAATTTCTACATGGGGCGTGTACGTGTCCATGAATAAATGGGTGGCGGAGGACTAGGTTTTGGGATATACTGCACAACATTCCGGTCAATTAAAATTGATTGAATGTTGAAGAGTTGTTGAAGTAATGAATAACTCACAACTCCAGCTAGCTCAACAACAAGAAAATGGAGAGAGAGGGAGAGAGGGAGGAGGGAGTTTGAATGTAAAATTATTGTCAAAGACTTTAAGGCCTCATTCAGACTTGTAGTAGTCCCTGTCATACACTTTTAGTAATATCATAGAACTAGAAAGCTAATATCTATTACTACATATAAGGAAGTATATATATGAGACATATATTATTATCATTGTAATTAATGGTCTAAGAATTTGTACATGCATGCAACTGGCAACAATTTCTACGTGGGGCGTGTACGTGTCCATGAATAAATGGGAGGCAGGGGACAAGGTTTTGGGATGTACTGCACAACATTCTGGTCAATTAAAATAGATTGAATGTTAAAGTTGTTGAAGTAACGAATAACTCACAACTCCTCCAGTTAGCTCAACAACAGGAAAATGGAGAGAGAGAGTAAAAGAATTGTTACCAAACATCAAATTGTGCTTTAAATCTTTAACATACAAAATATTTGATATAGTAAAAGAATTGTTACATACTACTCTAATCCCAATGATCTTTCCTTTACTGTTGTCGCCAAAAGTCACTACTCCCCCTTTCTTCATTTCTAGGCTAAGGAACTTTGACATATTGTCTGTCATGTGTATTGAACATCCTGAGTCCAAGTACAACACATCTTCCTTGTCCTTAGTCTGCCAACACACCTAAAAAGAGGATGAGAGTAAAGATCAGGTTACCCAAGTGGCGCTTCCCATAGAATAGGTGGACATCTTAGGTACCCAGATTTGTTTAACAAAACAGTAGCCTGTCTTCCTACAGGTGTGAGTGATGTATCCAAACTTATTACATTTGGCATACGTGATAAAAGATGTTGAAGGATTTTTCAAAATATTTTGAGAATTCTTGCCGAAAGTAGCAGTGACAACATATTTTGTGTTTTTATCTAAAAACGACAATTTTTTGAACTTTTTGCTATCACCGACGATAGTGGTTATTGTCGAGCGATAGCTTCCAGAAGTGTATCTGAGCCTGAATTTTGTCGAACCATAGCATTGGTTCGCCAAAATCATATCTGTACAACCCATATTCGTCGAGGATGAGTCCTACCACATCCAGGTCAGCAGAACTCAAGGTCAACAAGTCAAGATAGGAGTCAAAGTCAGCGCGCAAGACCTGGGCGAGTATGGCGATCTCCCCTCACATACTCGCCAGGTAGGCGACTAGGAGAGATACTCACCCAGCCCGTGCGAGTTCCCCTGGAAGTCGCCTAGTCGCCAGCGGGTGGGGTATAAATATGACCCCCCCCCCTTGGATTTCCCTATAAATAGGACCCCAGGTGTACAACCTCGGGTTCGTAGGAACAGTTTGGGCTCGGAGAGAGGGGAAGGTAAGGTAAGATGGACTCTTTGACAAAAGCCTACTCGCTGGCGAGTAGGACCCAGGAAAAAGGCTACTCGCCAGGTTAAGGCCGGCTCGCTAGGCGAGAGGGCCCCAACGGTTCGGGCGAGAAGGGCCTAGCGGCTCAGGCGAGAGACTCGCTAGGCGAGACGAGCCCCATATGTAGGAGCTCTCGCTCGCGAGACGGTGCTCTCACCGAGTGCCAGTTCAGTTGGAAGGCGGTTCACCTTTTTAGCCCTCAGTGATTTTACGATTTTACCCCGGTGGTCTGCATATAACCCTTCAGAACAGCGGAGTTTGGCTGTTTGCAGACCCAACCAAGGGAATTTTGGTAATTTCAGGTCGGTTCAGTTTGGTAATTAGCAGTTCAAACTCATAAGCCTATAAATAAACCCACATGGGTTCTTCGGAAGCACTTTTTTCTATGGACTTTAAAAGAGTTTCATGTGCATTCTGAGGAGCTCCAAGCCCAACTTTTGGCTTTGGAGGGGAAGCTCTAAGAGATCTTCCGGGTAAGCGGTCGGACCTCCCTGTTGAGGCTTTGGGTCGGTTTCTAGTCCTTCACAACCAGTCGGAGGTCAGAGCTTGGAACAAGTAGGTGTTGGCTACGCCCCTGATTTCGAACTTTCCTTGAGGTCAAATTTTGGCTCCAATAGTTCTGGTGCGGTGAGCGTGGAAGGTAGCCATTACAAGAAAGTTTTGAGTTTAGCCCTATGACAGGAGGTGAAGACAAAGGATATGGTTCCGGAGGTCGTTCCCCCTCCAGGGGAGAGGAGGCGACAAGGAAGATGCTGGAGGACTTTAGGCGAGAGGTCTTGTAGACCATCAGCTTGGCCTTCTTGGCAAGGAGCGAGTGGGAAACGCCTCAGATCCCGGTTGAGGCGATCCCGCTCTTGGTCGAGAATGCTCCTGGGCAACGCCGCAGGAAGGAGGTCCCGATGGAGGCTGGCGAGAGGGACGTGGCCACGCGCGAGCTCTTCCCAGGCCAGCGTCCCGGGAAGGAGGTTCCGGCAGAAGTTGGAGAGAGGGAGGCAGCTGTAAGAGAGCTCTTCCATGGGCATGGTTTCACGGATCGGGCAAGCTAGCTATGGCCGTGAGATGTGCCCTCTCGGCAGGCATGTGACAAGAGCCATTTCAGTGAGCTCATCATCTCGGCCCCGGTGTCAGAGGGGTTCTGGGAGCCCGACATGTCCTACTACTTGGGGAAAGATGACCCTGTGCAGCACGTGAAGTGGTTTGAGGATGTTGTTTCGATAAGGCAAATGATGGATGCCTTCAAGTGCTGACTGTTTTCCATCACGTTGAAGGAGAAGGCATGAGACTGGTTCCACCAGTTGCCGGCAGGCTCGATCTACAGTTTTGAGGATCTGCGTCGAGGGTTCCTGTTGAGGTTCTCGACATCGAAGATGCGTAAGAAGGAGGCAGAGTGCCTGTTTGTGGTAAGGTAGAAGCAAGAAGAGATGTTGGGCCATTAAGTTGACTGGTTTCAGGAAGAGATCCTCCTGGTCTAGGAGGTCCCAAGGTATGCACTGATGCTCGCTTTTACCCTGGGGTTGAAGTCGATCGGGATTCTTTAGCATGGAGCTAAAGAGAGTGCTCCCCCTCTCTTTTGAGGAGCTCATTGAGAGGGCGGCGAAGGAGATAGACTTCGAAAGGGCTAATCCAGCTTTTGCCAGGAAGCTGGCCAGGTTGGCGGATCAGAGGATGACGTGAAGGAGCCGGGAGTAGGAAGGCAGAAAGAGCAGAGAGAAGTGAGAAGGAGGGAGGAGCCCCGAGGACAGGGGCATCACGGACCGCATCAAGGATGGGGGGCCTGGGAGCCGAACAACTGGTTAGGTTGGAGGCGTCAGGAGGGTTGCCCCCAGGGGCAAGGAGGAGGCCTTTAGGGAAGGGACAACTTCCGTGAGCCGAGGAGCTTTGATTAGCCGGCGTGGAGGCGGGGCCGAGGGGTCACTTCCCGCAGCAGCAGGAGGAAATGGAGGTCGGCCGAGGTAGAGGAGGAAGGAGTGGAGCTCGGGGAGGAGCCAGAAGAAGAGGAGGTGGAGAAGGAAGACGGGGTCAGGTGGCATTGCTTTTCTGTGACTTCCACCAAGAGGATGGTCACGCGTTGGCCACCTGCCCAGAGTTCTTGGAGATGAGAGAAGCCAGGGGGCTGGGGAGGCAGGATCCGCCGATAAGGATCGTGGAGGTGCATCAGGGAGAGACGGTAGACACGTGTGAGGATCGGGCAGACATAGGAACCCTGGGAGTGATCGGGGTGATCCACGGAGGAGTTGGGATTGAGGCAACTCATAAGGGGAGCCTCCAGAGCATTTTCCGAAGGGGGTAGCCTCGACCTCCTAGGCTCCCCCTGCAAAAGAAAAAAATTACCTTTTCTTCAGCAGATATGCCGGATTATGAGGACCCATTCTGTGACGCCTTGGTGATCAGATGGCAGTAGAGAACTTCACGGTCTCCAGGATCTTAGTGAACAACGGGAGCTCTGTGAATGTGATTTTCAAGAAGGCCTTTGATGAAATGAAGGTCGAGGCCAAGAGGGTTTTAGCTTCGGACATACCGTTGTTTGGATTTTCAGGATAAAGGAAGGAGGTAGGAGGAGTAGGGCTGCATTTGAAGTTGGGGGCATGTCACAGAACTGCAGGTTTGTGATCGTAGACGCCCCGAGCAGCTATAACGCCATCTTTTGGCGCCCCTCATCAGCACCTTTCACTGCGTCCCCTTCTCGTTTGACCAATACCGTAAGTTCAACAACGAAGGAGTGCAGGTTAGGATCAGGGGGGACCCGAAGGTGGCGTGACAATGCTACGTGACGGCGGTCAACAGCATATTTTGGATAGCAGATGCAGAAGGGCTGGAGAGGGAGATGGCAGAGCAGGAAGAGGTTGTCGGAGAGGAGGAGGAGGTGAGCCTGGAGGAGGTGAGGGAGGAGATTGAGGAGGAGCAAAGAGGAGGAGGTGTGCAGAAGGTCCAGAGGGATGGAGAGTCGGAGCCACAAGAGGGTCGAAAGGTGGAAGGAGTGGGAGAGGGAGTTGAGAGGGAGGTCCTGAGAGGTGTGGAGGTCGAGCAGCTGCAGCGTGAGAGCTTGGGGGTGGCGATGGAGGTCGAGGAAGCAGGCGGGGAGGAAGATTTTGGGCAGGAAGAGGGAGCAAAAGCCGGAGGGGATCAGTCGAGGCTGGAGCCGGCTGGAGAAGTTGTGGAGATGGAAGTCTTCACCAACGCTGACCAGGTGCAGAGGGTGCGAATCAGCGGGGTCTTGAGTCCCGAGGACCAGGAGCATGTGCAGGATTGCATCCAGAGCAACGTCGACATATTTGCTTAGAGCGCGGTTGACATGGTGGGCATCGATGCAGATGTGGCCTGCCATCGCATGAATCTGGACCCCCAGACGCGCCCCATTTGCCAAAAGATGAGGACCATCGCTACCAAGCTGGAGGAACCCGTCCGCGAGGAGGTCAAGAAACTTCTGGAGGCTGGTTTCATCTCGGAGATCCAGTATCCAGGCTGGATCTCCAACGTGGTAATGGTAAAGAAAGGGGGAGGGAAGTGGCGCATGTGTATCAATGTTTCCTTATTAAATAAATCATGCCCCAAGGATTGCTACCCCCCTGTATCGAATCGACGCGCTGGTTGATTCAGCCGTTGGTTTTTATATTATGAGTTTTTTGGATGCTTTTTCAGGTTACCACCAGATCCCAATGCACCATCCTGATGTCAAGGATGTCTCCTTCATCACGAGGGAGGGATGTTTCAGCTATAAGATGATGCCATTTGGGTTAAAAAAAATGCAGGGGCTACATACCAGCGCATGATGGATCGAGTCTTCCAGGGTCAAAGGGGGAGGAACCTGGAGGTCTATGCTGACGATCTAATGGTCAAGAGCAAGTGTGTGGACTCACACCTTCGAGACCTAGAAGAGACGTTCGACACCCTGCAGAAGTTCAAGATGAGGCTGAACCCTTTGAAGTGCGTCTTCGGGGCGAGCCACAGGAAGTTCCTTAGGCATCTTCTGACCCCGGCAGGGGTGCAGCCTAACCCAGGTAAGGTGAAGGCCATCCTAGAGCTGGAGTCACCACGCAACTCTAAGGAGATCCAGTGCTTGACATGCAAGCTAGCCGAGCTAAATAGATTCCTCTCCAGGTCGGGAGAAAAATGCTCATCATTCATCAAAGTGTTGCAGGGTACTTAAAGGTTCGAGTGGACCGCCGAATGTGAAAAGGCTTTCCAAATGTTGAAGAGGCAGCTCTCCCTGTCTCCTCTACTTCAAAGCCCAAAGGTGGGGGAGGACCTAGCCTTATACCTCAGAGTAGGAGCAGAGGCCGTGAGCTCTGTCCTGGTCAGGGAAGAGGGGAAGAACCAATTGTCAATCTACTACGTTAGCAGGATTCTGAAGAAGGCGGAACTCTGCTACCTCATCTTGGAAAAGCTGGCATATGCTTTGATCATTTCGGCTAGGAAGCTCCGGTCGTACTTCCAAGCGCATTCGATCAAGGTGGTGACGGACCATCCCCTTTGCAAGATTTTTGAGGGGGTGGAGCACTTAGGCAGGTTGGCCAAGTGGTCTATCGAATTGAGAGAGTTTGATATCTCATTCGTGCCAAGGATCTCTATTAAGGCACAGGTGGTGGCTGACTTCTTAACAAACTACGTTGTTGAGGTCGGGGCCGAGGAGCCACGACCATAGGAGGCGTGGAAGGTGATGGTTGATGGGGCCTCGGGAAAGCATTCCCTCGGAGCAGGGGTGGTGTTGATAAGCCATCAAGGGTTACTATAGAACAAGCAGTGGTCTTGCACTTTCCAGCGACTAACAACCAGACAAAGTACGAGGCCGTGATAGCCGACCTTCGTTTGGAAAAGGAACTTGAGATCTAGGATGTGAAGGCTTTTACAGACTCATTGGTGGTGGCATCACAGATCCGAGGGGATTTCTAAGCTCGGGAGCCCACCCTTGTGAAGTACTTGTCCAAGGTGAGGGTGATCATCGGAGGGTTCCGGACGTTCTCCATCCAACATGTTCCTAGGGAAGAGAGTATAACTGCCAATCGGTTGCTAAGTTTGGACCTCGGGGAGGAGGGACCTTGACTGAGCTATTTCGACCGGCTATCGAGTTGATGGAGGTGGATCGACAACCCTCGTGGGTGGATACAATGGTGACCTTCCTAACCACTGGCATGCTTCCGGAGGGGGACCAAGGATGCAAAAAGCATCAGACACAAGGCGGCTCACTACCTAATCCTGGAAGGGGGGTTACATCGAAAGATGTTGTCAGGGCTCCTAGCAAGGTGTGTGACCAAGGAGGAGATCCCGAGTATCCTGGAGGAAGTACATTCAGGTGAATGTAGTAGTCACTCAGGGGGAAGGATGTTGGAAGCAAGGGTAGTAAGGCAAGGGTATTTCTTGCAGACCCTGAGGAAGGATGCGGCTGAGTTTGCGAGGAGGTGCCAGAGGTGTCAGCTGTACGCCCCCTCCAGCTCTTGCCCGCTCAAAGGCTCTGAAGCATCACAACACCATGGCCTTTCGCCATCTGGGGGATGGATTTAGTCGGGCCTTTCCCTCCGGCTAATGGGCAGAGGAGGTTCCTCCTGGTCATGATTGATTACTTTTCAAAGTGGCTGGAGGTCAAGGCATTGGCCAAGGTTACCTCACATGTCATCAAGAATTTTGTCTAGGGAGAGATCATATGCAGTCACTAGCTCCCACAGGCGATAGTAACAGACAATGGGCCCCAGTTTGCCAGCGAAGAGTTCATCAACTTCTGCGCTCAGCTGGGGATAGACCTTAGATTTGCCTCCGTACATCACCCCAGGAGCAACGACCAGGTAGAGGCGGCCAACAAGATCATCATGAACCTACTCAAGAAGAAGGTGGACAACTTGAGGGGAAGTTGGGTGGAACAACTCCCCTCAGTATTGTGGGCCTTGCGAACAACCTCGAACACGGCCACCGGCGAGACCCACTTCAAACTTTCCCATGGGTATGAGGCAATCCTGCCCGTGGAGTTTGAGGTTCGATCCCCACGAGTCGTGGCCGCGGGTGATGGGGACGAGGCTTGGAGGTTGGAAAATGAAAGGGGTTATGCCTCTCGTTGGACATGGTAGAAGAGCTACGCGATGTTGTAGCTATTATGCAGGAGGAGATCAAACGACGGATTGAGAAATACTTTGACAAGCATATCAGTATCAAGCAGTTCACGGAAGGAGATCTGGTGCTGAAGAAAGTTGATGCTGCGGGGAGATCTGCCCCTGTGGGTATGCTCAAATCAAATTAGGAAGGGCCTTATATTATCAAGAGGGTCCTGAGAACGGGAGGTTACCACCTCCAGGACGTGGAGGGTAGGTCCATGAGCCACACCTGGAGCGCCGAACGACTTGAAGGGCCTCTACCCATGAGAAAGGGAGAAAATGAAATTGTATAATCAAAGTCAAGTTTATCATACTATGTTCCTCAATTTACTTATAATTTTACCTACTGTGAAATTCTGACGGCAAGGAGATGAGACTTTTGCACTACCCCGAGCCTGGCTCGGCCCCAGGTAGACCCGCTGCGCAGGCTCTCATCAGCTAGCAGGTCCAAAGGCTCGCCTATGGGGGTAAGGGACCTCGAGCGCGGCACGGCCCCAGGTAGACCTGCTGCGTATTCTCTCATTAGCTGGCAGGTCCGAAGGCTCGCCTGTGGGGGAATGGATTGGTTCTTAGAGACTTGGTTCTTGGTTCTTGGAGACTTTTGCTCTACCCCGAGCGTGGCTCGGCCCCAGGTAGGACCGCTGCGTAGGCTCTCATTAGCTGGTAGGTCCGAAGGCTCACCTGTGGGGGTAAGGGACCCCGAGCTCGGCTCGGCCCCAGGTAGACCTGCTGCGCAGGCTCTCATTAGCTGGCAGGTCCGAAGGCTCGCTTGTGGGGGAAAGGATTGGTTCTTGGAGACTTTTGTACTACCCCGAGAATGGCTCGGCCCCAGCTAGACTCGCTGCGCAGGCTCTCATTAGCTGGCAGGTCCGAAGGCTCGCTTGTGGGGGTAAGGGATCCTGAGCGCGGCTCGGCCCCAGGTAGACACGCTGTGTAGGCTCTCATTAGCTGCCAGGTCCGAAGGCTCGCATGTGGGGGAAAGGATTGGTTCTTGGAGACTTGGTTCTTTGTTCTTGGAGACTTTTGCACTACCACGAGCACGACTCGACCACAGGTAGACCCGCTGCACAGGCTCTCATTAGCTGGCAGGTCCTAAGGCTCGTCTGTAGGGGAAAGGATTGGTTCTTGGAGACTTGGTTCTTGGAGAATTTTGCACTACCCCGAGCCTGGCTCGGCCCCATGTAGACCTGCTGCGTAGTCTCTCATTAGCTGGCAGGTCCGAAAGCTCGCCTGTGGGGGTAAGGCACCACGGGCACGGCTCAGCCCCAGGTAAACCCGCTGCGCATGCTCTCAATAGCTGGTAGGTCCAAAGGCTCGCCTGTGGGGGAAAGGAGTTGTTCTTGGAGACTTGGTTCTTGGTTCTTGGAGTTTTTTGCACTACCCCAGCCTGGCTCGGCCCCAGGTAGACCCGCTGCGCAGGCTCTCATTAGCTGACAGGTCTGAAGGCTCACCTGTGGGGGTAAGGGACCCCGAGAGCGGCTCGGCCCCAGGTAGACCTGCTGCGCATGCTCTCATTAGCTGGCAGGTTTGAAGGCTTGCCTGTGGGGGAAAGGATTGGTTCTTGGTTCTTGGTTCTTGGAGACGTTTTCACTACCCCAAGCCTGGCTCAGCCCCAGGTAGACCTGCTACGCAGGCTCTTATTAGCTGGCATGTCCGAAGGATTGTCTGTGGGGGTAAGGGACCCCAAGCGTGGCTCCGCACCTGGTAGAACGGCTGCGTCGGCTCTCATTAGCTTGTAGGTCTGAGGGCTCGCCTGTGTGGGAAAGGGTTGGTTCTTGGAAACTTTTGCACCACCCCGAGCCTGGCTCGGTCCCCGGTTGACCCATTGCCCAGGCTCTCATCAAGCTGGCAAGGCGGTAAGCTCACTCGATGGCAGAGTGGTTGGGGAGACAGCCTTAAGGAGCATCCCTACTTAATCTCATGAAAAACAAATTATGAGAGACAAAGGCGGGAGCAGTGCGAGTGGAGGCACTCCCAGCTGGCGGTCTTGAGGATGGTCTCGCCTATGGTGAGTGGGCACTCACGCGGGACAGAAGGCTCGGCCTAATAAAAGGGGTGCAAGTTAAATCACTAAAAGCCACTCGCGCCGGGAGTACCCTGAGGCGAGACGAGAGGGTTATGTCAGTTAGGTCTCACAGATAAATAAGATGAGGGAAGTGACGACTCGCGCTCTGAAAAAAGTCAACCCTCCAACTAAGCGGCGGGACAAGACGTAGCACCATCTTGCGGGTGTGAGCGCATCAAAGGGTCGTCTCACTGTAAACAAAATAAAGCAAAGTGAAAAGAGTAAAAGCAAGGCGGCGAGACGGGTGGGTAGCACCGTCTCGCAAACAAAGCAAGCCAATAAATTGTTTCACAAAATGTAAAATAAAGTAACAGGACAAGAGTATGCGCATTTGATCAATATCTGTTCATCACAGTGTCACGAATACATTTTCAAAATGATCACAAAAAGAAAATCAAAAAGAAGTTAAGTTATACATGAGCAAAAAAACGAGAGGGGTCATGGATCTTGCAGGCAACATGTCATTCCTCCTCGCCGGAAGAAGAATCTTCGCTCTCCACACCATAGAGTTGGGGGACCAGATCGCGAGCGGTCACCGTTTCAGAGTCTTCCTTCATGACCCCCATCTCCTTCATCATCTTTAGAACCAGCTCCGCTGTCATGATTATGGCGTCTAGGCACTGCTCCTCAACTTCATCCAGAGAATAGTAAGGCGGAGGGGTCGGGAGGGGCTCGCGGCGGGATGACAGCGGGGCATTGTCCTGAAGGCAAGTGATCTGAGCTTTCAAATCCTTATTCTCCTCCTCCAGGGCCGCCATGCGTGAGTGCATCTGCTCCGCCGTCTCGGCATCCTGCGAGACGCCCAGTCATTAGCAAAGAATGTTTAAAAAGAATAATCCAAGGATAAGTTTAAGACTTACCACGCCACCCTAGGCTTTCGCGAGGAGGGTTTTGGTGACAAATAGCCTTTTCGTAAGGTCGTCGGATTTCACTCGCTCCGCCGCCAGGCCCGCCTCAGTGTCCTTCCATTTCTTGTTAGTGTAAATCAAGTGGTGCGAGGTGCGATGCAAGAGCTCCAAGGCACGTAGTTGGGCGTGGGAGGTCTTCAGGACGAGGTCTCGCGAGGACTCGTTCTTGGGGGAGACTGCCTCGGGAGCACCATAAAGGCTGTAGCCCACAGATAAGGCGTGGCTGGTGGGAACCTCCTGCTTTTTCCAAGAGGGAAGGAGGGTGGAGATGGACACATGGTTGACATCCCTCTGGCACACCAGAACTGGGTTGTCGACGACATCTTGGATCGTGGGGCCTAGATTGAAGTTTCGATGAGAAGAGGGGGCTGGGAGACTGGGGGAAGCAGGTTTGCGAGATATAGAGATGACCGGTTGATTCGAAGTGGCGGCAGGCCGAACGGATAGAGCCGTCTCGCGGATGGGCAAGACGACATGAGAGGGAGGCGAGCGGGGCGACTGTGAGTCCCCTATGGAGATGGGGTTCAAGGACCCCGACATTTCCTTCTCTTTCAGCGCCTTCTTTTTTCCCTTAGAGATGACCACAAATTTCTTCATCTTTTTCTTGGGAGGGCTGGAGTGAGAGGGGGCGGTGTCACCTGCAGGCCTCTTCGGAGAGGCAGGAGCCAGGGACCCTCTTGCTGCCTCAACCGCCGCGCTGGCGAGACTGAGGCCCTTGGTTGGTTGGATGTTGCTCTTGTAGGGGGGGGGGGGTGGACTGGTATGACCCGCTCTCCTGAAACAAGCAAGGGGGTGATGAGATGGCGAGATGAAAAATAATAAAACACAAGACAAGAGAGCGAGAGTACCTTTGCAGGGGAGCACGGGAGGTAGCGAGTCGAGTCCTCGCCGTAAGAAATTGACCTCGAAGTTTTTGCCGATGAAGAAGTCGTACAACAGCTTGTCTGTGCCGCCCACCTGCAGAGACACATAAAATACCTCGGGGGCGACATAGGCGCGAGCGGGACGCCCCCGAAGTTGCGACAAATGAACACGAATCTGGTGAGCCAATGATGATTTTTATTGGGCATCTCACACACCTTTATCCCTTGACCGGTGAAGTACGAGACGTCATCGGCGTTTGCGTGGTAGATGAAGAGCTTGCGAAAAACCGTCAAGCTAAAATCGATGCGCTCCCGGCGCATGTAGCTGGCGAAAGCAATTAACACCGAAATGGCATTCGGGTTAAGCTACGCCGGGATGACGTCAAAGTACTTTAGGATCTGTTTTACCTCTGGCCAGAGGGGTAATCTCAACCCCGCCTCGAAGTGCGAGACGGGGAAGGCGAGCTCTCCCGGGTTGTAGGTGTTGATCGCCTCGCCCACCTTGGGGGGCCGTGATTCGAGCCCCTCCCTCATGTACTCGTGAACGAAGCTGCGGTAGTCTTCGTCAGGAAGCCTTCCAGGATGGAAGTCATGATCGTTAAACCGTTTCCCGTAGCGACTGCGCCCCTCGCTTTCCTTGACTTTCTTCTTCCCCATTTTAGGCGAGACGGATGGAGGCAAGATGGTTGAGAAAAAAGAAGTAGCAAGAAAGAGAATCGGCGAGACGGTTGGAGGCGAGATGGTTGAGAGAAAAGAAGTAGCGAGAAAGAGAATCAGCTGAGGAAGGAAGAAGCGAGAGGAATAAAGAGCGAGAGTTATGGGCGAGACGAAAGAAGCAAGGGGGCAAAGGCTTGGACGCAGCAGGGGTGAAGGCGCAGATATCCTTCTGCTCCGGGGTGCAGGAGTATTTATAGGGGATATGGTCAAACGGATAAATGGGCGGGAAAAATGTATATGGGGAGGGGAAGAGTCAGCCGACGGTTCACTCTCTCTCCTAAACCTCGATTCATGTGGCCCATCACAGGACAGAATAAATGAATTAAAAGAAATTAAAAGAAATTAAGAGATTGAGCTAGCAGCAGTAAATATTTAAATATACCATCCCGCATAAGGCGAGCACCATGTTCTCAGATGTTGTCGGAGAGATGGTAACATAACATGTTACACAATTATTACAGCATTAAAGTGCAAAAACAAAGAAGAAGAAAAGAGCGAGATGGATGAATAAATCGGGGCGAGCAGGGCGGTCTTTAATACGGGAGCCATTTCCAGCTGCCACCGCGAGCACCCGCGCAGGGGGGCCTACTGCACGAGTGGAAGGAGTGAACAGCGCCAAGCCCACTGCGCACGAGACGGATCTACAGGTCAACCTCGCTGATAATGGCTTGGGGGTCGGTCCCATCAACCTCTATATCGGCGTCAACCTCGGAAGACAAGCGAGCGCATTCAGTCTCCAGCCATTCGATTTGCCTATCAGCCTCCTTCTTGTCTTGCTCCAGCTTGCTGATGATGCGTGCGTGCTTCCGGAACATCTCAGCTATCTTGCGCTTCATCTCCAGTGGGTCCATGGGGTCGCCCAGGTAGTCTTCAATCTCGTCTATGGGAGGAGTGGGTGAGATGGCGAGTCGCCTAAAGAGCTCCTCAGCGGGCGAGTCAGCTTGGTCGCCTACGTAAGGAGTCGAGGGGTAGAGTGAGGGAGTCTCTTGCAGGAGGGTATGGGAGTAGTGAGCGGGATAGAGAAGCGAGAGGGAAGGTTTTTTACCAGGATGATGGGAGGTCCCGGCGGCCTGAGAAGGGTCATTCTTCCTCTTGTTGGGAGGAGCAGATGGAGGAGTGGAAGACTATGGTGAGTCAGATTCTTCGCGGTAGGCGACGATGTCATCCCGCGGACTATCTGGTCGGCGTGGAGGCGCGGGGGCTCCCTGAAGAAGCAAATGGTAAATAAGCAGATATGAATGAAGATGCAATAGGGATAAAAGCGAGAACTCACCTCCTTCTCTCTAGGAGATGCAGGAGGAGGAGAGGGGTGGGTTTCCAGGGCAGCGTGACATGGATCCTCGGCCGAGGAGGGAGGGCCGCTTGTCTTTACCTTCTTATGGCGAGGCGAAGAGGATGGTAGTGGGGCGCGAACCAGAGCCTTGGTCAGAGCGGCCACGTTGGCCTTGTTTTGCATGCGCACCATCGCAATGCGCTCGCGGAAACTATGGCTGTGAGACATGATTGTAGTAGGGCCAAGGAAGGAAGAAGTGTGAAAGGGGGGATCTTCTATATGGAGTAGGAATCCTATATTTATAGGCTTCGGTGGAGGGCCTCACCAAAGATTCCCTCATAAATACGCCCATAAATACGCTTTAATGACATGAGTCTCGGTTGGACTTTCTTTCCGAGCTTAAAATAACATCGAAAACAGCGGGGATTGTGTACAACCTCGGGCTCATAGGAATAGTTCGGGCTCGGAGAGAGGGGAAGGTAAGGCAAGATGGACTCTTTGATAGAAGACTACTCGCTGGCGAGTAGGACACGGGAAAAGGGCTACTCGCCGGGTTAAGGCCGGCTCGCTAGGCGAGAGGGCCCCAATGGTTCGGGCGAGAAGGGCCCAATGGCTCAGGCGAGAGCCTCGCTAGGTGAGACGAGCCCCATAGGTAGGAGCTCTCGCCCGCAAGACGGTGCTCTCTCCGAGCGCCGGTTCAGTTGGAAGGCGGTTCACCTTTTTAGCCCTAGGTGATTTTACGCTTTTGCCCTTGGTGGTCTGCATATAACCCTTCAAAACAGCGGAGTTTGGCTGTTGGCAGACCCAACCAAGGGCATTTTGGTAATTTCAGGTCGGTTTAGTTTGGTTATTGGCAGTTCAAACTCAGAGGCCTAAAAATAGACCCATAGGGGTTCTTCAGAAGCACGTTTTCCCGGGAATTTAAAAAAGTTTCCTATGCTTTCTAAGGAGTTCCAAGCCCAGCTTTTGGCTTTGGAGAGGAAGCTCTAAAAGATCTTCCGGGTAAGCGGTGGGACCTCCCTGCTGAGGATTTAGGTCAGTTTCTAGTCCTTCACAACCAGTTGGAGGTCAGTGTTAACCCATAAATCGGCGATCCTTCCCAAAGTAGCCAGCTGGCTAGTCACGACCCTCAGATTCTCCCTAGTGTTCGCGACAAGTCCCAGTGCATGCGGATAGTTTTCCCTGTCCGCCTAGGTCCCCTAGCAACCTCGTGCCCTGCGGGACGGCGGGCTGTTCCCATAGCTCACCCTCGCAGGCCATGCGGTTAGGCCCGCTAACCGTGCAACGCTCTTCCTTGCAGGAGGCAACCTACCATTGGGATCCCGCCCGCGAGGGGCGATCTCCGCTCCGCCAGCAAGCCGGGCGGACTCCCCCTCGAGTCCGCCCAGGCCGCCCGCAGGGGGCGGCCTCTGCTCGTCAGCCAGCCGGGTGGACTCCTCATCGAGTCCGCCCAGGCCGCCCGCAGGGGGCGGCCTCTGCTTCGCCGTCAGCCGGGTGGACTCCCTCATGGAGTCCGCCCAGGCCGCCCGCAGGGGGCGGCCTCCGCTTCGCCGTCAACCGGGCGGACTCCCTGCTGGAGTCTGCCCAGGCCGCCCGCAGGGGGTGGCCTTCGCTTCGCCGTCAGCCGGGCGGACTCCCTCCTGGAGTCCGGCCAGGCCGCCCGCAGGGGGCGGCCTCCGCTTCTCCGTCAGCCGGGCGGACTCCCTCCTGGATTCCGCCCAGGCCGCCCGCAGGCGGCGGCCTCCGCTTTGCTGTTAGCCGGGAAGATTCCCTCCTGGAGTCTACCCAGGCCGCCCGCAGGGGGCGGCCTCCGCTTCGACGTCAGCCGGGCGGACTCCCTCCTGGAGTCCGCCCAGGCCGCCCGTAGGGGGGGCCTCTGCTTCGCCATTAGCCGGGCGGAATCCCTCCTGGAGTCCGCCCAGGCCGCCCGCAGGGGGCGGCCTCCGCTTCGCCGTCAGCCGGGCGAACTCCCTCCTGGAGTCCTCCCAGGCCTCCCATAGGGGGCGGCCTCCGCTTCGCCGTCAGCCGGGTGGACTACCTCCTAGAGTCTGCCCAGGCCGCCCGCAGGGGGCGGCCTCCGCCCACAACCGCAGGGGCGGACTTGCCTAGAGTCCGCCCAGGCCGCCCGCAGGGGGCGGCCTCCGCCAGCAGCAGCAGGGGCAGACTCCCCTGAGTCCGCCCGTCCGCCCGCCAGCAGCAGCAGGGGCGGACTTCCCCGAGTCTGCCCAGTTCGCCCAGCAACGGGCGGCCCCCGTTCTCTCCCAGCCTCCTGCCGGTTGCTTCGCATGCCGACCTAACGGACTCATTTTTCCAGTCTGCCGAGTCCGCGCAGGTCGTCATGATGACGTCACTGGGCCCCGCTTCTAGTTGATCTTCCCCGAGCCTATAAATAGCCCCAAGGCTTCTCATTTGGGGAGACGCCAATGCGAGGCAGAGAAGACGCAAGAGGAAAACTGCAGCCTGCCAGCAAGCTCTGCGGACTCTATTTTACAGTCCGCGCAGTCCTCCACAGTTGATCCAGCAAGCACTGCGGACTCCATTTTCCAGTCCGCGCAGTCCACAGTTTACCATCATCTTGTCAGCAAGGCCTGCGGACTCAATTTTCCAGTCCTCCACAGCTGCAGGCAGCCTCTTTTCCTTAGTCTCTGGCAGCTTCTTTTCTTTAGTCTCTGGCAACTCCTTCCTTAACCGTCAGCTTCCCCCTTTGTACCCTTAAGTGCTTTTTCATGTAAAGGTGCACTAGCAAGCTGTAATATTGTTTCTTGATTAGAGGAAAGCCCGTCGCAAGAGTGGCATTCAAGCCGCGACGGGCGAAGTCTGCTGTTGCCGCTGCTAGCGGCCCCCTCTCTTTGCTCTCTGCTCAGCAAGCCTTGCTCTCTGCTCAGCAAGCCTGCCCTCTGATCAGCAAGCCTCACTCTCTGCTCAGCAAGCTTTTTCTTTGCTAAGCGAGTTCATCGCTGCTCCTTGAGCTTCTCCGCTGGTCGATCGTCATAGTAACTATCTGCTCGACAGCTCCTGATCAACCTCCTCCTCCTTTCTTTATCAACCTTCTCGGTTGATCAAGCTTCTCCTCTCCTCTATCCCCGCAACCCTCTTTGACAAGCGCTTGCTCCACTCTCGAGCACTCAGAAGCTTCCTTCCTTCATTCATCTTCCTCTCCTAGCTTGTGAGACCGAACACGCCCCCTCCGTGTTAGCTGTGCCCTAGTGCCATTTCCGCGCATCAACAGTTAACACACGACCTTCAGATCCGAGCAGGTAGTGAAAACTAACAGCCATGACAGACCACCAACTAGCTGAGAACATTGCACCAAGTCCCAGTGAAGATCCTCTCTGGGATGCCTTCGAGCAATCGCGCTGTGAGAATGCCCAGCAGTTCCAAGCAATCAACAAAATTCTTGCTGCAATCACACAGCGATTAGACGCTCATCCAGCAACATCTCCAGTTGCTTTCGCTGCTCCAGTCAACCCAACACCAGCATCGGAGCATCAGCAAGCATATTCTCAAGCTTGCCCGCCATTCTATCCTCCTTACACCCCAACCTTTCCGCAAGGGCCTGCAGCCCCTTTGCGACCTCAAGATGAAGAGTTTGCAGCTCATCAAAACTTCTTCCGGGGAGCAGCCCGGGGAAGTCCTGCAAGATTTCTCAACTTTCAAGGAAGTCATCCTTGCCCCCCAGCTCCTATCTTTGCTCCTACAGCAGCTTTTCCCTTTTATTCCTCTGCTTCCTTTGCAGCTACAGCCTATGCTCCCTTTAATCCCTATGCTGTGGGAGAGAAGGAAGAGCCATCACCCTTTATCAAGAGCGTTCGCCATGAGCCAACTCCAGTTAACTTCAGAGAGCCTCGACTGCCAATCTACACTGGAGAGACTGATCCAGTAAAGCACCTTCAAGATTTTGAGTCAGTCGTTGCTCTCAAAACCCTTACAGATGCAACAAAGTGCAAACTCCTTGTCACAACCTTTGATGGGCAAGTGAGGGACTGGTTCTACGGCCTCCGTCCTCACTCCATCACTTCCTTCATTGATCTGTGAAGGGAGTTTCTTCTCAGATTCTCTACCTCCACCAAGAGAAAGGGTGGTCCTGAAGCCCTCTTTGAGATCAGGCAGCGCAGTTATGAAACTTGGTCTCAATTCGTTGATCGATTCCAGAGAGAGATTCTGGACATCGAGATCGTTGATCAAGAAATGTACCGAGTGGCTCTTATCCACGGTCTCCGTGAAGGGCCTCTCAAGTTTGAAGCCAATGTCCGTGCTCCAAGGACATATCAAGAGTTGATTGCCTTAGCCAACTCGTACATTCGAGGAGAAAAACGCAATCCAGGCTTCGTCTCCAAGCTCATATCAGAGAAAGATCCGTTTCACAAGCAGCCTCTGAGGTCTCCTTACAATTGTTTCCCATCTCATTCAAGAAAGGAGAGAAGGTTTTAACGCCAGCGATACTCCTTTTTGAGCCATGATCGTGCTCAAGATCAACCGCTATTACCACCAGCTCCATCTTCTCAAACAGCTGCAGTCTATCAGCAGCAAGGCAACGACTCGCACGAGTCCGAACTAGATGAAATCATGCTTCAAGTGAGCCAAGTCATGAAAGATAAGGCCAACTACAAGAAACCTTATCGGCCAGCTGATCAAAGATCTAGGGGTTCAGAACCTTACTGTGAATTCCACAAAGATCCAGGTCACTTGACTGAGCACTGCCCAGCATTCCGCCAGCTTGTGCAAAGGATGCTCCAGCAGGGTAAGATGCATGACCTGCTTCCTAAAGAAGATCACCCTGATCCATCAACTTCAAAGGGCAAAGAAGTTGCATACGTTCCTTGCTCCTCAAGAGGAGTGAACCAAGTCGAAGAGCCTCCTCTCCTCGTTGTTAACCAATTCGTCGAATGCTTCGATGCCGATGATGAGGGTGTGCTTGGAAGGCTATTATAAGCAAGCAATGGACTTCATAGTCCTCCAAAGCTCCTCACAACCCTGATGGGTTAACTCAACCCTTGCTCTTTCTTTTTTCAGACATTTTCATTTTACCAAACACTTCTCAGTGTTCATTCTTGCTTTTCAGCATAATTTTTATCTGGGATCTCATACTGACACAGTTCCCTTCTTGTGATGCTCCTTCCTCTATTTTTCTCTTTGCCAAAGAGATCACTACACCAATGAGATATCTCCGAGTCTTGCTATAGGCCCCCTTGAGATTGGATTCTGGCGTAAGACCATAACGACCACATATCGCGGGGAGTGTTCGCATATGTGTAGTGGGGGCTATCCAACTCTCATGCGGAGGAATACGGGACTTTGGATCCTAGCCAGCATCTGACACAGAGTGTGTGCTAGGGGAGCCCCATGTGTTAGCTCTACTGTGCTTCGCAAAGGATACATTACAGTTACGGTGATCTTTGCTTGACAAGCAATGGCGATCAAGCGTAGCCTTGTCTCTTTGATCATCTCACAGCTGTGATGGCCGAACACTCTCTGGTACTCTCGATCCGTGCCTTTGCGGGTTCCCACAATTCCACTGATCAATCCACAGACAAGCAATAGGCCACTTGGCGCAACTAGTCTCATTGATCAGTGATGATTGTACCCAAGGCAAGAGAGCAGTTCATCTAGCGATCCTTCTCAGGATCTTCCTTGCTTCTCTCTTTTGTGCCCTCCTAGAGGATGCGCGGACAGCCCGCTTTGAGCGGGGCTATACTCGAGATGATTTTCTCAGGCAAGCAATGCATAAGGCCCACGGGGAACACCTGTGGCAGCATTTAGCCTTCTTTAGTCATCTCCGAGTATAGACCTCCCTTTTTGTCAATTGCCTTCTTTCACAGGTGAACAGGTTGATCCGACCTACCAAAAGGATATCCAGCATTCATCTATGCTCATCTTATATATACTGCTTGCTCAAGCCCTATCAAATAAAGATTCACAGAGCTATTCATTACTCTTGTCAAAATCTAATGGAATCAAACATTAATCAAACCATATCAACAGTTAACACTAAGTTTATTGATCTGGGCTTCATGACAAAGAGTTCATCAGGCCTTTTCCTTGTTATTTTGTCATGTCGGCCTTATCTCATCAACAGTTAACGCCTGCAAGCATCATCCAGGTACTTGCAGTTTAGTTCATTATGATATGCATGCCACTCACTCTTTTCTCTTTGTAGTGAAAAGCAGACACTTGCAAGCTTCTCTTCACAGGTACTTGCAAGCTATTTTTCATATCTTGTTTGCTCCTAACTCTTTTCTTGTAGAGAGCATCAAACACTTGCAAGCCTTCTCCCAGGTACTTGCAAGCTTCTTTCATTTACATGTTTTGCTTCTAACCCTACTCCTTGCAGAGATCAGCAGACACTTGCAAGCCCTTTTACAGATACCTGCAAGTTACTTTCATATACTGTGCATACATTTAACTCTTCTTTTGCAGAGAAAGCAAAGACTTGCAAGTTCCTTCCAGGTACTTGCAGCCCATTCTTCATTCTTGTATACTCTTTATCCTTCCTTTTTTGCAGAGGATAACAGGTGCTTGCAAGCCTCCATCAGGTACTTGCAAGCTATTATGCTTTATGCTTTCCTCTCACTTTCATTTTTCAGAACCTAGTGGAAGACACACCTTCTTCGTTTTGCAAAGGCAAACTCAGGTACACACTCGATGTACCACCCATACATGCCTACCCTAACTTTCCTCTTGCAGGAAAATAGACAAGCAGCACCAAGCCCCTAAGGAGAGGCTTCAGGTTTTGTCTCTCCTCGCCCCCCCCCCCTTTTCTTTCCATTGGGGTGGATCATGATTTTCGTGGGTCTCCAACTTTTTCGAAGTTCCCTTCGGAACTTAAAAAAGTGCGGGGATTATGTTAACCCAGAAATCGGCGATCATTCCCAAAGTAGCCAGCTGGCTAGTCGCGACCCTTAGATTCTCCCTAGTGTTCGCGACAAGTCCCAGTGCAGGCGGATAGTTTTCCTTGTCCGCCTAGGTCCCCTAGCAACCGCGTGCCCTGCGGGACGGGGGGATATTACCATAGCTCACACTCGCAGGCCATGCGGTTAGGCCCGCTAACCGTGCAGCGCTCTTCCTTGCAGGAGGCAACCTACCATCGGGATCCCGCCCGCGAGGGGCGGTCTCCGCTCCACCAGCAAGCCGGGCGGACTCCCCCTAGAGTCCGCCCAGGCCTCCTGTAGGGGGCGACTCCGCTCGTCAGCCAGCCGGGCGTACTCCTCCTGCAGTCCGCCCAGGCCTCCTGTAGGGGGAGGCCTCTGCTTCGCCGTCAGCCGGGCGGACTCCCTCCTGGAGTCCGCCCAGGCCCCCGCAGGGGGCGGCCTCTACTTCGCTGTCAGCCGGGCGGACTCCCTCCTGGAGTCCGCCCAGTCCGCCCGCAGGGGGCGTCCTCCGCTTCGCCGTCAGCCGGGCGGACTCCCTCTTGGAGTCCGCCTAGGCCGCCCGCAGGGGGCTGCCTCCGCTTCACCGTCAGCCGGGCGGACTCCCGCCTGGAGTCCGCCCAGGTCGACCACAGGGGGCGGCCTCCGCTTCGCTGTCAGCCGCGCGGACTCCCTCCTGGAGTCCGCCCAGGCCGCCCGCAGGGGGAAGCCTCCGCTTCACCGTCAGCCAGGCGGACTCCCTCCTGGAGTCTACCCAGGCCGCTCGTAGGGGGAGGCCTCCGCTCCGCCGTCAGCCGGGCGGACTCCCTCCTGGAGTCTGCCCATGCCGCCCGCAGTGGGTGGCCTCCGCTTCGCCATCAGCCGGGCGGACTCCCTCCTGGAGTCCGCCCAGGCCGCCCGCAGGAGGCGGCCTCCGCTTCGTCGTCAGCCAGGCGGACTCCCTCCTGGAGTCCTCCCAGGCCGCCCGCAGGGTGCGGCCTCCACCCGCAGCCGTAGGGGCGGGCTCGCCTGGAGTCCGCCCAGGCCGCCCGCAGGGGGCGGCCTCCGCCAGCAGCAGTAGGGGCGGACTCCCCTGAGTCCGCCCGTCCGCCCGCCAGCAGCAGCATGGGCAGACTCCCCTGAGTCCGCCCAGTCCGCCCAGCAATGAGCGGCCTCTGTTCTCTCCCGGCCTCCTGCCGCTTGCTTCGCCTGCCGACCTGACGGACTCGTTTTTCCAGTCCGCCGAGTCCGCGCAGGTCGTCATGATGACATCACTGGGCCCCGCTTCTAGTTGATCTTCCCCGAGCCTATAAATAGCCCCCAATGCTTCTCATTTGGGGAGAGGCCAGCGTGATGCAGAGAAGATGCAAGAGGAAAACTGCAGCCTGCCAGCAAGCTCTGCGGACTCCATTTTCCAGTCCGCGCAGTCCTCCACAGTTGATCCAGCAAGCTCTATGGACTCCATTTTCCAGTCCGCGTAGTCCACAGTTTACCATCAGCTTGCCAGCAAGGCCTGCGGACTCAGTTTTCCAGTCCTCCACAGCTGCAGGCAGCCTCTTTTCCTTAGTCTCTGGCAGCTTCTTTTCTTTAGTCTCTGGCATGCAAGCCTCACTCTCTGCTCAGCAAGCTTTTTCTCTGCTAAGCGAGTTCTTCGCTACTCCTTGAGCTTCTCTGCTGGTCGATCATCATAGTAACTGTCTGCTCGACAGCTCCTGATCAACCTCCTCCTCCTCTCTTGATCAACCTTCTCTGTTGATCAAGCTTCTCCTCTCCTCTATCTCCGCAAACCTCTTTGACAAGCGCTTGCTCCACTCTCAAGCACTCAGAAGCTTCCTTCCTTCCTCTTCATCTCCTAGCTTGTGAGACCGAACACGCCCCCTCCATATTAGCTGTGCCCCGGTGCCGTTTCCGCGCATAAACAGTCAGAGCTTGGGACAAGTAGGTGTTGGTTATGCCCCTGATTTCGAACTTTCGTTGAGGTCAAATTTTGGCTCCAATACCAGGGGTACGAGGTGAGACACACAAAATCCACGACAGGATACTCGCGATCTCTCCTTTCAAGATACTAGCAGAGCCTTTGGATTCCTTTTCCAAAGAGGCCAGTTCGCGACCTTGCGACTTAGTCATCATCTAGTCTCTCTCGTACCTAGTTCGACCACTTTTGGTTGAGAAGGGACTGCTCCTTTTGAGCATTCAGGTACGTGGTGGGACCTTCCTGCCACAACATCTGGGGTCCTGTTTGCCTTCGTTCTCATTTCTAGTCATCCTAGTCGTCTGATCTTACCTCTGAGCCGGTAACCTTAGGCGACATTGGTCTGAATTCTGAGGTTGGGATTTTTCCTAGCTTCAACACTTGGTGCGGTGAGCATGGATCACAGCCAAGGAGGAAAGTTTGGTGGTTTAGTAAGATGACCGATGGTGGCGAGCATGGAGAGTTGGTCGGAAACTCGGCAGGAGTTGGAGATATCATGCGAGGTGGCGAGTTTGTGATAGTTGCTGCATTCGAGGAGTTCGCGAAGAGGGTTGAGAAGACCATCTTCGATGGATTTTCTCATCGCCCCGATGTTACGGCGACCTCCCCCCGTCGCGTGACACCGCAGAATGAGGAAGCGCCGTCGAGGCGAGCTGGGAAAGAGCCCGCTTGGGCGAGAGAGGAGCGACCAATGCAGTCACGACATCATCCGGCGATTAGCCAAGGGGTCCGTTTTCGGGGTCCGTTTTCGGGGTCTGATGTCGCCGGCGAGATACCGAGATACTCGCCAGTGGAGCGAGTATGATATCTCCAGCGAGAATGAAACTCACCACCGCCAAGGAGGGAGGAGCCCCTTCTATGACGATATCCTTGCCGCCCCTATCCCCGAAGGCTTCAGAGAGCCCGTTCTCACATACTACTCTGGCAGGGATGACCCTGTTAGGCATCTTCAATGGTTTGAAGATGTCGTCTCCATCTGCAACATGTCCGACGCATTCAAGTGTCGGTACTTCTCCATCACCCTCAAAGGCAATATAAGGGACTGGTTTCATCAACTTCCAGCAGGTTCCGTCTACTATTTCTCCAACTTGCATCGGGGCCTTATGGCGAGGTTCACGACATCCAAGAAGAGGAAGAAGGATGCAATGGTCCTCTTCAAGATTACTCAAGGGTAGCATGAGAGATTAGGCCATTACATCGATCGTTTATAGGAGGAGATCTTGGAGGTAGAGGAGGTGGACAGCTTCACTTTGATGGTGGCCTTGAAGTTCGGGTTGAAGCAGGGTCTGTTCAGCATGGAGATGGGGTCCAATACCCCCAGGTCTTTTGTGGAGATGATAGAGAGGGAGAATACCTAAATTCGAGGAGAGGAGAAGAACACAGATTTCTTGGCGAGGCTGGACGGAGATGATCTGATGGAAAGGGGAAGAACAGGAGCTTCGGGGGCTAAGGCTAGGAGGATGCCAGAGAGGCAGGTCGAGAGGAGGAAGGAAGCGCTGATAAGAAAAGAGGAAAGGAGGATGATAGAAGAACCCAGGAGGGTCGAGGAAAGGAGGCAGGTGAGGCCTCAAAAACAAGAGGAGAGGAGGTCGGCGGAGGCCCGAGCAAGAAGAGGGGAAGATAGGAGATTCTAATATCCCGAGAATCGCCCCTAGTGGAGACCACTGGTGAGACAACACTTCCAAGAGGAGAGGAGGAATGATAACCAGTAGGAGGGAGGCCGAGGAGGAAGAAGAAGGGGGGCGATGTCCATCGCCCGTTAAGACAACAAGCGTCGTCGGAGGGAGCAACAGGTGATACGTCAGGAGGCAGAGATTCCCCTCTACTGCAAAATCCATCGAGTAGATGGGCACAGGACGTTGGCTTGCCCGGAGTTCTGGGAAGCAAGGAGGAGATTGGAGGCAGGAGTAGCGGAGAGGGAGCAGTAGAGGCAAGAGATCCCGGTGGGGCAGGTGGCATTCCGGGCTCCGGTGAGGAGGAGGAATGAAGGTCGTGTCGACCTGGGAGGTCGCGGAGATGTGATACATGGCCCAGGAGGTGGGCATGTAGTGGTAATCAATGGAGGAGCTGGGCTTGGAGCTTCCCGCAAGGGGATCCTCCATCAGATCTATAGGAAGAACGTCGCCTCGACGTCGTAGAACCCGCCGCCATTAGAAGATATCACCTTCTCAGAGGAGGACATGCTGGGGAATAAGAACCCCTTCCACGACGCCATGGTGATTCAAGATTCCATCGAAGACTTCACCGTTGACCGAATCCTCACGGATAACGGTAGCTCGGTGAACGTCATATTCAAAAGAACTTTCGTCGGGCTTCAAGTGGAAGCGTGTAACACCCCAAAATCTAGAGTTTGGAAAAATTGGGTGACACAGCCTGGTACATGGGTGTTAGAAAGTAGAGAAAAGAAGCGAAAAGTAGAGAACAAGCCGAATAAACTTTTGAATAATTGAAATTTTATTATCCAAAAAAGGTATCTATTACAAAGGTATGCCCTCCCTTATATAGAATGGAGGAGAGATGAGAGAATACAAATAAGAGATGTGGGACTAAAATTTACAGGACTAGGCGGACTATACAAAACAAACCGCACAGGCCGCGCGGTTAGACAGCAGGGCTAACCGCACGGCTACCACCAGAGAGGAAGAGAGACCGCCAAGGTAGACCGCCAGACCGTCCGGTCTCCAAGCCGGCTGAGACAAACCGCCAGACCGTGCGGTCTTCAACCCGCCAAGACAAACCGCCAGACCGCCCGGTCACCAACTTCAACACTCCCCCTCAAGCTGGAGCATATATATCGATCATGCCCAGCTTGTCGCAGATGTGGAAAAAGGAAGCGGACACCGGCTTGGTGAAGACATCTGCCAACTCGTTGTCGGAAGTGACAAATGGAGTGCAGATCTGTTTCTTCAATATTTCTTCCCGAATAAAATGACAGTCGACTTCTATGTGTTTTGTTCTCTCATGAAAGACCGGATTTTTGGAAATGTGTATCGCGGCCTTATTGTCACAGAACATAGGAAGAGGATAGTTGTAAACCTCTCCTAAGTCAAGCATGAGAGCCCGCAACCACTTCAACTCACATGTAGTCGATGCCATGCTGCGATATTCCACCTCTGCACTAGACCTGGAAACGACAGACTGTTTCTTGCTCTTCCAACTCACAAGATTACCTCCAACAAATGTGCAGAAACCTGAAGTCGACTTGCGGTCCACTTTGTCATCCGCATAGCTTGAATCAGAGTAAGCTTCAACCCTTAGGTGACCATTTTTCTGAAATAGGAGACCTTTCCCTGGAGCAGCTTTAATATACTCTAATATTCTCATAGCAGATTGTAGATGACACTCCCTCGGAGCTTGCATGAACTGGCTCACTTTGCCAACAGCATAAGAGATGTCGGGTCTGGTTACCGTGAGATATATGAGCTTGCCCACCAGACGCCGGTATCTCGTAAGATCAGAGAGAAGAGGTGAGTTATCTGTCCAAGTTTTGTCTTCTCCAGCAGCCATAGGACAACGAGCAGGTTTAGCACCAGTGAGTCCTGCCTCCTTCAAAAGATCAAGAGCATACTTCCTTTGTGAAAGGACCATGGAGTTGGGTTTTCTAGAGATTTCAATCCCCAGAAAGTATTTCGGGGAGCCCATATCCTTTGTGACCAGATGGTGACGAAGGTGTTTCTTGGTCATCAATACCCCATCCTGGTCATCGCCAGTAAGAAGAATGTCATCAACATAAACCGCAAGAACAACAAGACCAGATGCGGTTTTCCGAACAAACAAGGAGTGATCTGCTGAGCTTCTTGTAAAACCAATGGCCGCAACAATGCTACTAAACTTGTCAAACCAGGCACGAGGACTCTGCTTGAGGCCATAGATAGCCTTCTTTAGCCGGCATACCCTTGTCTCCCCCTGAGCAACATACCCAGGAGGTTGCTCCATGTAAACATCTTCCTGCAGATCGCCATAGAGGAAGGCATTCTTAACATCGAGCTGCGAGATGGGCCAATCCCGGTTGACAGCCACAGAGAGAAGAACCCGAATAGTGCTAAGGCGAGCCACGGGAGAGAAAGTGTCAAAGTAATCAAGCCCATAAGTTTGGGTAAAACCCTTGGCAACCAGGCGAGCCTTATAACGATCCACACTGCCATCCGGGAGAAACTTCACCACGAAGACCCATCGACAACCAACAACATCTGTGCCGTAAGGAGGAGGAACAAGGGTCCAGGTACCCCGTTCAGTCAGAGTAGCAATCTCCTCATCCATGGCAGCTTTCCAATGAGGAATAGTAAGGGCCTCCTGATAGGAACGGGGGGTGGTAGTAGCTGAGATAGCCAGAGCGAAAGCTCTGCGAGAAGGGGTAAGACGATCATAGGAAACAACTGTAGCAAGCGGGTGTTGGGTACATGCCCGAACCCCCTTGCGAAGAGCAATAGGGAGATCCAGGTCAACAGGGGCCTCAGTATCCAGAGTATCCGTGGTGGAGAGAGCTGGCCCGGGAGCAGAGAGAGATGGCAGCGGAGTGGAGGGAGAAAGCGGAGTAGAGGGTGGAGATGGTGGAGGTGGTGGAGATGGTGGAGATGGTGGAGATGGCGGAACATCAGTGGGAGCAGAGGGGAGGGATGGGTTGGTAGGAAAAGTAGGAGCAGGAGGAGGAGAGGAGGAAGCGGGAGAGAAGTAAGAGACATTGTCGAAGAAGGTGACATCCGCAGAGACAAATTGCTTGCGGGTAACGGGATCAAAGCAACAATAACCTTTCTGAGTGGGAGAGTAGCCCAGAAAGACACATTTGGTGGCACGTGGTGAGAGTTTATCACGGGTGGCAGCGGGAGAGTGCACAAAGGCGGTGCACCCAAAGATGTGTAGAGGAAGAGGAAAGGGATCCTTGTCCGGATAAAGAATGGAGAAGGGGGTAGCACCGTGGAGAACTGTGGAGGGAAGGCGATTGATGATATAACAGGAGAGGAGGACAGCATATCCCCAATAGGAGCGAGGAACATGCATTTGAGTCATCATAGTGCGAGCGACATCAAGGAGGTGACGGTTTTTGCGTTCCGCCACCCCATTTTGTTGTGAGGTGTAGACACAGCTGGTTTGACGAATGACACCATGGTGAATACAAAAGGATGAGAAGTCGTGGCTAAGATACTCCTTGGCATTGTCAGAACGAAGGAATTTAATAGACGTATCGAACTGAGTCTTAACCATAGAATAAAAGGAGGTCCAAACAGAGAACAGCTCGGAGCGATCTTTGAGAAGATATACCCACGTACATCGAGAGAAATCATCAATGAAGGTGACAAAGTAGGAACTACCCCGACCGATGGTGAGGTTAGGAGCGGGACCCCATATGTCGGAGTGAACGAGGTCGAACGGACGGGAAGAGCCCCGACTCTGCGTTGGGGGGAAGGATGAGCGGTGATGTTTGCCAAGTTGACAAGCATCACAGTTGAGAGGAGGATGATGAGGAGGGAGGTGCGGCAGGAACTGTCGTAGAATGCGGGGAGGAGCATGTCCAAGGCGAAGATGCCATTGGAGAAGATCTGTAGAGGAGGAGGAGAAGGCGGATAGAGCAGAAACGTTGTCGAGGAAGTAGAGGCCACCACTCTCTGTCCCGGTAGCAATCGTCCGTTGGGAGTCCGGATCCTGAAAAGTGCAAGAGGTAGGGGTGAATATGACAGAACACCGTAGTTGCTTGCATAAAGAAGTAACTGATAGTAAATTGCACGGAAACTTGGGCACATAGAGGGTATCAGCCAAGCAGAGAGATGGAGTGACGGGAACCAGGCCCGTCCCATGGACCGGGGAGGGAGATCCATCAGCAACAATAACCGGGGGCAACTGAGCATGTGTGTCAAGAAGAGAAAAACAGTGAGGATTGCCTGTCATATGATTTGTGGCGCCAGAGTCTATTAGCCATCTTCCGCGAGTAACAACATGAGCACTACCAGAAGAGGTTACTACAGAGGCGGACAGGCCGGAGGAGGGGAAAGCCATGGAAGCAAGAGAGGAGAAAACCGCGACGATAAGAACAAGCCGCGAGAAGAGAAAAGAGCACCAAGCCGGGCGAACAGAAAACAGGTCGGGCGGCTAGAAAGACCGCTACCAAGAAGTAGAGCAAAGCAAAGGGAAAGAAGTCGCACGGCCTGAAAAAGTCGGGCGAACAGAGGAGAACAAGTCGCACGGAAAAAGAGGAAGCCGGGCGACTAGCAAGAAGGAGCGGGTGACCGCGACCAAGATGCGGGTGAGAAAGGAACAACCCGCACGGTCAGGCAGATCACAGCAGCTGCTAGAAAGCGGTCAAAGGCACAGCGGGGAAGAGGTCGCGCGGACTGAAAAGGCCGAGCGAACAGAAGAGAGGAGAAGAGCCGGCGACCGCGACCAAGATGCGGGTGAGAAAGGAACAACCCGCACGGTCAGGCAGATCACAGCAGCAAACCGCGAGTAGAGAGACAACACACGCGGACAGAGACAGACCGCAACGACTAGGAAGTCGGAGCGGCAAGAAAGAACAAGGAGCGCGGCGACAAGGAAACAGGTCGCTGCGACAAAGAGCAGTAGGAGAAGAGAACCAAGAAGAAGCAAGCCGCGCGAACAGGGCAGCGGACAGAAACAAGCCGCGCGGATAGAAACAAGCCGCGCGGACAGAAGAGAAGTCAAGTCGCAAAACAAGTCGCAGAACGCGGACAACAAGCCGCGAACAACAGAGAGCGCACAGAATCAGGAGGAAATGACCGTGCCCTCTGATACCATGTTAGAAAGTAGAGAAAAGAAGCGAAAAGTAGAGAACAAGCCGAATAAACTTTTGAATAATTGAATTTTTATTATCCAAAAAAGGTATCTATTACAAAGGTATGCCCTCCCTTATATAGAATGGAGGAGAGATGAGAGAATACAAATAAGAGATGTGGGACTAAAATTTACAGGACTAGGCGGACTATACAAAACAAACCGCACAGGCCGCGCGGTTAGACAGCAGGGCTAACCGCACGGCTACCACCAGAGAGGAAGAGAGACCGCTAAGGTAGACCGCCAGACCGTCCGGTCTCCAAGCCGGCTGAGACAAACCGCCAGACCGTGCGGTCTTCAACCCGCCAAGACAAACCGCCAGACCGCCCGGTCACCAACTTCAACAATGGGCGTGTCCTTCTTGGGTGAGCAGTCGACGAGTGGTCGACAAAAATTCGGTCAACGATTGTCGGGAGCATAGGACATAGCCTATGACACAGGCGTGTCACAGGGCGTGTCAGCGCGGTCGACGAATCAGCCCGATGAATTTGAGCTGGGGTGTGTCTGGTGCCGTGTAATGGGCACACAGCCTAAGACACAGGCGTGTCACAGACCGTGTGAGTCTCAGGTTGATTTTGATTCTGTGCAGCCTGATGAACACGGCCACAGACACGGGCGTGTCTGAAGGCGTGTCAGGGGACACGGCCCGTGACACGGGCGTGTCACATGGCCTTGTACTCGTTTGGATAAGCCGGTTGAGCACCGCTTGAGGCACATGGCCTGGGACACAGGCGTGTCATAGGCCATGTCAGGCAAAAAAATATGATTTTGAGGTAAAATCATGGCCGTCCGTTCCTTCAGCTGAGATCCAATGGCTGAGCTGCCTCCCTGTGTCCTTAAGGCCAGGAATGGGTTGAAATAACTCATTTGTAAGTGGCTTTCCTCTTTCTACACTTCTAGAGAGAAAGGGAGAGGAAGGAGGAGGAGGAAGGGGGCTGGTCATCGGTGGTGCTGCGGTATTCCGACGAGAGATCTGAGGCCAGCGTTGCGGAGGAAAAGCTATTGCGGGACTTCCTAGCCAGTTAGGAGCTCATGGCACTGAAACGGTCTTCAAGGGTAACGACCTTTCTTCCTAGTCATGTGAAGGCTTCCTTTTTGGCACATGCATGTGATTCCCCCACTAGAGGGTGGCTTGTTGTGGGAGTCCTTGGGTTGATTCATGGAATCCCTAATTGGTTGACATATAGATCCGAAAATTGTGTAAGGAATAGGCATGTTGTGTAACGCCCCGAAAGTTATATTTTAGTCGGTCAAGTAAAAAGGGATTTTTGGTGCCTGTATAGGGGTACACGGCCTAGGACACGGGCGTGTCCAAGGTCGTGTCTGGCTGGTGATTTTTGGACGTTTTCATCCCGAGGAGGACACGACCAGGAACACGGTTGCATGACACGGGCGTGTCATTTGACACGGGTGTGTGCCTACCTGTGTCAGTACCCGTGTTCAGTTGGGTCGTGTCTGTTGGCGTGGCGGTTATGGGTAACACGCCCCCGGACATGGGCGTCTCGAGAGACCCGACACGGGCATGTTAGGTGAGACACGGGCATGTCGTTGCCCGTGTGTCTTTCCTTTGTTCGACGATCGTGCCTGGATCGAGGCACATGGCCGGGGACACGGCCGTGTGCCAAGCCGTGTTCGGCCCTGGTTTGGAGATTTTTGAGCGGATCTGAGCCGTTCATTTTCTTTGAATAAGATCCAACGGCCCAGATGGTTTCCTGCTCTGTTAAGGCCGGGAATAGGGGAGTTAATCCTTCATTTCTCTCCAACCATTCTCTCTCTCAAGGAGTTGGAAAGAGGAGGAAGAAGGAAGGCATTTCGGCTGCCGGCGGAGCATCGGAGCACCGTTTAGAGATCTGAGAGCGGATCCGTGGAGGAAAGTTCGTTGCGAAGACTTCCATCCGTGTAGTTTTTCCATGGCGCCAAAGCGGACTACAAGGGTAACGATTCTCTACTTGAGCATGTGAATCTCTTCCTTTCTGCATAGGGAATCCCTCTCCCGCGAGTGTGCGGTGAGTGCGTGGTGTTCCTTGGGGTTGATGTGAATAGTCCCCCTTGTGTTGCATATAGAGTCCGGAATCGAAGTACGAGCATAGGCATTGCGTGTGAAGCCTACCCAGACGTGTATTGTCTGAATCAGTGATGTTGCATTTGATATGTTTTGTCGGAGAAGACTCCGTGCTTTTGGTTTTCGGATTTATACGCGGTAGATTGCAGCAGGGATCCTTGGAGGTTAGCTCCAAGGCGCACCCGGAAAATTGAGCGGAATCATTGTTCTGCTAACTTGGCGGTCAGGGAACCGGCCTTGAACATAACTGGGTTATGTGATTGTTTGGAAAATTTGGGATCCGAGAGAAGCTTGGCCCGCGCGTAGGACTTAAATTTACTAGGCGGCGTGAGCAACGGGCAAGTGGAATCGGACCTAGGCTATGTGGCTCGGTGCGAGAGACCCGAAAAGGGGACTGGCCGTTGGCATAGTTGGGAGCCTTAGATGGTGGTCAGAAAGGCTAAATGCTCACATGGTTGCCATCTTTGGGATGGTGGTGAAGCCACGGAATTGACCAGATTCACCGTTAATGTGCCCTGAGTGCACGGGGTGTTTGGCCATGCGAACCTACACCTATGACGAAATATATAATTGCACTTTATTGTTTTATTCGGCTAATGATATGCAGGGAAAGAGCACCGCCGTCCCGCGTAAAGGGCGGGGTCGTTATAATTTGGTCGGCTTTTGGCTGACCGTTGCCTTGTTTTCCACCGTGCGGTGGAATTTTGCTTGCAGGTGCTGCGGAGCCGAGTGCCAAATAGCGGGCTGGAGCGCATGTTGCTGTGTTGGCCCTTGAAGTTGTAGAACAGTTGTTTTTATTTTGTCATGTGTGGCCGGCCTGCGAGCCGATGTATGTAAAACACTATTTATTAAGTGAACTATTGTAAGGCCATAAGGCCATGTACCTTTTTAGTGTATTTGGGTTTCATTCCTGTTTTGTGGATGTGGACATTCATGTTTTATGGATTCAAGTTTTTGGATTCTTTCAACTTTAAAAGCTTCTGCTAGAATGCTCTGAGTAGGACGAGTAGTCTTAATTAGATAGTTTAAATATTCTTACGTAACCCTTTCGACTGTCTGTGGTATATGGCGTCGGGTTCCAACTGAACCTTCTGTTATATGTCATGCGACGGATGGGGGTATTACAATTTGGTATCAGACTTCTAGTTACGGTCAGGCTTAAATGAATTCGTGGGCGAATTCTTTTAAAGGGTGGTGAGCACATGTGTGCGTCATCGTTATAACATCAAAAAGAACCCATGAATGTCCACTTAGGAATGAAAAATACAGTTGTTTTGTGGAATCTGAGTGTTCCAATGATTGCTTTCAGCAATTTGTTTGTCGTCTAATCGTGTGTCTTTGCTACTATAGGCAGCAAGGAGCGGTGCTGGTCAGTCAGAGCGTCCGCAATCGGCGGAAAGTAGTGCACCGAGATACATGCCTACTACTCCTCCTTCAGCGGAAACCATCAGGATGGTGGCTGAAGCCGTATTTGTAATGATAAATGTCCAACCTGCAGGGCAAATGCATCGCGCACCTCCTGCGAATGAGCAAGAACCGGTTAGGGCGGCAGAGCCGAGAGTGATGGAGCGCGCAATAGTCGATCTGGTAGAGCCGGGGAGAGCTACGGAGAAGCAGCTAAAGCATGTAATGGGCTTTAATCCTTCGAGGTTCGATGGGGTTGGAACGCCAGCTCAAGCTGAAGACTGACTCTCTTCGATAAAGAGGGTATTGACAGCCACGTTAACTGAGGAGTGGCAGAAGACCACCATAGCGAGTTTTCTTTTGGTGGGGGAAGCGAGGCTGTGGTGGGATGAATTGGAGTTTCACCTCTTAGTGGGTAGGAAGCTTGCCGATGTGCCTATGGAGGAATTTTCAAGATTGTTCCTAGCCAGATTTGTACCCTCTGCTCAGAAGCTTGAAATGGAGAACCAATTTCTTGGGTTGACTCAGGGAGCCAGAAGCGTGGACGAGTATCTCCATGATTTCACACGGTTGGGTCGATATGCTGGTGCTACGTTTATGGAAGAAGAGAGGAAGACCAACTGATTCTACGAGGGTCTACGTGGCGACCTACAGTTACTACTTGCTGGGCCTAAGGCGCAAGGCTTCCTAGCCTTGGTCAATTCGGCCAGTTCGTTGGAGAAGGTCGTTAAGAAAGTTCAAGAGAAGAAGGACCCAGGAGATAAGAAGTCTGAGTTCAAGGTGCCAAATGCCAAGTCAAGTTTCCGCAGGTGGAACAAGAAGCAGAGGACTTCGAACTCTGCCTCTCAGTCTGGTGCGTTAGGGGCAACTACAAGTCGAGTCCCAGGAGCTTGCTACAACTGCGTGAAGACGAGGCATTTTGCTCGTGAGTGTTGGAGCGGACGTGTAAAGTCCGAGAGGAAGCCTGGAGCGACTTATGAGGAGAAAGGGAAGGCGGTGGAGTCAACCGCGTCCCATCATGCTCCAGCCCAGCTTAGAGTCTACAACCTTGGCCTGCAAGAGGCCATAAAGTAAGCAGACGTGGTGACAGGTATGGGTTAAATTACAGTGGTTTAACTTTTATAGTTGTTACCTTCGTATTTTTTAGCTTACGTTTGTTGGTGCTAGGCTTTGCGTTGATCTTTGAGTTCCCGGCGAGAGCCCTGTTTGATACGGGAGCATCGCATTCCTTCTTGTCCGAAAAATTCATATCGCGCATTGGGGTTCCGTCCTCGATGGCAAAATACAAATTGGATGTGTTGTTGCCCAATGGGTGCTCAATGCGTGCAGATAGGGTCTGCGTTGTGAAGATACAGATTGGGGATCAGGATTTTGATTTGCGAGCGTTGCTTTTGCCATTGGCAGAGTACGATGTAATCTTCGGTATGGATTGGCTCTCGGAGCAGGGTGCATGCATTGATTGCAATCGTAAGGAAGTTAAGTTGGGTCTGAACACTGATCGGGAGACTACTTTTGCGGGCATGAAGGGGTCGGGTAAGATTTTGATGTCGGCCCTTCAGGTGTTTAAGGCAGTTCAGTCTGGGGCAGAGCTGTTTGTCACATTAGTGCAGACTTCGACGCCTAAGCCAAGGAACCCATGAAGTGGACATGTGTGCGTCATCGTTATAACATCAAAAAGAACCCATGAATGTCCATGTAGGAATGAAAAATACACTTGTTTTGTGGAATCTGAGTGTTCCAATGATTGCTTTCAACAATTTGTTTGTCATTTAATCGCGTGTCTTTGCTACTATAGGCAGCTAGGAGCGGTGCTGGTCCGTCAGAGTGTCCGCAATCGGCGGAAAGTAGTGCACCGAGAGATATGCCTACTACTCCTCCTTCAGTAGAAACTATCAGTATGGTGGCTGAAGCCGTATTTGCAATGATAAATGCCCAACCTGCAGGGCAAATGCATCGCGCACCTCCTGCGAATGAGCAAGAATCGGTTAGGGCAGCAGAGCCGAGAGTGGTGGAGCGCGCAGCAGTCGATCTGGTAGAGCCGAGGAGAGTTACGGAGAAGCAGCTAAAGCATATAATGGCTTTAATCCTTCGAGGTTCGATGGGGTTGGAACGCCAGCTCAAGCTGAAGACTGGCTCTCTTCGATAAAGAGGGTAATGACAGCCACGTTAACTGAGGAGTGGCAGAAGACCACCATAGCGACTTTTCTTTTGGTGGGGGAAGCGAGGCTGTGGTGGGATGAATTGGAGTTTCACCTCTTAGTGGGTAGGCAGCTTGCCGATGTGCCTATGGAGGAATTTTCAAGATTGTTCCTAGCCAGATTTGTACCCTCTGCTCAGAAGCTTGAAATGGAGAACCAATTTCTTGGGTTGACTCACGGAGCCAGAAGCGTGGACAAGTATCTCCATGAGTTCACACGGTTGGGTCGTTATGCTGGTGCTATGTTTATGGAAGAAGAGAGGAAGACCAACCGATTCTATTAGGGTCTACGTGGCGACCTACAGTTACTACTTGCTGGGACTAAGGCGCAAGGCTTCCTAGCCTTGGTCAATTCGGCCCGTTCGTTGGAGAAGGTCGTTAAGAAAGTTCAAGAGAAGAAGGACCCAGGAGAAAAGAAGTCCAAGTTCAAGGTGCCAAATGCCAAGTCAAGTTTCCGCAGGTGGAACAAGAAGTAGAGGACTTCGAACTCTGCCCCTCAGTCTGGTGCGTCGGGGGAAACTACAAGTCGAGTCCCAGGAGTTTGCTACAACTGCGGGAAGACGGGGCATTTTGCTCGTGATTGTTGGAGCGGACGTGCAAAGTCTGAGAGGAAGCCTGGAGCGACTTATGAGGAGAATGGGAAGGCGGTGGAGTCAACCATGTCCCATTATGCTCTAGCCCAGCCTAGAGTCTACAACCTTGGCATGCAAGAGGCCATAAAGCAAGCGGACGTGGTGACAGGCATGGGTTAAATTACAATGGTTTAACTTTTATAGTTGTTACCTTCGTATTTGTTAGCTTACTTTTGTTGGTGCTAGGCTTTGTGTTGATCTTTGAGTTCCCGGCGAGAGCCCTGTTTGATACGGGAGCATCACATTCCTTCTTGTCCAAAAAATTCATATCGCGCATCGGGGTTCCGTCCTCGATGGAAAAAGACAAATTGGATGTGTTGTTGCCCAATGGGTGCTCAATGCGTGCGGATAGGGTCTGCGTTGTGAAGATACAGACTGGGGATCAGGAATTTGATTTGCGAGCGTCGCTTTTGCCATTGGCAGAGTACGACGTAATCTTCGGTATGGATTGGATCTCGGAGCAGGGTGCATGCATTGATTGCAACTGTAAGGAAGTTAAGTTGGGTCTGAACACTGATCGGGAGACTACTTTTGCGGGCATGAAGGGGTCGGGTAAGATTTTGATGTCGACCCTTCAGGTGTTTAAGGCAGTTCGGTCTGGGGCAGAGCTGTTTGTCACATTAGTGCAGACTTCGACGCCTAAGCCAAGTCTTGACAGTATTTCAGTCGTGTCTGAGTATCCTGATGTGTTCCCAGATGATCTCCCAGGAGCCCCTCCTCAACGGGAGATTGATTTTACCATTGAGCTGGTACCGGGTGCCAAACCGGTGTCATGCTCTCCATATCGGATATCGCCAAGAGAGATGGCGGAATTGAAAGTGCAACTGCAGGAGTTGTTGGAGCAAGGTTATGTGCGTCCAAGTTCGTCGCCTTGGAGCGCACCAGTTCTCTTTGTTAAGAAGAAAGATGGGAGATTGCGGCTTTGTATCGACTACCGGGAATTGAACAAGCTTACGGAGAAGAACAAATATCCAATCCCGAGGATTGAAAATCTATTTGATCAGTTGGTTGGGTCAACGGTATATTCGAAGCTAGATCTGAAATTTGGTTACTATCAGTTAAGGATAAGGGAGAGCGACATCCCAAAGACAACATTCAGTACGCGGTTTGGGCATTACGAGTTCACGGTCATGCCGTTTGGTTTGACCAATGTGCCATCCGTATTTATGGATCTGATGAACAGAGCGTTCAGAGAGTACCTGGATCGTTTCGTGATAGTATTTATCGATGATATCCTGGTGTACTCGCAGTGCGAGGAGGATCACTACAAACATCTACACATGGTGTTGGAGACATTGAGGAAAAGTCAGTTGTATGCTAAGTTCTCCAAGTGTGAATTTTGGTTATCCTCGATAGCGTTCCTTGGTCATGTTGTCAGTGGAGATGGGATAGATGTGGATCCGGCGAATATAGTGGCAATACGGGAGTGGCCTACTTTGACTACGGTGGCGGAAGTCCGGAGCTTTCTGGGGCTTGCCGGCTACTATAGGCGCTTCGTAGAGAACTTTTCACGGATAGCACTTCCACTCACGATGTTGACAAGGAAGGATCAAAAGTTTGTGTGGTCGCTGGAGTGCGAGCATGCTTTTGAAGAGTTGAAGAGGCGGTTAACCACGACACCTATTTTATGTTCGCCAGTTGGAACCGAAGGGTTCGAGATCTATAGTGATGCTTTGGGTAGTGGTTTGGGCTGTGTCCTGCTACAGCATGGGAGAGTGATAGCCTATGGTTCACAACAACTGAAAGCTCACGAGAGAAATTATCCGGTCCATGACTTAGAATTAACGGCCGTGATATTTGCCTTAAAGCTTTGGAGGCATTATCTGTACGGTGTGAAGGTCGATATTTACACCGATCATAAGAGCTTGAAGTACCTGTTGGATCAAAAGGATCTGAACATGAGGCAACGTAGCTGGATGGAGTTCTTAGGGGACTACACCTTCAATATACATTATGTGCCTGATAAGGGAAATGCAGTGGCGGATGTGTTGAGTCGCAGGACTCCGGCGCAGGCCAACTGGTTATCGGTACATGATGAGAGATTGGTCCATGAGTTGGAGGCTTTGGAGATATCTTGCATCGACAAGCAGTCTAGTGCTGAGGCGAAATTATTTTGGACAGAGGTGCAGTGTGACCTAGCTGTTAGAGTTCGGCGGGCTTTGGTTCAGGATAGCAGCATGAAGCAGATCTTGGATGAATGTTTGGATGGGTCAAATTCCCATTTTGTTGTTATAGATGGATTGCTAAGGAAGGACGGTCGTCTATGCGTTTCTAGTGCGGATAATCTTCGGGAGGAATTGATGTATAAGGCACATCATACCAAGTACTCAATCCACCCGGGAAGCACGAAGATGTATGGAGACATGAAGAAATTATTCTGGTGGCGAGGATTGAAGAAGGATATAACACTTTATGTGGCCAAGTGCCGTACTTGTGCATTGGTGAAGGCGGAATGCCAGAAGCCCGGAGGTTTCTTGAAGTCCCTACCTATCCAAGAATGGAAATTCGACGACATATCTATGGATTTTGTGCATGGTTTGTCGAAGTCGCAGAAGGGAAACGACGCCATTTGGGTGGTCATAGATAGGTTGACAAAGGTGTCGCACTTTATTCCGATCAGGAAGGAAGACCCGGTGGAAAAGTTAGCCAAACTCTATGTGGAGAATATTGTACGATTGCATGGTGTGCCCCGCAGTATTGTTAGTGATAGAGATGGACGCTTCACGTCGAAGGATTGGAGGTTGGTGCATAGTATGTTGGGAACTAAGCTGAGTTTCAGCACAGCCTTTCATCCACAGACGGATGGTCAGACCGAGAGGGTCAACAGGACTATGGAGGACATGCTTCGCATGTGCGTCCTAGATTTTGGAAAGCATTGGGAGGATCATCTGTATATGGTGGAGTTTGCGTACAACAACTTTCAAGCAAGTATTGGAATGATGCCTTTCGAGGCCTTGTACGGGAGGAAGTGTCATATGCTGTTGTCTTGGTTGGAGACAGGCGAGTCGAAGCTTTACAAACGTCAAGCAGTGGAAGATGCCACCTCAGTGATACAAACGATTCAAGAACGGTTGAAGATCGCTCAGGACAGACAGTCAAAGTATTACAACGCCAAACATAGGAATGTGGAGTTCAATGTTGGAGACTGGGTGTACTTAAAAATTAAGCCGTTCAAGGGTGTCTCGCGGGTTCGACGCTTGAAGAAGCTGAGTCTGAGATACCTTGGACCATTTGAAATCCTGGAGCGTGTTGGCGAGCCGGCATATAGATTGAAGCTGTTGGTGGAGTTGAGTGGGCTACATGACGTATTCCACATGTCAGTGTTGCGTAAGGCAGTGCAAGATTCTTCGTAGATCATTGCGGACAATCAAGTACTGGTTGATTATGAGTTGACGACAAGGGTCAAGCCCGTACGTATTGAAGATGTTGCAGTCAAGCGACTCCGCAACAAGGAGGTCCGAATGGTTAAAGTCCGTTGGGATAATTGCGGACGTGAGGAGCTTTCATGGGAGCGAGAGCAAGCTATGTTGGAGGAATATCCCGAGTTATTCCACTCAGGTAACATTTAACTTTGTGTACCTTTACTTAATTTCAGGACAAAATTCCTTAAGTGGGGGAGATTTGTAATACCCCGAAAGTTGTATTTGAGTCGGTCGAGTAAAAAGGGATTTTTGGTGCATGTATAGGGGTACACGACCTAGGACACGGGCGTGTCCAAGCCCATGTCTGGCTGATGATTTTTGGCCGTTTTCATCCCGAGGAGGACACAGACAGGAACACGGTTGCATGACACGGGCGTGTCATTTGACACGGGCGTGTGCCTACCCGTGTCAGTACACGTGTTCAGTTGGGTCATGTCTGTTGGCGTGGCAGTTATGGGTAACACGCCCCCGGACACGGGCGTGTCGAGAGACCCGAAACGTGCGTGTCAGGTGAGATACGGGCGTGTCGTTGCCCGTGTTTCTTTCCTTCGTTCGACGATCGTGCCTGGATCGAGGCACAGGGCCGGGGACACGGCCGTGTGCCAAGCCGTGTTCGGCCCAGGTTTGGAGATTTTTGAGCGGATCTGAGCCATTCGTTTTCTTTAAATAAGATCCAACGGCCCAGATGGTTTCCTGCTCTGTTAAGGCCGGGAATAGGGGATTAATCCTTCATTTCTCTCCAACCATTCTCTCTCTCAAGGAGTTGGAAAGAGGAGGAAGAAGGAAGGGATTCCGGCCGCCGGCAGAGCATCGGAGCACCGTTTAGAGATCTGAGAGCGGATCCGTGGAGGAAAGTTCATTGCGAAGACTTCCATCCGTGTAGTTTTTCCATGACGCCAAAGCGGACTACAAGGGTAAAGATTCTCTACTTGAGCATGTGAAGCTCTTCCTTTCTGCATAGGGAATCCCGCTCCCGCGAGTGTGCGGTGAGTGCGTGGTGTTCCTTGCGGTTGATGTGAATAGTCCACCTTGTGTTGCATGTAGAGTCCGAAATCGAAGTACGGGCATAGGCATTGTGTGTGAAGCCTACCCGGACGTGTATTGTCTGGATCGGTGATGTTGCATTTGATATGTTTTGTCGGAGAAGACTCCGTGCTTTTGGTTTTCGGATTTCTACGCAGTAGATTACAGCATGGATCCTTGGAGGTTAGCTCCAAGATGCACCCGGAAAATTGAGCGGAATCATTGTTCTGCTAACTTGGCGGTCAGGGAACCGGCCTTGAACATAACTAGGTTATGTGATTGTTTGGAAAATTTGGGATCCGAGAGAAGCTTGGCCTACGCGTAGGACTTAATTTGACTAGGCGGCGTGAGCAACAGGCAAGTGGAATCGGACCTAGGCTATGTGGTTCGGTGCGAGAGACCCAAAAAGGGGACTGGTCGTTGGCATAGTTGGGAGCCTTAGACGGTGGTCAGAAAGGCTAAATGCTCACATGGTTGCCATCTTTGGGATGGTGGTTAAGCCACGGAATTGACCGGATTCACTGTTAATGTGCCCTGAGTGCACGGGGTGTTTCGCCGTGCGAGCCTACACCTGTGGTGAAATATATAATTGCACTTTATTGTTTCATTGGGCTAATGATATGCAGGGAAAGAGCACCGCCGTCCCGAGGAAGGGGCGGGGTCGTTATAATTTGGTCGGCTTTTGGCTGACCGTTGCCTTGTTTGCCACCGTGCGGTGGAATTTTGCTTGCAGGTGCTGTGAAGCCGAGTGCCAAATAGCGGGCTGGAGCCCATGTTGCTGTGCTGGCCCTTGAAGGTCGTAGAACAGTTGTTTTTATTTGGTCATGTGTGGCCGGCCTGGGAGCCGATGTATGTAAAACACTATTTATTAAGTGAACTATTGTAAGGCCATAAGACCATGTACCTTTTTAGTGTATTTGGGTTTCATTCCTATTTTGTGGATGTGGACATTCATGTTTTATGGATTCAAGTTTTTGGGTTCTTTCAACTTTAAAAGCTTCCTCTAGAATGCTCTGAGTAGGAAGAGTAGTCTTAATTGGATAGTTTGAATATTCTTATGTAACCCTTTCAACTGTCTGTGGTATATGGCGTCGGGTTCCAGCTGGACCTTCTATTATATGCCATGCGATGGATGAGGGTGTTACATGCTGTGTGAAGCCCATCTGGACAGTTGGTTTGGATTGGTGATGTTACATACAAACCGGAGAAGTCTCCGTGATAAACGTGTAGTTTATTAGTCGACAGATTGGACCTGTGAAAGGAAGTAGCCTGAAGTAATGGAGTTATAGTTCAGGAAAATATCTGTGTTATGCTTGTGCTATTGGGTTCTACCTGTGAAGGAAGTAACAGGAAGTACTGGATTGGAATTCCAGGAACCCTTTGTGATGCTTAATGTTCAGAGGTGGTACCTGTGAAATGGAGTAGCAAGAAGTACTGGCGTGGTAGCCAGGAAAGACCCCTGACATTTGTGATATTTGCGGTGTCATACCTGCGAAGAGAGTAGCAGGAAGTACTGGTGTGCCCAGAAAAGACCCCCTGCTGTATGATATGAAATGGGTGTAAGAGTAAGTACTGGTGTGCCCAGGAAAGCACCCAGGCTTGAATGCCAGAACAGGATTGGTGAGACCGACCCGCGCCTTTTTGTAGCCGCGAGTATGCCATACTCGGTGATGGCAAGGCGATTTGAGCAACGGGGGGTGGAGGATCTGACCTGCGTTATGTCCGTCTGATGTGAGACCTGAAAGTGTGGTCTGTTGGAGCACATAGCAAGAGTCATAGGCCTGCGCGTCATGACACAATGGGGGCTATGGGCCAATCCCGGTGCATTACAACTAGAACTTCAGCTGCACGCCATGGAGTGAAATGCTCAAGTGATTTGTCGTTGGGTTGCGAGCCTGAGACGGTGGTGGGACCCGAGTTTGCCGGTACACCAAGAATGTGCCCTGAGTGCACGGACCGTCGGGCCAGGTGGCTGACGGTTGTGATGGCATGTATATGCGTGAGAGCACATTGTATGTTTTATATATACATGCTTGTGATATGCTATGCCTACAGGGAAGAATACCACTGCCCCGAGAAAGAGGTAGGGTCATTATAATTTGGTCAGCTGAACGCTGACCGTTGCCTCTGTTTGCCACCCTTGGGTGGAATGTCCCTATGCAGGTGCTGGAGAACCGAGCGGGACACATAAGGGCTGAAGTCCCAGCTGCTTTTGCTGCTGCCGCTGCTAGCCCTCGAAGGCTAAAATAAATGAAATTGTTATGTTTTCTTTTGATGTGGCCGGCCTGCGTGCCAATGTTTGAGGCCACTGTTTGAAAGCCATATAAGGCGATAAGGCCATTTACTTGTATGTGTAAGACATTCTTATCATGTATAAAATGTGGAGGTTTTATATGTTGGACATTCAGGTGTGGAGTTCAAGTATTAGTTATGCTTCCGCTAGAATGCCATGTGTTAGGATGTGATGCGCTACTCTGGTATCACTCGGTAACTTCACCGTCTATTTTGTTGCATATGCTGTGGGGCCCCGGCCGGACCTTCTAGTATATGATATGTGAACGGATGAGATTGTTATATTTTTGGTATCAGCTGTCTTGGTCTTTCCCTTTCGAAGTCGTGGCCGACTTCTTTTGTGGGGTGGCGAGCACATGTCTGTGCGAACTACGTTAACACGATTGAACTCTTGAATGTCCATGGTAGGAATGCAAATGCATGTGTTTTTGGAACCTACGCGTTCCTTTTTGTTGAGATTGCTTGTGTACGGTCGCTAATGTGTGTGTCTTGTCCACCTTTAGGTGACACGGAGTGGAGCTGGGCAGTCGGAGCCCCAGCGTTATGATCAAAGTACGGCACCAGCCGAGGTGCCTACACCTCCACTGTCTGTTGAACATGTGTGTTTAGTTACTGAGGCTTTGTTTGCCATGATGCAAGGCCAGCCAATTGGGCAGGCACAATTAGCATTGAGGCTAGAACAGGTGGCGGCGAGGCCAGAACCTGTAGCGGCTGCAGATCCTTGAGCGGCTGAACGACAGTTGAATCGGTTTATGAGCTTTCATCCGCCTACGTTTTCGGGAGTGGGATCTCCTGCGCAGGCTGAAGATTGGCAGTCGCACGTCAAGAGGATAATGACGGCGATTGGGTCGAAGGAGAATCAAAAAGTCACCTTATCTACCTTCCTACTTGAAGGAGAAGCTCGATTGTGGTGGGACGAGATGGAGCTACATCACTTGGCAGGTAGACCGTTGACACAAGTGTCCATGGAGGAATTCTCTAGACTCTTCCTAGCGAAGCACCTCCCGACGGTACAGCGTATAGCCATGGAGAATGAATTCCAAAGGCTAACAAAAGGAGAGAGCAGTGTGGAAGCTTACCTGCATGAGTTTACACACTTGGGGCGGTATGCGGGTTCGATTTTTGATGATTAGCAGAGGAAGACAAATCGGTTCTATGAAGGATTGCGGGACGAGTTGAGGTTCTTGCTTTCTAGTTCTGTGAACCAAGGCTTCCAGGCGTTAGTTGACACTGCTTGCGCGCTGGAAAAAGACATGAAGAAGGTACAGGGGAAGAGGGCCTTGGCTGTGACACAGCCGGAATTTAAGGTGCCCCGACCTGTGAAGGAATTTTATAAGAAGAGACGGGGCAAGAAGTCCAAGGCGGCAGGACATGCTCCTTCTTTGGTTGCATCGGGGGCTACCTCAAGGCCGGATAGTTGTACGTGCTTTAATTGTGGACAGGTGGGACATATAGAATGTGAGTGTCGGGTACCGCCGAAGAGTGAAAAGAAGGCGGGAGCGTCGTATGCGGAAAAAAGGCTAGGCAGTGGTGGAATCCTCTACATCGCAGGCGCAGCCCCAGGTCTAAAATCTTGGCCTGCAGGAGGCCATCAAGCAGAGTGACGTCGTCACAGGTACGAGTTAAGTTTTGAGTCTTGTATTGCTTGTATGTTTTGCTTATTGCATATGTGTATGCGGCTTGTGTGCGCTTTGATTACCACAAGCTTTGTGAAGATTCGGAACACGCTGGCACGAGCACTGTTTAATACGGGTGCGTCACATTCTTTTTTGTCTAAAGAGTTTATAGCGCGGCTTAGGATACCTAGTCGTGTGAAGACAGATAGCCTCAAAGTGGTGTTACCGAATGGTTGTTTGATGCTCACGGATCAAGCTTGCGATGTGGCAGTGCAAATAGGAAGTCGGGATTTCTGCTTGTCTGCATCTGTATTGCCGATATCAGAATTTGACGTGATTTTTGGTATCGATTGGCTTGCAGAGCATCATGCCTTGATTGATTGCAAGTCCAAAGAGATCACGTTGGGACAGAATACCGAGCAGGAGACTAAGTTCGTTGGTATGCGAGGAGTTGGCGGGACGTTGATGTATGCAATCCAAGTTGTCACAGCTGTTTGGAAAGGCGCGGAGTTATACTTCGCGTTGATTCAGGCAGTGGAGCCTAAGGCCAGTGTGTGCGATGTTTCGATCGTGTCGGAGTTTACAGATGTGTTTCCCAAGGATCTCCCTGGGCTACCACCCCAGCAAGAGATTGACTTCATGATCAAGTTGGTGCCAGGTGTGAAACCTGTGGCCCTCTCGCCATATCGCGTCACGCCTAAGGAAATGGCGGAGTTAAAAGTCCAACTACAAGAATTGATGGAGCAAGGTTATATACGCCCAAGCAAGTCTCCTTGGAGCACCCCCGTGCTTTTTGTGAAAAATAAAGACGGTGGCTTGCGGTTATGTATTGATTACCGCGAACTGAATAAGCTGACCGAGAAGAATAAATATCTGATTCCGCGGATTGATGAGTTGTTTGATCAGCTAGTGGGATCGTCCGTCTACTCAAAGTTGGACTTGAAGTCTGGTTACTACCAGTTACGGATACATGAAGAAGATATTCCCAAAACCGTATTTGGAATGTGGTATGGGCATTATAAGTTCACGGTCATGCCGTTTGGGCTGTATAATGCTCCCTTGGTATTTATAGACTTGATGCACCAAATATTCCGAGAGTATTTAGACCTATTCGTGATAGTGTTCATTGATGATATTCTGTTCTACTCTCGATCGAAAGACGAGCATGAAAAGCACTTGCGGTTGGTATTGATTATGTTGAGGCAGAATCAGCTTTATGCCAAGTTCTCGAAGTGCGAGTTTTGGCCATCGTCGGTGGATTTGCTGGGCCATGTGGTGAGTGGTGCGGGCATAGCAGTGGATCTAGCGAAGATAAGGGCCATAGAGGAGTGACCAGTGTTGTCTTCAGTGGCCGAGGTCAGGAGCTTCCTTAGACTAGCGGGCTACTATCAAAGATTTGTTGAAAACTTCTCGCAGATTGCTTTGCCACTAACCATGTTGACGAGAAAAGATCAGAAGTTCGTTTGGATGCAAGAGTGCGCACGAGCTTTTGAAGAGCTGAAGATTCGGTTGACCACGGCGCCTGTGTTGTCTTCTCCATGTGTCACCATGGATTTGTAATCTATAATGATGCCTTGGGGAGCGGCTTAGGCTGCATTCTTCTGCAAAATGGAAAAGTGATTACTTATAGCTCACGTCAGCTGAAGGTTCACGAGCGGAACAATCCCGTCCATGACTTGGAGTTAGCGGCGGTGATCTTTGCACTAAAGCTATGACGACACTATCTTTATGGTGTGAAGGTGGAGATCTATACAGATCACAAGAGCCTAAAGTACCTTTTGGAGCAGAAGGACTTGAATATGCGATAACAAATGTGGTTGGAGTTCCTCATGGACTACACCTTCGAGATTCACTATACTCCCGGGAAGGGGAATGTAGTCGCAAATGCCTTGAGTCGGAGAGCTCCGACAAGGGCGAGCTGGTTGCAGAGGCATGATGAACGTCTCATCTAGGAGTTGGAAGCATTGGAGATCTCGTGTGTTGACAAGAATTCCGCCGTCGATGCATGTTTGAATTGGACGGAGGTGCACTGTGACCTTGCAGACCGTATTTGATGAGCAACGAGGTTAGATGAAGATCTCCTACGCTATGCTAAAGAGGGGCCAGAGGGCAAGTTCTCCTGGGATGATGGTCTTTTGCGGAAAGAAGGCCGTTTGTGTGTCCCGAAGTTGGGTAAATTGAGGGAAGAACTGATGTATGAAGCGCATTATACGAAGTACTCAATCCACCCTGGGAGCACGAAGATGTGCAGGGATATGAAAAAGTTGTTCTTGTGTCCAGGGCTGAAGAAAGATGTTGCTCATTATATGGCCAAATGCCAAACCTATGCTATGGTGAAGGCCGAATGCCAGAAGCCGGGCAGTTACTTGAAATCATTGCCGACTCCAGAGTGGAAGTTCGACGATATTTCTATGGATTTCGTGCACTGGTTGCTGAGATCTCAGTGAGGGAATGATTCCATCTGGGTAATTGTTGACTGACTGACGAAAGTGGCACATTTCCTGCCAAACAGGCGGGTTGATTCGGTAGAAAGTTTGGTAAAATTATATGTTGACCAGATTGTGCGGCTACACGATGTTCCTCGAAGCATCGTAAGTGATCGAGACGGGCGGTTCACATCGAATGACTGGAGGCTAGTTCATCAGCTGTTGGGCACGAAGTTGACATTCAGTATGGCATTTCATCCCCAAACAGATGGCCAAACTGAACGGACCAACAGGACGATGGAAGACATGCTCTGTATGTGCGCCCTCGACTTTGGAAAGAGATGGGAAGATCATCTCTATATGGTGGAGTTCGCTTACAATAACAGCTACCAAGCGAGCATCGGCATGACGCCGTATGAAGCTCTGTATGGTCGAAAGTGACGTACTCCGTTAGCTTAGGTAGAAGCGGGCGAAGCCAGAGTTTATAGGCGTAATGAAGTCGACGAAGCAAACTCGACAATACGCATTATTCGAGAACGACTATTGATCGCTCAGGATTGATAAGCGAAGTACTACAACGCCAAGCACCGGAACGTGGAGTTCGCGGTAGGAGATTGGGTATACTTGAAGATCAAACCCTTCAAAGGCGTATCCAGGATTCGACGTCAAAAAAAGTTGAGTCCACGCTACCTTGGTCCGTTTGAAGTGGTCGAGCGAGTTGGAGAAGCTGCATATCGGCTAGCTCTTTCGGCAGACTTGGGTGGATTGCATGATGTTTTTTCAGATCTCAGTGCTGCGGAAGGACGTGAAATATCTAGCTCAAGTAATCAAGGATGATCAAGTGCCGGTGGAGTATGGGCTAACGACGAAGGTTAGGCCCATTCAGATCGAGGATCGAGCCGAGAAACAGTTGCAGAATAAAATGGTCGGGATGGTCAAAGTCTGGTGGGACAATTGCGGCCGTGAGGAGCTTACATGGGAGTGAGATCAAACCATGCGAGCTGAGTTTCCCAAACTTTTTATGTAATGATTATGCAGTGTGTATCGACTTGTATTGAAACTATTGTGGAATGAAAATCCTTCTGTTGAGTTCCTTACTTGGTGCAAATTTCGGGGACAAAAGTTTTTTAAGGAGGGGAGGATTGTAACACCCTAAAATCTAGAGTTTGGAAAAATTGGGAGACACAGCCTAGGACACGGGCGTGTCCTTGGGTGAGCAGTCGACAAGTGGTCGACAAATATTCGGTCGATGATTGTCGGGAGCATAGGACACGGCCTGTGACACGAGCGTGTCACAGGGCGTGTCAGCGCGGTCGACGAACTCAGCCCGACGAATTTGAGCTGGGGCGTGTCTGGTGCCGTGTAATGGGCACACGGCCTGAGACACGGGCGTGTCACAGACCGTGTGAGTCTCAAGTTGATTTCGATTTTGTGCAGCCTGATGAACACGGCCACAGACATGGGCGTGTCTGAAGGCATGTCAGGGGACACGGCCCGTGACACGGGCGTGTCACATGGCCGTGTACTGGTTTGGATATGCCGGTTGAGCACCGCTTGAGGCACACGGCCTGGGACACTGGCGTGTCACAGGCCGTGTCAAGCAAAAAAATATGATTTTGAGGTAAAATCATGGCCGTCCGTTCCTTCAGCTGATATCCAACGACTGAGCTGCCTCCCTTTGTCCTTAAGGCCGGGAATGGGTTGAAAGAACTCATTTGTAAGTGGCTTTCCTCTTTCTACACTTCTATAGAGAAAGGGAAAGGAAGAAGGAGGAGGAAGGGGGTTGGTCACCGGTGGTGCTGCGGTATTCCGACGAGAGATCCAAGGCCAGCGTTGCGGAGGAAAAGCTGTTGCGGGACTTCCTAGCCAGTTAGGAGCTCATGGCACCTAAGCGGTCTTTAAGGGTAACGAACTTTCTTCCTAGCCATGTGAAGGCTTCCTTTTTGACATATGCATGTGATTCCCCCACTAGAGGGTGGCTTGTTGTGGGAGTCCTTGGGTTGATTCATGGAATCCTCAATTGGTTGACATATAGATCCGAAATATGAATGCTTTGTGAAGCCCATCTGTACAGGTTGGTCTGGATTGGTGATGTTGCATACGAACCGGAGAATACACTATGATAAACGTGTAGTTTAGGAGTCGACGGATTGGACCTGTGAAAGGAAGTAGCAAGAAGTACTGGAGTGGTAGTCCAAGAAAATATCCGTGTTATGCTTGTGCTATTGGGTTCTACCTATGAAGGAAGTAACAGGAAGTACTGGATTGGAATTCCAGGAACCCTTTGTGATGCTTAATGTTCAGAGGTGGTACCTATGAAATGGAATAGCCGGAAGTACTGGAGTGGTAGCCAGGAAAGACCCCTGACATTTGTGATATTTTCGGTGTCATACCTGCGAAGAGAGTAGTAGGAAGTACTGGTGTGCCCAGGAAAGACCCCCTGATGTGTGATATGAAATGGGTGTAAGAGTAAGTACTGGTGCGCCCAGGAAAGCACCCAGGCTTGAATGCCAGAACAGGATTGATGAGACCGACCCGCGCCTTTTTGTAGCTGCGAGTAAGCCGTACTCGGTGATGGCATGACGATTTGAGCAACGGGGGTGGAGGATCCGACCTGCGTTATGTCCGTCCGACGTGAGACCTGAAAGTGTGTCTGTTGGAGCGCATAGCAAGAGTCGTAGGCCTACGCGCCATGACACAATGGGGGGCTACGAGCCAATCCCTATGCATTATGACTAGAACTCCGGCTGCACGCCATGGAGTGAAATGCTCAAGTGATTTGCCGTTGGATTGCGACCCTGAGACGGTGGTGGTAACCGGGTTTGCCTGTACATCAAGAATGTGCCCTGAGTGCACGGACCGTCAGGCCGGGTGGCTAACGGTTTTGATGGCATGCATGTGTGTGAGAGCACATTGTATGTTTTATATATACATGCTTGTGATATGCTATGCCTACAGGGAAGAATACCGCTGCCCCGAGAAAGGGGTAGGGTCATTATAATTTGGTCAGCTGAACGCTGACCGTTGCCTCTGTTTGCCACCCTTGGGTGGAATGTCCCTATGCAGGTGCTGGAGAACCGAGCGGGACGCATAAGGGCTGAAGTCCCTACTGCTTTTGCTGCTGCCGCTGATAGCCCTCGAAGGCTAAAAGAAATGAAAGTGTTATGTTTTCTTTGATGTGGTCGGCCTGCGTGCCAATGTTTGAGGCCACTCTTTGAAAGCCATGTAAGACCATAAGGCCATTTACTTGTATGTGTAAGACATTCTTATCATGTATAAAATGTGGAGGTTTTATATGTTGGACATCCAGGTGTGGAGTTGAAGTGTTAGTTATGATTCCGCTAGAATGCCATGTGTTAGGATGCGCTGCGCTACTCTGGTATCACTCCACAACTTCACCGCCTGCTTTGTGGCATATGCTATAGGGCCCTGGCCGGACCTTCTAGTATATGCTATATGAATGGATAGGGTTGTTACAAAGCGTCTCTAGTCCAGGATACAGATGGACCCCTCTTTGGCTTCTCAGGAGAGAAGAAAGAGGTGGAAGGGGCAGTGGAGCTTCTAGTTACTCTCGGTGGGACTTCAATCTGATGTCGCTTCATCATTGTCAATGCGCCGAGCGAATACATCGCCATCTTCGGGCGGCCCCTCATCAACTATTTCAAGGCCGTTCCGTCATCATATCATCAGTGCTTGAAGTACTACCGAGGGGATGTCCAGATCAGGATTATGGGAGATCCCAAGGCCTCCAGGGAGTGCTACTTATATGTCATTAGTACCATCAGCTAGATGGGTGACGCGGAAAATTTGGAGGAGCTGCTGGAGAAGGAGAAGGGGTTATGTGCTGCTGAGGAGGTGGAAGAGGTAGATGTGATCTCTCGAGGAGGAGAGCCTGGTTTGCTGAAGGTTGGAAGATCCATGCCGTTGGAAGGGAAGATAGAGATGGCCGCTTGCCTGCAGGACAACGTCGATGTTTTAGCTTGGAGCTCCGCCGAGATGCCAGGAGTTGACGTCGATGTTTCCTGCCAACGCCTCAACCTGGATCCCGCAGTCGCTCCCGTTCGTCAAAAGTAGAGGAAGAGCGCTGCCATGCTGGCTGGACCAATCATGGAGGAAGTGGAGAAGCTGCTGAAGGCATGTTTTGTTTCAGAGATCCAGTATCTAGGCTGGGTGTCCGATGTTGTAATGGTGAAGAAGCCCGGAGGGGGCTGCCGTCTTTGTATTGATTTTTTTATGCTGAATAAAGCTTGCCCGAAGGATTGCTACCCCTTGCCTCAAATCAACGCGCTGGTTGATTCCGCCGTCTGGTTTCCTGTGATGATTTTTCTTGATGCTTTTTCAGGGTATCACCAGATCCGGATGCATCCCCCCGACTGTCGCGACGTCTCCTTCATAACCAGCGTTGTCTGCTATAGCTACAAGATGATGCCCTTCGGGCTCAAGAATGCAGGCGTGACTTATCAAAGGATGATGGATCAAATCTTCAAGGAGCAGAAAGGGCGGAACTTAGAATTCTATGTGGACGATCTTCTTGTCAAGAGCAAAAGCGTTGCGGAGCACATAATAGATCTGGTGGAGACCATCGCTACCCTGAGGAAGTATAAGATGCGACTCAACCCAGCCAAGTGCGTCTTCGATGTAGGAAGAGGGAAGTTCTTAGGTCACCTCCTCACTCTCAGGGGGTGTAACCTAATCCAGATAAAGTGAAGGCCATTTTGGAGATGACATCCCTGAAAGATCCCAAAGAGGTCCCAAGGTTGACAGGAAGGCTGGCAGGCCTTAATCATTTTTGTCCAAGGTAGGAGAGAACTGCTCTCCATTCTTCAAGACTCTTCGGGAAAATCAGAAGTTCGAGTGGACCGTGGAGTGTGAGGAGGCCTTCAAAAAGCTCAAGAAACAGCTAACCCAAGCTCCTCTCCTCCACGACCCATGGGGGAATGAAGACCTCTTGTTATATTTGGGAGTAGGAGTAGAGGTGGTTAGCTCGGTGTTGGTCCGTGAGGAAGGCAAGAGGCAGCTCCCAGTCTACTATGTGAGTAGAGTGCGGCGGCAGGCGGAAATGAGATATCCTATTTTGGAGAAGTTGGTGTTTGTTCTGGTGGTTTCGGCTCGGAGGCTCCATCCTTATTTTCAGGCTCATTCCATCAGGGTCGTCTCCGATCACCCTCTGTGTAGTTTCTTTGATGGGTAACACATTCAGGCAGATTGGCAAAATGCGCAGTGGAGCTTAGCGAGTTCGACATTTCTTACTCTCCAAGGGTAGCAAACAAGGCGCGGGCAGTGGCTGATTTCCTGGCCGACTTCTCGGCCGAGGTGGAAGGAGATAAGGGATCTTCTAGCCCAGTAACTTGGAGGATGTTTGTGGGCGGGGATTCGGGCAGGTATTCCATGGGAGTCAGAGTCATGCTAGTGAGCCCCCAGGGAACCAGGATCAAGCAGGCAGTTGAGATACTCTTCCCCGTTACAAATAATCAGGCGGAGTACGAAGCTATGGTGGCTGGATTGCATCTCGCCAAGGAGTTAGCCATTCGGGATATCAGGACCTTCACCAACTCGATGGTAGTCACGTCCCAGATCAGAGGCAAGTTTGAAGTAAATGATCCTGTCCTGCAGAGATATTTAATCATGGTGAAAGGCCTGATCGGGGGATTTCAATCTTTCTTCATCGAACATGTACCTCGAGAAGAGAATTCGGAGGACAACTATCTCGCCAAGTATGGCCCCCGGGTTGGGGGGACCGTAACCGAACTATTCCGACCATCCATTGAAGAGGGGGAGATGATGAAGGTCGAACAGAGGGCATCCTAGAGGGATTTGTTTCTTTCTTTCTTAGCCATAGGTCAGGTTCCTGCCAGCGAAGGGGATTAAAGGTAGTTTCTCTACAAGGTTGCATACTACTTACTGTAGGAAGGAGAGCTCTATCGTAAGACTATCTCAGGCCCTTTGGCCTGTTGTCTATCAGAGGTTGAAGTCCCTCGTGTTTTGGAGGAGATTCATTAGGGAGAGTGCGACAGTCACTCGGGGACTCGTACTCTGGAACAGAGAATCCTAAGGCATGAATATTTCTGGCCCACCATTCGAAAGGATGCAGAAGCCTTCTCCAAGAAATTTCCGCAATGTCAGCTCTTCGCACCTCTTCAACTACAACCATCTCAACACCTTCGATCAAACACCGCTCCATGGCCATTTGCCATTTGGGGGATGGACTTGATCAGCCCTTTCCCTCAGGCCAGTGGACAGAGGAAGTTCATCCTCATCATGATCGATTACTTCTCCAAATGGATCGAGGCGAAAGCTCTGGCCAAGACCACTTCTCAGATCATAAAGAATTTCATCTGGGGAGAGATTGCATGTAGGTTCAGGATTCCTCTCGCCATCTTCACCGACAAAGATCCACAGTTCGCCAGCTTGGAGTTAGAGGACTTCTGCAAGTAGCTAGGGACGGATCTTCGATTCGTCTCTGTGCATCATCCTCGCAGCAACGGACAAGTGGAAACTGCCAACAAGTTGATCATCAACCTCCTAAATAAGAAAGTCACCAACTTGAAGGGAAATTGGGCAGAGCAGCTCCCCTCAGTCCTTTGGGCTCTGAGAACAACTCCGAACTCGGCTACGGGAGAAAACTCCCTTCAAGTTATCCCACGGGTCTGAGGCACTCATCCCAGTGGAGTTTGAGGTTTGGAGCCCGAGAGTCATAATAGCTGGAGACAGTGGCAAAGAATGACTCTTGGTAAATGAGGACTCCCAAAGGCTCTCGCTGGATTTTGTTGAAGAGCTTCGTGACTTAGCCGCTATCTGCCAGGAGGAGATCAAGCGGCGCATGGCAAAGCACTTCGAAAAAAATCTCTGCCTAAAATATTTCCTCGCAGGGAATCTGGTCATGAAAAAGGTGGATGCCGCGGGAAGGGGTGCAATGGTCGGTATGCTGCATCCTAATTGAGAAGGTCCCTTCATCGTCCAAGAAGCCTTGGCCACAAGAGGCTATTACCTTCAGGATCAAGTCGAAGAGCAGCTGGGAAGTACTTGGAGCAGGGATGACATGAAAAGGTTCTATCCCTAGCATTTATGTTGTACTTTCCCCTTAAATCCTGTTTTTGCATAGATATACAAATAGTGGCAACACTGTGGTTTCTCTTTATGTTATTTCATCTCAAGATTTCTGAGGCCTTAGGGTTCAGCTCCGAGCTCGATCCGAGAAACCGGCTGTCGATCCGTTCCTCCTAGATAGCCTAGTGCGGATGATGGGACGATGCCTTCGGAAGCGCTCTTGTAAGACCGAGCCTCTGCACTGACGGCAGAGATCAGCTCCCCCCTTGTATGTCGGCCTATGTACCCACGAGTGTATCTCTTCTCAGACTGGAGGAACTATCAGGAACAGATTTGGACTCTTGATGAGTGCGATTATGATATGTTTTTTTACTATCATAATTGTAATCATGTCTACTATTTTCTACCTCTTTGTGTAGTAATTTCGCGAGAATAGTTGAGAAATTGTCTTATCATGAATAGGAGAGCACAGTTAGGATTTTTGGTTATTCCTCGTATTAAGCTATCTATTTATTCTTTCATTTTTCTAATGCAGGTAACGCCAACCAATGGAACTAAAAGTCTTGGAGCAAACAGAGGAGTTCACGGAGTCAACATGGCTGATGACATGACAAAAATTGGGCGTACACTGGTAGGAACACGCCCTTGTCCATACCTGTGTCTGATGTACGCATGGACTAGAAGAACTGGAAGCAGAAGACTGAGACTCACACAGGTGGGCACACGCCTACCCGTGTCAAATTCGAACACGACTGCCAACCAACCCGTGTCTGAAGAACATGAAGAACAACACGGCCGTGTCAGTACCCGTGTCATCTGACACGGCCCACTACCAGACACGCCTGTTTGTGTGGAACTGCCCTAGAACCGTCAACACATCCTGACACACGGCTGTGTTGGTACCCGTGTCCGACTTTGTTTGCTCAGAGATTATAAAATTCCTGCAGAAAAATTAGAGGACTTTTTTTGGATTATTTTCATTGGGGAGAACTTCTAGAGCACGAAGTGGACCATCCAAGGGAAGGAGGAATTGAAGGACATTATTCGTATGCTTTTAATCTTTCTTATATCTCTTTTAATCCCCTCTATCTCTTGGTGATTCAACTTTAGTTATATTTTATTTTGCTTGAACTTTAATTTGGAACAATTTGTTAATCATTTATCGTATTGTTTTCATCGAATTTGTGGTAATTTGTTCGTATGTAGGTTTACAAACAAAGAGTTTTCTCCTAATTATGAATTTCTTATTTGTTTTACATGAATTGCAAATCTCTAGATTGAGAAATTGGATGTTCGTGATGATATTTACATGCTCATATTTTGGTATTAAATCTCTTTGTAATTCAAATTTCATGATCGAGAGATATGTTGTTTGGATACTTGGAATATGAATAAATGGATTCATGGTATTTTAGAGATAGGATTTCATGAATATATGTAGTAGATAGGGTGTTTCCATTAATGCAAACTCGAGTGTTGTAAATTGTTCGAGAGAGAGTTTACTAACTTAGGTTTAGAATTTGAATTGCTCGAGAGAGAATTCGATAGATATTTACCCTTTACATTACACCAAATTTGACAGTCTTATTATTTCATGATTACATAAAATTGAGTTAATGAATGAGTATTTCATGTAATTGCTCATAAACTTTCGACTTTTTATCATCTTGAATTCTCCAATATTTATTTATCCAAATAGTCATAGTTAGGTTAATTTAGATTAAAAATCAATTTTAATTATAGGTACGATAATAGAGTGAGGGTGAGTACGAGTATTTGAAATCACCCTGTGGAATACGACACGAGATGTAGATTTCTCCTATACTATGATTGATAGGTGCACTTGCCTGAAAGTTAATTCAATCTAGCTTATGCCCATCTACATAGTTTATACTAGCGTGTAGAATAAATCTGCATCGATTTATTACTTGTTAGCAAACGAAATCACCAAGTTTTTGGCGCCGTTGTCGGGGACTCGATTTCATTATTTTTGAAAGTGAGTTGTTAGATTAGGAATACTCTAGAGGGGGGGGGGGTGAATAGAGTATTCAGGGTTTATAAAAAATTTCTTCTGATTTAAACTAGTGCAGGAACAAAATTAAAACAGCAATCCTAACAAATAGGCACAACACAAAAACAAAAGAAAAGAGCAATCCAGACAACACAAGAATTTATAGTGGTTCCCCTAAACTTGGGTACATCCACTCTTCTACCACCCTGGTAGGAATCCACTCAGATTTTTGATCAGGTGTCTGACACCAATGAGCTTTTGATCAGGTGCTCAAAAACCAATCCTCAAGTATTTTGGATAGGAGACTTGCAACCAGGAATAAATTTTGAATGGAGTTAATAACCCTTTATACAGTGGGGGGATGAGAGATTATGGTGTCTTCTCTTTCTTAATAAACTGAGAAGACTCAGTGGAAAATTATTTTAGCAAAGGGCTCCCCCTGAGATGTAGAATGGTTCAGGGAAGATCTTGAGCTTTGCTACAGGGTGTTAGGCCTTCTAACTTTCAGCCTTGACCAGAAATAATCTTCAGGAACTTCTTTGACAGATGGAGTAGTTGTTGTCCTTTGAAGTGTCCTGGTGAGTTGAAGAAGGAAGACTCTTGATATTTGATTGATTGTTCTTCTTCTTCAAAAGTGACTGATGTTCTGGTCTAGGCCTTTTTTCTGTATATCTGTAAATCTCAGTATGCGTCTGTGTGTGTTTTCAAAAAAAAGAGTAGATCTCTTTTATATTTCCTGGGGAAAATGGTCTTTCGAAATTTGAATATTCTGTAATCAATGCTGACGGCCTAGAGAATAAACAACATTAAATTATTTCCCTAACTGTCCCTTGGAAAAATGACAAGCAATAATCCTGGAGAAGACCATAATCAATTCTCTGTCTAACGGTTATATTCCAGAGAATATTTGAGCATTAATTACTCAGGAATTATTACAGCAAAGTGAAAACAGAAGGATGGAAAATAACTAAGTATGTATTCGTCGAACTGATAACAGAAATCGTCGAGCTGAGTTCACAGTTCGTCGAGCTGAGTTGCTGAGTTTGTCGACCAGATGACTTTTGTTCATCGAGCTGAGTTCCAAGATCATCGAGCAGAGAGCAGAACTATATTCTCTAGAAACTTTGCCTTTTCTGTGTATGGAGTTCGTCGAGTTGATATCTGGTTTCATCGACTGAAGTTCAGCAAAATATTTCTGGACTTAAAATAATTTCAGATGCTTTTAGATGAAGGTGTTGAAGAGAAGTATCCAGAATTCATCGACCTAAGAATTGGTTTCGTTGAGCTGAGTTCACTTAACTGCTGCTGGATAACTCTTGCTATTATGGTCACAGTTCGTCGAGCTGAGAATCCTGAGTTCGTCAACTGGAGAAGATTTTGGACTTAGAAAAATATGAGAGACTTCTGGCTTCAACAGGTTGAAGTAAAGGGTCCAGAATTCGTCGACCAGAGAATGAAGTTCGTCGACCTCAGTCTGGAGGACAACTTGACTTGGAATGATGAAGGTTGAGTCTAAAGATCGTCGACCTGAGAAAGAAGTTCATCTAGCTCAGCTCAGAGAATTTTTTTCTGAGAACGTCGAGCTGGGCAAATCCCTAGCTGGTCCATGCAGTGTTGCTTCTAAGGACTTGTCATAAACTCTAGGACACAACCATGACCCTGGCTATACAATGTGAGTCATAAGATCTTAAGTTAGTGAACCTAGCCCAAATCAAACTAGGGATCCAACAATCTCCCCCTATTTGGGTGAGGTCACTAATTATAGACTCATACTCAAGCTGAAAATAAACAAAGCAGAAAAATCATATATCTAGCAGAGATCAATAACACATGCAACAGATATATATATATACATAAGCTTTGTTCAGAATATAGAGCAGTTATAAATAATTGCAGAAAATAAAAGAGTTCAAAATTCACTTCTTCTGTTTCTTTTCCTTTGGCATTTCTTCCTTGCTCTTCTCTCCAGGCTTTGTAAACACAATCCCTCTGTTGGGATCAGAAGCTTGCACTTTAGTCATGGTCATGTCAACAGCCCCTATAATCTTCAAAGATGTAGCTATGTGGACAACTGCTTCTGGGTGCAACTTCATGTAGTCATCTACATTGAAAAATTTGTTTGCTTTCTCAAATATTTTAAGTTCCACTCTCCTGTACTTTGACATTGTTGAATATTCAGAAGGATCATTTCCTTCAGCTTTGGCTTTGTTAATCATAGAAAGGCATACTAGTTCCTGGAACCTTGCTATTCTAGCAGTAGTAGCGGTTTCTGGATCTTCAAAAGGAATAGGAGGAGAAGATGGTCTTTTAAGACTTTCAGCTTTCTGATCTGCAGAGAATGTTTGCTGCTGTGGTTGATGTTGTTGCTTGCCTGAAGAATGATGCTGCCTATGCTGGCTGCTTCTAGAAGATGATCTCCCATGGTGTCTCGGATATATTTGAACTGGGGATGATCTTTGAGAACTAGAACCTGAAGCATCGGCAGTTGGAGGAGGTGGAGGAGGTGGATCTTTTCTGAATCTTTGAACTGGAGGAGGAGAGTACCTTCTGCTTTTATTCCTCTCCTTTTGCTGATTTTTGGACATCCACTTCCAAGATGGCATCCCTTTGTATGGAGTTATGTTCTGGAGAATATAATAGGAAGTGTCATTATTTGGATTTAGCTTTGGAGCAGGAGGAGGAGGAGCTTTTCTTTTCTTGGAAACTGGCTTCCTCTTAGGCTCATCATCAGAATCATCATCATCATCTTCATCATCATCATCAGATCTCTGAGGGTTATCATATAAATCATTTAAAGCTTTTAGAGCCTTAGCAGAAATGATAGGCTTTTTAGGTAGAGAAGGAGCTTGAGCAGGAATATCAACAGGAGCTGGAGGAGAAGCCACATGAGAAGCTGGAGAACTAATTCTGACAGTGCTTTCAGCGGCTGCCTTTTCCTCTTATTCGATATCAGCCAGGATCAAGTCATCCAGATCTAGTAATGGAGAGTCATCCATGACATAACTGGGTGCAGAAGACATTGCTGGGGAAGCTGGAATGACCATGGTCTTAGGAACAACAAAACTGTCACTAAGTTGCTTTGCAACTTGAGGACCTATTGGGGAAGTATATGGTACAATAGCCAAGGATTGCTTAGTATACTCTGCTGTAGGACATCTCAAAAATCCAATATCAAAATTTTTTAGCAAAGTATCTAAATTTACAGTGGGATTAATGATGAAATCACCACCAGTAATAATGTCCTCTGGTACTAACTCTTCTAAGTCCATATCAGTATCAATGAAATTAATCAAATCAAATAAATCTGTATCAGTATAATTTGTATCAACTACTGCTGCTGTTGCTGCCTCTGTTACTGCTGGAGCTGGAGTTGCTGCTTCTGGAACTGCTGGAGCTGCTGCAGCTTCATCATCAGACATCTCCCCCTGCCTGGTTTCAGTAAGAATTGGAGCCAAGCCCCTGAATGAAGAGGGGGCAGCAGTGAAGGCAGATATTTGAGCAGATAGGGTAGAGATAGAAGTAGCAAGAGGTGTAATGGCCTCTGCTATGATGGTTTTGAGAAGTGGTGTGATGAGAGAAAGGACAGAAGAGATGGTGGAGGGGTCCAGTGTTGGAGTGGCAGATGGTGTTGAGGTGGAAATAGTTGGAGGGATGGTAGATGTTGGTGAGGATGGAGGAGGGACATCTTGCATGTGGACATCCTGTATGGATTGATGTGGAGGAGGAGGAGAATTGGGAGGAGAAGTCAGCAGATTGAAGGATGGTATAGAGGACAAGTGTGGTGGAAGAGGAGATGAAGGTGGTGTTGGGGATGGTATATCATTGGGAGATTGGGGTGATTGAGGTGGAGTGGGTTGATGGTAGTCCTGGGTTGGTGAGGAAGGGAGATCAGTGAGGTCTATTTGTGGAGAGGTGGCAGGTAATGGAGCTGTAGTAGGAACATGATCAGAGGGTTGTGGTTGTTGATGTGGTTGAAGTTGTTGTTGGAGTTATGGATGTGGTTGAAGAGAGGGAGTATGTACTTGGGAGGGTGATTGTTGTTGAGTTGCTGGAAGGGATGGATGTGTGAGGATGATCTCTTCAACAGGGTGGGGAGTGGCTCTAACAGCCCTTGTGCCTTCAGAAGCTGGGGTGGAAGAGGTAGAAGCCTTGGATGGCTTAGTTATGGTCCTCTCCCACCTGCTAAACAAGGCACATGTGAGCCTTTTGCTGGCATTTATGAATATGGTATGTAAGACTAGGGATTCAGCAGCCTTCTCCTTCAGGAAGATCCCCAAGATCCTTCCAAAGCAAACTTCTTTCTTATTATTCTTTTTCTTTATCAGATCAAAGATGATCTGTGCCCAATCCACTTTCTTATTATTGACCACTACACGCATGACTAAGAATTGATGCCTAGTGATATAGTCATGGGCAGTGTGCTTGCCTAGCAAGACTTTTCCCACTATATCTGCCAGAAACTTATATTCTGCAGATAGGTGCTTCTTCAACAGCTTATTTGGATTATCTCCAGCATAACCCATCAGACTTAACATCATATCATATTCTACGGTATCTACATCCAGTTCTTCTCCATTTATCAAACCAAAAATTTCAGTCAAAACTGCGGGAGTTAAAGAAACAACATTCCCCGCGATTGTTCATGTCATGGTGTTATCCTCTGATGTAGATGAAGTATAGACCCATTCTCTAATTTCTGTTCCAGCCAGATTTATTCTTATTGTCATCAGGTTTTTCAAATTCTGTTCTTCCAGTAGAGTCAGAATGTTCAGAAAAATTGGATCAGAGTGTTGAAATGAGTCGAAGTCGACATCAAATCCTGTGTCAAACTTCAAAGCGGTTAGGGATCCTGCTTGAATCGCCATGAAATCACCTACAAGAGAGAAAAACTGCGATCAAGTGCAAAGGGAACAGAAGGCACGAGACGGAGGTCGAAGAAAACCTAGTTATAAGATTTTCTGGAATATGAATCGACAAACTCCGTTCCACGAAAAATAAGAAATTCTTCGACCTGAGATCGACGAAATAATTGATAGTGAAATAATTCTTCGAGCTCAGCTGAAACAGTTGAAGTCATTTCGTCGAGCTCCGTTCGACGAAAGTTTTCTGAAGTGGATTCGTCGATCTCCGTTTGACGAAAACAACTTCACTCACAGAGAGTTCATCGACCTTCATTCGACGAATATCTCCCGAACTTTTCCTAGTTCGTCGAGCTCCATTCGAAAAACTTTGGATGATTCGTCGAGTGCAGACAGAAACTAAACTAAGTCTTCTCCATTGATCATTCCAAGCTGATTTATAAAGAATAAGTGATTTCTCTCATCTAGAGGTTTGGTGAATATATCAGCTCTTTGTAAATCAGTGTAGATATAGACAAGATTAATTTTGTTTTTGTCTACACACTCTATAATGAAGTGATGTCTAATGTCTATATACTTAGTCCTACTATGATGGACTGGATTTTGTGCTATTGATATAGCACTTATGTTATCACAAAAGAGAGTTGAATTATTTAAGTTGAGACCATAGTATAGGAGTTGGTTTTGGATCCACATCATCTGAGAACAACAACTGCCTACTGCAATATATTCTGCTTCATCAGTTGAGGTGGATACATAAGACTGTTTCTTGCAAAACCAAGATACCAACCTCATACCAAGGAACTGACAAGTCCCTGAGGTGCTTTTTCTATCAACCATGCATCCAGCAAAGTCAGCATCTGAAAATCCAGTTAAATCAAATTCTGACTCAGCAGGATACCATAGTCCTAGACTAGGGCAACCCTTTATATATCTCAAAATTCTTTTTAAGGAAATTAGATAAGATTCTTTAGGGTTCACTTGGAACCTAGCACAAAGGCATGTGGCAAATATGATATCAAGTCTGCTTGTTGTTAGATATAGTAGGGACCCAACAAAGCTCCTATATAATTTCTGATCCACAGGTTTCCCATGTACATCAGAGTCAATCATAGCATTAGTAGCCATAGGTGTTTTCTTTGCTGAAGCATCAGCCATCCCAAACTTCTTTATAAGCTCTTTAGCATACTTAGCTTGAGAGATGAAGATGTCATCAGACAACTGCTTCACTTGGAGACCAAGGAAGTAGGAAAGCTCACCCATGCTGCTCATTTCAAATTTTGAATGCATGAGGTCAGATAACCTCTTACATAATTTGGAATCAGTAGACTCAAATATGATGTCATCCACATATATTTGTACTAATAATATTTTGTCCTTATGATGTCTAGTGAAGAGTGTTCTATCTACCATGCCTCTAATGAATTTATGCTCTATCAAGAAGCTAGCTAAGGTCTCATACCAAGCTCTTGGAGCTTGCTTTAGACCATAGAGGGCTTTATGCAATTTGAATACATGATAAGGATGAGTTGGAGAAATAAAACCTAGAGGTTGTTCAACATAAACCTCTTCTTTAAGTACTCCATTCAGAAATGCACTCTTCACATCCATCTGATATACCTTGAATTTCCTATATGCTGCATAGGCTAGAAAAATTCTGATGGCTTCCAACCTTGCAACTGATGCAAATGTTTGGTCATAATTTATTCCTTCCTCTTGTCTATATCCTTGAGCAACAAGCCTAGCCTTGTTCCTCACTATTGTACCTTGGGCATCCAATTTATTTCTGTATACCCATTTGGTTCCAATGACTGCATAGTCTTGGGGTCTTGGAACCAAATCCCAAACTCTGCATCTCTCAAATTGGTTTAATTCCTCCTACATTGCAATGATCCAGTGGGGATCTTGCTTTGCATCATGGATGGACAGAGGTTCAACCTGAGAGAGAAAACAGGCATGCATCACATCTTGATTGAGTTGATGCCTTGTCTGTACACCTACTGATATGTCTCCAATCACTTGAGATCTGGGGTGATCCCTAAGTATGACAATATCATTTGGTGGAGGTTGTTCTGCAACAACATCTTGGATTAATTCCTCTTGTGGAATTGTGTTTGCTGTTAGAGGAAGTTCAATTCCTTCAATGCTTTCATCTTCACTCTCTTCATTAACTTATGGAGAAGGATGTGTTGCAACCTTTTGGGTAAGGTTTAGTTCATTCAAACTCTCACACAAGTGAGGTACCTGCAAAGGGCTATTGGTAGAAATCTCTTTCTCCTTGCAAGACATGTTAGTTTCATCCAAATAAATATGAATGGACTCTTCAATTTTAATGATGATTTATTAAACACCCTATAGGCTTTGCTTACTTGGGAATATCCTAAAAAAATTCCCTCTTCAACCTTAGCCTCAAACTTTCTAATGTATCTTTTGTTATTGTTGTGAATATAACATATACATCCAAATACTTTAAAATAGTTAATTTTAGGTTTCTTCCCTTTAAATAATTCATAGGGAGTCCTATTCTTCAGTTTATGTATCAGGATTCTATTCAGGACATAATTTGTAGTGTTTACAGCCACTGCCCAAAAGGTTAGTGACATGTAAGCATCTACAAGCAATGTACCTGCAGCTTCAATGAGTGTACTATTTTTCCTTTCAGCTACCCCATTTTATTGAGGAGTTCTAGGAGCTGAGAAGCAATGCCTGATACCTTCCTTCTCCCAAAACTCATGCATAAGAAGAGACTCAAACTCTGTGCCATGATCACTTCTGATCAATGTAACATGAGTAGAGAACTCAATCTGTATGGTCCTGAGAAAATCTGTAAGAACCTTAAAGGTATCTGACTTAGATCTCAAAAAGGATACCCAAGTGAACCTTGAGAAGTCATCTACTATAACTAAGGTGTAGGATTTCCCTCCTAGGCTTTGTACAGCAATGGGTCCAAATAGATCCATGTGTAGCAGATACAAAATCCCAGGTGAATCACTTTTATTTACAGATTTAAAACTACATTTAGTTTGCTTACCTAGTTGACAAGCCCTGCAGAGACCTTCCTTGTTGTAGGGACCAGAAGGTAGACCTCTAATAAGGTTGTCTTTAGTTAGCCTAGCAATGTTTTTCATATTAACATGACCTAGTCTTTTATGTCATAAATTATTCTGGTTACTAATTAAGTTAAGTAAGCAGATATCAGAATTAGCAGATAAAAAATCAACTAAGTAAATGTTTCCTTGTCTATTTACAATTAAAACTATTTGGTTTTTTTTATTAGCAATAGTATAAGAAGATGAATTGAAATGTACCTTATAACCTTCATCACATAACTGACTTATGGAGATGAGGTTATGCTTGAGTCCTCTGACATATATTACCTTCTTAAATGTGATAGCTCCAATCTTCACTTCTTCAAAGCCTTCTGACTGGCCACATTTGGAATCACCAAAGATAACCATTGACCCTAGCTTGGACTTGTAGTTGTGTAAGATGTCCTTGCTGCTAGCCATGTGTTTGGAGTACCCACTGTCCAGGTACCATGTTTGATTATTTGCTGGACAGCTCTTCACCTGCAGTGAAATACAGTTAAATGTTCTTGGCCCAGGTTACCTTGGGTCCTTTGTTTTGCTGGTATGAAAAGCTAGAAATAATAGAATATTCTTGTTGGGATTTATATCCTAGAGGGTGATATCTCCTAGGTGGTATGACCCAATCAGCTAGTGAATTAAAAGCTTTCCTGGAATTATTTAAGTTTCTGTGATAATTAAAGTTTTGGTTAAGTCTTTCTGGGTTCGACGAATTTCTATGAGTTCGTCGACCAGAGCTCAACGAATTTGGTTGAGATCGTCGATCTCTGCCTAGAGAATGAATGTATTCATTTTCTGTGCCCCACGTTCGTCGACCTCTGCTCGACAAACCATACAGAGTTCGTCGATCGCAGTTAGACGAATAATTATAACTATAGTTTTCGTTCAGAGTTCGTCGATTTGGGTTCGACGAACGGGCTGCATTTTATCGATCTGAGTTCGACGAATTCTGCTGAACCTTGTTTTTACTTAAGGTTTTCTGATTTTTGGTTTTCTTACCTATTGATATGGGAATATTTTTCATTATTTATTTATTGTTTAATTTTTCTTTCCCCTTAGCAGAGACAAATTTTATTGGGGTGGTCAAAATAATTTTTTTGAGAATAGGGGGCAAACTTGATGAAGCACCCAAGCCTAGTTTGCCATTAAGTCTGGCATTAACAGTGCTTGTGATGTCCATCAGCTTGAGGCTTCTTCCATTAAGAGTTTCCTCAAGTTGTTTAGCCTCACTAAGCTCAGTCTTCAACATTATGATTTGTTCATTGGCTAAACACAGTTTATCTTTTAATCTATTATTTTTAGAGTTTACATTTTCTAAAATTCCTAGTTTCTCCCTAAGAGTTTTAATCTCCTTTTCTGAATTAATCAAATCTATACACATTGTTTTAAATTCAAATTTAAAGGAATCAGAACTGTAATCAAAAGAAGACAATACCTTATCAACTTCAGAATCTGAAGATGCTTCATTGTCTGAATCCTCTTCTTCTGAATGGCTCCTGGGAGCATCAATTGCCATGAGGCAAACCTCCTTGGCCCTTGCCTCTTCCTCATCTTTATTGGAGCTAGAAGAAGTAGAATCATCCTCTGTCTCACTCCAGGTGTCAGCCACAAAACCCTTCTCCTTCTTCTTGCATTTGTTGGAAGAAGGCTTGTTGTTGTGCTTTCTCCTGGTATCTTTCTCTCTTCTCTTATCTTTCTTCTTATTCTCTGGACTCTCAGAGATGAAGTGCCCAGGCTTCCTGAATCCAAAACAAACAACTTATTTGGTTGGTGTCTTGTCATGTCTAGGCTAGTCATCCTGCCTTAATGACTTCTTCCTGAAATCTTTTCTTGCCATTTTGTAGAATCTTTTGGCAAGTAAACTCATCAGTTCTTCATTTGTATAGGGAGTCTCTGTCTCATCAGCAGCTTTGAATGCTATGCTTTGTTCTTTTCTAGCCGGAGGAGGTGTTCTTTGCTTAGCTGCCTCTCTAGACTTGATCAGCTGTTCATAGGAATTTAGTTTGCCTAAGAGAGATTCAATGGATATCTAATTTAGTCTTCTGGCCTCCTTGATGGGCCAGATCCTTAATCCCATGAGTTTGGGAAGCACATAAGGATCTTGTCATTCACCTCAGTGAGCGTGATGTCCTTGTCCAAGGTTTTTAGCTCATTGATGATTGAGCTTAACCTATTATACATGTCAGCAACTGTCTCAGCTTCCTCTTTCTTGAAGTTATCATATTGAGATATGAGATTGGATCTCCTGTCCTTCCTTTCATCTGCAGATCCAGCTACCATTTGGTTTAAGGATTCCCAGATGGCTTTGGCTGATGTGCACTCAGCCACCTTTTGGAAGATGTCATCTGACATAGTTTGAGCCAGTATGTTCATTGCCTTGGCATCAGCAATCCTTGCTTTCTTCTGGGCCTCAGTCCACTCAGGTGGTGGAACTGTAGTTGTTGTTGAGGATGTTACTGTAGAGGTAGATGCCTGTGGGGTACCTGTCAAGATGGAGTTATAGATATCTTCATCAATAGAGTTCATGTACAACTTAATTCTTGCCTTTCAGATGGCAAACCTATTTAGGTTGCAAACTAGAGGTCTGGTTCTTGCATTGTCCTTATTCTGTGTCATAGCTGTGTATATAAATCTAGATGAAAAAAAAAATAAAATTTAGATCTAACAAAGGATCTTTGGTTCAAGGGTTAGCTTGTACAACCAAAGGAACCTGCTCTGATACCAATTGAAAGTGAGCTGTTAGATCAGGAATACTCTAGAGGGGGGGATGTGAATAGAGTATTCAGGGTTTATAAAGATTTTCTTCTGATTTAAACTAGTGCAGGAACAAAATTAAAACAGCAATCGTAACAAACAACCACATCACAAAACAAAAGAAAAGAGCAATCCAGACAACACAATAATTTATAGTGGTTACCCTAAACTTGGGTACATCCACTCTTCTACCACCCTGGTAGGAATCCACTCAGATTTTTGATCAGGTGCCTGACACCAATGAGCTTTTGATCAGATGCTCAAAAACCAATCCTCAAGTCTTTTGGATAGGAGACTTGCAACCAGGAATAACTTTTGAAGGGAGTTAAGAACCCTTTATACAGTGGGGGGATGAGAGATTATGGTGTCTTCTCTTTCTCAATAAATTGAGAAGACTTAGTGTAAAATGATTCTAGCATAAGGCTCCTCTTGAGATATAAAATGGTTCAGGGAAGATCTTGAGCTTTACTACAGGGTGATAGACCTTCTAACGTTCAGCCTTGACCAGAAATGATCTTCAGGAACTCTTTTTACAGATGGAGTAGTTGTTGTCCTTTGAAGTGTCCTGGAGAGTTGAAGAAGGAAGACTCTTGATATTTGATTGATTGTTCTTCTTCTTCAAAAGTGTCTGATGTTCTGGTCTAGGGCTTCTTTTCTGTATATCTGTAAATCTCAGTATACGTCTGTGTGTGTTTTCAAAAAAAAGAGAAGATCTCTTTTATATTTCCTGGGGAAAATGGTCTTTCGAAATTTGAATCTTCTGTAATCAATGCTGACGGCCTAAAGAATAAACAACATTGAATTATTTCCCCAACTATCCCTTGGAAAAATGGAAAGCAATAATCCTGGAGAAGACCATAATCAATGCTATGTCTAACGGTTATATTCCAGAGAATATTTGAGCATTAATTACTGAGGAATTATTACAGCAAAGTGGGGATAGAAGGATGAAAATAACTGAGTCTGGATTCGTCGAACTGATAACAGAAATTGTCGAGCTGAGTTCACAGTTCGTCGAGCTAAGTTGTTGAGTTCGTCGACCAGATGACTTCTGCTCGTCGAGCTGAGTTCCAAGATCGTCGAGCTAAGAGCAGAACTATATTCTCTAGAAACTTTGCCTTTTCTGTGTATGGAGTTCATCAAGCTGATATCTGGTTTCATCGACTGAAGTTCAACAAAATATTTCTGGACTTAAAATAATTTCAGATGCTTCTGGATGAAGGTGTTGAAGAGAAGTATTCAGAATTCATCGACCTAAGAATTGGTTTCGTCAAGCTGAGTTCACTTAACTACTGTTGGATAATTCTAGCTATTGTGGTCACAGTTCGTCGAGCTGAGAATCCTGAGTTCGTCGACTTGAGAAGATTCTGGACTTAGAAAAATATGAGAGACTTCTGGCTTCAACAGGTGAAGTAAAGGGTCCAAAATTTGTCGACCAGAGAATGAAGTTCGTCGACCTCAGTCTGGAGAACAACTTGACTTGGAATGATGAATGTTGAGTCTAAAGATTGTCGACCTGAGAATGAAGTTCGTCTAGCTCAGCTCAGAGAATTTTTCTCTGAGAACTTCGAGCTGAGCACGACTATCGTCGAGCTGAGTTCGACGAACGTCGAACTCATTTCACTTGGTCTTTGGAAAACTCTATGTCTTGAGTCTCTGAAGATAGCTGGTCCATGCAGTATTGCTTCTAAGGACTTGGCCTAGACTCTAGGACACAACCATGACCCTGGCTATACATTGTGGGTCATAAGATCCTAAGTTAGTGAACCTAGCCCAAATCAAACTAGGGATCCAACAATTTTGAAAGCCTAAACTTTATTAATCTACCAATTTTTGTTTATTAATATATAATTGTAAATTAGTTTATGAAATAATTATATCACTTAATCTCTATTTTGTAGTCTGTTAGTCTATGACCAGGGGCAGAAATTCTGGGCTAGCACCATTTCATCCTGAACCTGAGCGAATTATTCATAACACCAACCAAAGGGACGTGGGGTTTAATACCACAGACATTTCAAACGAACTATTAGAAGAAGAAATAGTTAACCAAGGAGAGACTCATCGAGAACATTTGGACACCATGGCCAACCAGAATGAGCAAACTATGTTTGACTTTGCTAGACCTAATCTCCAAGGAACAGGGTCAAGCATCGTTAGACCGCCAATAGTTACCAATAACTTCGAATTGAAGCCTAGTGTTATACAGATGGTTCAACAGTATGTCCAGTATGATGACCTGCAAGATGAGCATCCTAACACCCACTTGGCCGGATTCCTGGAGATATGTGACACATTCAAGATCAATGGTGTTTCCAACGATGCCATTCGATTGAGATTGTTTCCATTCTCGTTAAGGCATAAGGCGAAGCAGTGGTTGAACTCATTACTAAGAGGGTCGATCACTACTTGGGATATGATGGTTGAGAAGTTTTTGATGAAGTATTTCCCACCAGCAAAGACTGAAAAGCTAAGGAATGATATCTCTACATTTATGCAATTGGAATCTGAATCGTTGTACGACACATGGGAACGATTCAAGGACCTTTTGAGGAGATGTCCCCACCATGCCCTACCTTCATGGCTTCAGATTCAGACCTTCTACAATGGTCTTAATCCGGCCACTAAACAGATGATTGATGCAGCTAGTGGAGGAACTTTGAATAATAAGACACCTGAAGCGGCTCAGCAGTTGATAGAAGATATGGCTATGAACAACTATCAATATACTACTGTAAAACAAAAGCCTAGCAAGCCCACAGGAATTTATGAAGTGGATGATGTCACCGCCTTAGCCATTCAAGTAGAGAAGCTTCACCAAAAGATGGATAACCTTACCTTAGCATCACCCTCCATGGCACCTCAACAATGGGACCCTTCATGTAATGGAATGCCTAGTTGTGAACCTTTAGTACAAGAGCATGTTGACTATATGGGCAACAATATTAGACTTCCATTTAACCAAGCAAACAACCCGTATAGTTCTACATACAATCCTGGATGGAGGAACCACCCCAATTTCTCATGGGGAGGGCAAGACAATCAAGGGAAGCAACCCTTGTTTGGACAACAACAACAACCGGAACCATGGAAGCGTACATTGGAAGATGTGCTCACCAAGTTCATGAAAACTACCGATGTAGCCTTCCGGAATCAAGAAGGCTTGATTCGGAATTTGGAGAATCAGATTGGACAGCTTGCAAGGATGGTTTCTGAAAGGCAACAAGGAACACTTCCAGGAAATACTGAGACAAATCCTAGGGAGCATGCAAAAGCCATTCAATTGAGGAGTGGAAAGGACCTACAAGACCCAAGGATTACAAAGGAAGCACCCCAAATGGAGTCTAGCGGCGAAGGACCGAGCGAGATGAACGTGCAATCGATGGAGTATCAACCAGCAGTACCATACCCAACAAAGCTCAACAAGGAGCGCAAAGATGCACAACATGGTAAATTTTTATCTATGTTTAAGCAATTACATGTCAATTTACTTTTTTTTGAAATTATTCAAATGCTTAAGTATGCGAAATTTCTTAAGGATTTAATTTCTAATTAAAAGAAAATAGAGGAATTATCTTTAGTAACACTTAGTGAAGAATGTTCTGCTATTTTGCAAAATAAATTACCAGAAAAACTTAAGGATCCCGGTTCATTTTCAATTCCATGTTTAATCGGAGATTTACAAGTAAATAAAGCTTTAGCGGATTTAGGAGCAAGTATAAATTTAATGCCTTATAAACTATATTTGAAACTAGGTATAGGAGAACTTAGCCCAACTAGAATGAGTATTCAATTAGCAGATCGATCGGTTAAGTATCCTAGAGGAATAGTGGAGGATGTATTGGTTTAGGTAGATAAGTTTATATTTCCTGCTGATTTTGTTATTCTATATATGGATGAAAATATTGAAGTACCACTCATATTAGGTCGTCTATTTTTAGCCACTTCTAGAGCGCTTATTGATGTTTTTGGGTAAATTAGTTTTGCGAGTAGGGGAAGATGAAGTCACCTTTCAAATTGGCAATACTATGAAACAATCTTTAGATAATGATGATTATTGTTATTTTTCTCGAGGTATTGATGATTTTATGACTTCTATAAATTCTAATTTTTATTATAAAGATCTTTTAGAAATTTGCATTACTAGCTGTTATCTAGAAGAAGAAAAAAATAAAGATATTGTTGAACATTTATTTTTTCTAGATAATAGTGTTGCGATGAATAGAATTACTGAATATAGTTTGATTACTCAAGGAGATCGTGAAGCTCTTAAGAATAATAATAAGAATCCACCAAAAGTAGAACTTAAAAAATTACTGGATCATTTTGAGTATGCATTCTTAGGAACTAATTCTTCTTACCCAGTTATTATATCCTCTAATCTTTCCAATACCGAAAAAGATAAATTAATAACTGTATTGAAGAAATGTAAAGGTGCAATAACATGGTAAATATCTGATATAAATGGTATTAATCCTAGTTTTTGCACTCACAAAATCCTTTTGTAAGAAAACTATAAATCTTTTATACAACCGCAACGTAGGCTAAACCCAAATATGAAAGAGGTAGTTAAGGCGGAGATTGTTAAGTTGTTAGATGTTGGTATTATATACCCTATTTCAGATAGTTTATGGGTTAGTCCTGTCCAAGTCGTTCCTAAGAAGGGTGGTCTCACAGTGGTAGCTAACAATAAGAATGAGTTAATTCCAACGCGAACGGTAACAGGTTGGCGTGTCTGTATTGACTATAGGAAATTAAACGATGTCACTAGGAAGGACCATTTCCCTCTTCCTTTTATTGACCAAATATTAGAACGTTTGTCAGGACATTCCTATTATTATTTTCTAGATGGACTTTCTGGATACTTCCAAATTCCTATAGCATTAGAAGACCCGGAGAAAACAACATTTACTTGCCCATTCGGTACATTTGCCTATAGACGTATGCCTTTCGGGTTATGTAATACACCCACCACTTTTCAAAGGTGCATGTTATCCATCTTTAACGAATATGTTGAAGATATCATGGAAGTATTCATGGATGATTTTTCGGTTTTTGGCGACTCGTTTGATCTTTGTTTGAATAATTTAGAGAAAGTTCTTAGGAGGTGTGAGGAGACTAACCTAGCGCTTAGTTGGCAGAAGTGTCATTTCATGGTCAAAGAAGGGTTAGTACTTAGCCATAAAATCTCAAGTCGAGGAATCCAAGTAGATTGAGCGAAAATAGAGACCATAGAAAGATTACCACCACCAACCTCCGTTAATACAGTGAGAAGTTTCTTAGGACATGTGAGATTTTACCGCCGGTTTATTAAGGACTTCTCTAAAATATCTAAACCACTTACCAGGCTGTTAGAAAAAGACACACCTTTCATTTTTGAACAAGAGTGTCTACATGCCTGTGAGTTCTTAAAAGAGAGATTAATTAATTCTCCTATTATGATTGCGCCTGATTTTAGTCAACCATTTGAGATCATGTGTGATGCTAGTAGTTTTGCGGTAGGGGCTGTTTTAGGACAACTCCGAAACAAACACTTTCACCCTATATACTACGCTAGCAAAACACTTAATAATGCACAAGAGAATTATACAACTACAAAAAAAGAACTCTTAGTTGTGGTATTCGCCTTCGATAAATTTAGATCTTATTTAACATTATCTAAAGTCGTAGTATATACCGATCACTGTGCCCTAAGGTATTTATTAGCCAAGGCAGAAGCCAAGCCTCATTTAATCTGTTGGGTTCTTTTATTACAAGAATTTGATTTAGAAATTAGGGATAAACGAGGAGCAGAAAACTTAGCGGCAGACCATCTTTCACGTTTAGAAAATCCACTACGATCAATGTTAGATGAATCTGAAATTTCTGATACATTTTCTGAGGAATCGCTATTTGCTGTATCTACAAATATACATCTTGATTATCCATGATTTGCGGATTATGCAAACTATCTTGTAGGTAAGGTCCTTCCAAAAGAATTTTCATATCAGCAGAAAAAGAAATTTTTCTCTAACTTGAAATATTACTTTTGGGAGGACCCCTTTCTTTTTCGGATATGTGCAGATTCCGTTATACGAAGGTGTGTATCAGCAGAGGAAGGTTGGAAAGTTTTGGAGCAGTGTCATTCAGGCCCTGTCGGTGGTCACTATGGAGCAAATCGCTCGGTGAAAAAGGTTCTTGATTCAGGTTTTTATTGGCCCCTTCTATTCAGGGATGCCCAAAGGTATGTGCTTTCATGTGATTCTTGTCAGAAAGCAGGTAATATTTCTAAATTACATGAAATGCCACAAAAATTATTCTTGAATGTGAAGTATTCGATGTGTGGGGGATTGATTTTATGGGACCATTTCCAGTTTATTTTGGGAATAAATATATTCTAGTAGCTGTAGATTATGTATCGAAGTGGGTTGAAGCTCAAGCTTTGCCTAGTAATGATAGTAGGGTAGTAGTCTGATTTTTAAAATCCTTATTCGCACGATTCGGCACACCACGTGCACTTATTAGGGATAAAGGTTCACATTTCTGTAATTTGCAGCTAGATAAAGTATTGAAAAAATATGGAGTTACACATAGGATAGCCACTACTTATCATCCGCAAACTAGTGGTCAAGTTGAAGTTTCCAATAGAGAGCTTAAGAGGATCCTAGAAAAATCTATAGAAGGGAATAGGAAGCAATGGTCTAGAAAATTTAACGATTATTTGTGGGCATATAGAACCGCCTTCAAAACACCTATAGGGACCACCCCTTTTAGATTAGTCTATGGTAAATCTTGTCACCTTCCTATATAATTAGAACACAAGTCATATTGGGCAATACGTTCTTTGAATTTTGATACCAATTCTATAGGGGAGAAACGTAAACTTCAATTTAATGAATTAGATGAATGGAGAACTATGGCTTATGAGAACTCTGAGATTTATAAGGAGAAGACTAAATTATTTCATGATCATCACTTGCGCAAACCTAAGATATTTCAGAAGGGTGACCAAGTCCTCCTTTTTAATTCCCGTCTTCGTTTATTCCCAGGGAAGTTAAGGTCTAAGTGGTCCGGACCCTTCAAGGTTAAAGAAGTTTTCCCCTATGGTACCATCGAACTTACCCACCCTGAGAAGGGAGATTTTAAAGTTAACGGACACCGACTAAAGCCTTATTATGGTGAGCTTCCTAAAGACTTCGCTCATCAAGAGACTTGCCTCCGTCTAGATTATAATTATGAAAATTGTAGTAATGTTCCTAAGTTATAAAAATTTTTTTTAGTATAAATCTAGTTAGATTTTAATAAAAAACTTTCTGTAATCAAATTCACCTAGGAAAAATTCGAAAGGCAAAGGAAGACACGGGTCACCACACGCCCGTGTGGTGTGCCGTGTGCCCATCACAACCTCAGGCCCAGCCGTGTCATTTAAAAATCTGGAGTATGAAGGATTCATCCCGAGAACCATACGGGTTCACACCAACCCGTGTGTGTGGTCGTGTCAATGGGCACGGGTGGACACACACCCGTGCATATTGCCGTGTGATTCTACACGGGTCATCACATAGCCATTTTCCGCGCCATGTCGCTGGTCGACGAATTCTTTCCCGAGAAGGACACGGGAAGACACCTGGCCGTGTTTGGTGTCGTGTCGCCGGTCGACAAACTGCTGCCCAACTGGGACACGGGTATCCACCAACCCGTGTTGTAAGTCGTGTGCGCCTGACATGATGCCCACCCCGTGACTTTGACCACACATCCCGAGGCATCTCGTGTTCCATGAGGGTTTAGATTCCCTAACACGGGTGCACACATGGTCGTGTGCGCACCCGTGTTCGTCTCCTTTAAATGGAGGCCATGTGCTGTTCTTCGTCCCCACTTCCTGATTCCAGCAGTTCCTCCCAGCACCCATCTCCTCCACGACCCGAGCTCGAGTTTGTAGTTTTCTCCTTCAACTTCGTGGATTCGCCTCCTCTACTCGTCTTCTTTCCTCCTAGGCAACATTTCGTTTCCATTTTTATGCACCTTCTTCTCCATCTCCCCTTTTCTTTCCAAATCCACTTCCACCAATTTAGTTTTTTTAAAATATATATATATCTTTATATTTTTCCACAGATAATGTCTTCCAAAAGAGGCCAAGGTGGTCGCCGTCATCGACCGGAGCTCCAAGCTCTATCTACTGAGAGGCGCGACGCCACTGCACCGCTAGTGTTCTGAATAATTGATTGGAGTTTCCTCGAAGCGATATATTTAGCGACGAATGTTAGGGAATTAATATCTGTAACGGGTTGGGAGCAGTTTTTTGCGATAGAGGAGTTAAGCTTTAAGTAACTCACACTTGAGTTCATCTCCTCCTTTTATCTAAACCTTAGACCTAATCTCACCGAGCGCACGCTCGAGCATGAGGGGGTCATCTCCTTTCGGGTAGGGGGCACTTTTTACATGCTCACCTGGCTCCAGTTCACCCAATATCTAGGGATGTATGAGGAGTCATTCCTCTTTAGTGCCGCCTAATCCGAGCTGCATTTCGACCTCCCCTCTCGCGACCTCGCCGGCAACATCTGGGCCCGACTTGCTTTTGACCTTAGTCCATATGAGGCCAAGAGGTCAAAGGCATCCCAGTTGTATTCCCCCACCCTCCACTACATTCACCACCTCCTGAGCCATACCTTGAGTAGCCGGGGCGAAAGCTCCGGCGTTGTTAGTCGGCGGGACGTGCTATACCTCTATAGCATGTCATCTCATTATCCTCTCACTTAGGCTTCCTGATAGCCCAGTTCATCCTCCACCAGGCTGACACCTCCCGTATAGGGTCTATTTGTGTAGCACCCTACATCACACGGCTGGTGAAGAAAATGGGCATCTTCTCAGCCCTCCCCCCAATGATAGTGGTCGCGAAGACCGTGCCCATCACGATGGCCAGCCTTTGATCCCTACGCCTTGTCACCGCCCGACAGGGCCGGGGTGGCATTATATATTCTCTTGCGAGGCATGGACCGCATGCGCAGGATGACGCTAACGACGAGGTGGATCCAGACCTCAATGTGCCTCAAGTACCCCAATCTCGTTCTACTTATGATCAGTGAGAGTCTTTTGCTGCTCCTCCTCCACCTAGTCTGAGGTATTCGCGGGAGTTCCGGCACTACTTCGATATCGAGCTCTCGTCGCGCTTACAACGTATCGAGGTGGCGCAGACGCGGACAGAGGACCTCCTCATTCAGATCAGGGATCACTTGGGGATCGCTCCTAGAGAGCCGGTAGCTCCGGGCCAGCTACACTTCCCAGACGACCAGACCGACCAATCGCCCTACTTTTGATCTGTATCTGTGTCTTGTAACATTTATCTATATCTGTGTCTTTCTTTGTATCAGTGTATTCCAGATATTATATATGATTTCATGTCAGCTCCTACTTCCTTCATGTGATCTTCTATTTTCATGATAGTATTTTTTTATTTATTAGTGAAACTACTCTTTCAGCACTTTACATTACAATGAGGACATTGCAAAGTTTCAGTCTGGGGGTGGATGTTCTTCCCTCTTAAAATTGATGTGATAGACTTGGTTATAATTGATTATAATTTTGCTATCATAATACTCAAGTTTGTTATACCCCCTAATTATTTTTATTTATTTTTGTTACTCTTTTAAGCCCTCGTTATTCATTCATTTGGGATTATAACTATCTAATTTAACTTCGCACGCTGATTAAAATGAATTGACCACTACTAGAAAAATGAGTATTAGCTACACGTTTTTTTGCCAGGGTCAAAATTCGTGGCTAATAGTTAAGTATTATCCACGGATCATATTTCGTGCCTAATAATTAAGTATTAGCCATGAATAAAGAATTCGTGGCAAAAAAACTAAATCATTAGCCATGCCTTGATAAAATCGTGGCTAAAGGATTTAACTCAAATCCCTAAAGGAGCGCCGGCAGCACTCCCCGAATTCAAGGAAATCATTTCTTTTCCTGCTTTTACTCCTCAACGCTTTAACTCAAATCCCTAAATCATTTCCCCTCCTGCTTCATACTTCCTCCCGCGGACGCCGACATCCGCTTCACCTAGGTCGTGCTTCATCGCATCCTCAAACCCGGGAGGGCTCTGCGCCGGAATCGAAGCACAACACCCGCTTCCCCTCTCGCGGTCTTCTTCCCATTTTTTCCTCCCGTAGACGCCTAGGGCCTCATCGATCGGAACCTCTGGTAAGCTTTTCTTCTCCATTTTCTTTTTTCAAACTTCTTCTCGGTTCTTCTCAAATTATTCTCCTCAGCTTCCACTGCATTCCTACCCGCCACCAGGTCACAATATCACCATTTCCAGCCTCCCTGCTCCGCCGGATCTGCATTTTCAGCCTCCACCTACCACCTCCTCTGCAGAAATAGCCATCACTCTATGCCTAAATTCCATTCCCAGCCACCGCCCTCTGCCCTAGCACTTTCCTGAGCTGAGTTGGGTTATTCATTTCAGAGCTGATATTCAGGTATACTCCATAGTACTATGCATTTAGGGATTTCGATTTCATTATTTTTTTGTGTCATTCGAACATTTGTATGTCCTGTAATTACTTTGAACATGGGTGAAATCCATGTGTATGCAAATTTTTTTGTTCTTCTGAATAGAACATGTGGAGTCGAACATGTGTATGTCCATGTAATTACTTTGAACATGGGTGAAATCCATGTGTATGCAGGTATACTCCACAATACTATGCATTTAGGGATTTGGATTTCATAATTTTTTTGTGTCATTCGAACATGTGTATGTCCTGTAATTACTTTTGGAGATGGAATGATCTAGGTCATACACGACAATACTTCCATCATTATCTATAAGGACGGTATGCTTTGGAATTCTAAAAATCAAAATTCATGATCTTTTGTTTAGGATTTATGATGATAAGTTGTGGTCTCATCATTTTAGGTTCCTTAAGTTAGTCATTGCTCCATATTCCAGTTTCTGGTGTTAGATTTGATGGTGGTTGGCATTGATCTACATATGGAAATGAGGGTAGATGGATGCCGACTGCTGTAAATTATGGTTTTGAATTTCATTCATCAACCTAGGCCTTTAATTACCCATTAGATGAAATTAAACTAAGGGAGATTCTCTCCCAGCAATATGAATAATTCAAAGTAACTAAAATGCTAAACCTATGTAAAAATATACATTCTAATACCTCTCGGTAAACTATATTACCAGCTTCCATAATCTACTTGATTTTATGGTGTAGATTTCTCACCTTCTGATCTTGATCATGTATGTCGTATTGATAACTTTATTTTGCATTCAAATTCTGATATCTTTGTCTTCAATCTCAAAATCTTTGATCTTCTATTTAATTTGCTGGTTGTCTTTGTTTATAGGTCGGACTAAAGATGGCCAGATTCTATTAGATATGCAGGCCAGAATCTATTAAATATTCCTATGATTTGATCTTTGGATCATTGTTCCCCTTTTAGAATGATTTCACTCTTGTGAAATCAAAGCTCTAAATGGTTTCTTTTAGGCTTGGATTGTCCTGGTCTTCCCATGTATCCTCCTGGTAATCCTGATCTTGATCTATTTCTTTTAAAATCTGATGTTGCAGTCTGCAAATATTTATCTGCATTTCATTTAAGAGCCACACCGGGGGGATATTTTACATTGTTTTCAAACTCACATTAGTACTAAACGCATGCTTAGCAAGTGAAACTGCATTGTGTAGCTGCCACAAATCTTTAAATAGAAATGAGGTGGCAATTGTAGATGGTATGTTATTTCTACAAAATCCAATTTTATATTTTAACATGTAATTTTTTTCTGAATTACTTTATATAATTTCTTTTTATGTGACTAGCCATAGAAGTTTCCTTCTTGTAAGATGTTTGTCTATTAGTTATTTTGAAAAGTATCTCAGTCTTAGATTATGTCATATATTACCTTTTTAAAAAATCTTGCTTAACATAGGGTTACACAAGGAGTTTAAGAAAAAAACTTCACATCCTTCAGCAAGATGCCTAAGGAGTCTGATTTGTCTCTTAAATTGTTCTCCTTTGGCTTGCAACGGCGACAGCCCTGGATGTGCTAAACTTCACCCTCCTAAATAATAAACCAATCCGAATTATGTTTTCAAATCGTGACCCTAGTGCCCGAAGAAGTGGCACAGATAACATATTTATTAAGGTACGTGCATTTATCATTGCCATCAGCTTGTATTCATGTCTTTAGATTTAAGTGATTTTTAGAAGTTTTATCATAAATAATTGAAATTATCCTTTTTTGGGCAGAACCTGGATAAGGCCATAGGCAACAAAGCTCTCCAGGATACATTTTCTATATTTGGTACCGTTCTTTCGTGCAAGGTTGCTACAGATCCTTCTGGCCATTCTAAAGGATATGGTTTTGTTCAGTTTGATAGCACTGAAGCTGCACAAAATGCCATTGACAAGTTAAATGGAATGCTGTTAAATGATAAACAAGTTTATGTAGGGCCTTTTCTCCGTAGGCAAGAGAGGGAAAACTTTTTGGGAAAGACTAAGTTCAGTAATGTCTTTGTCAAGAATCTCTCCAGCTCTACAACAGAAGAGGATCTAGCTAAAAGTTTTGGTGAATATGGTAGAACAACTAGCATCGTTGTGATGAGAGATTTAGATGGTAAATCTAAGTGCTTTGGTTTTGTCAATTTTGAGAATCCAGATGATGCTGCAACCGCAGTTCAGGAACTAAATGGAAAGAAAATGGAGGATAAGGAGTGGTATGTAGGCAGAGCACAGAAGAAAACTGAAAGAGAACAAGAATTAAAAACAAGATTTGAACAAAGTATAACGGGCACTGCAGATAAGTATCAATGTGTTAATTTGTACTTGAAAAATTTGGATGATAGCATTGGAGATGAGAAGCTAAATGAGCTTTTTTCAGTGTTTGGTACAATTACTTCTTGCAATTTTTCAAGGCAATGTTTCAGTTTTGTTTCATTCATATAAATAGTTACCCATTTCTATCTCATTCACATTTCTTTATGGTGTCTACGTGCAAAATTGTTGTGCTTTCACATTAAATTCATTGATTTATTTTTTTGGAATTAGATACTGGTTTATGTTATTGAGAGGAAGTCCTATAGCCAGCATCAAACCTCTGACTAATGTACTCCTTGCAGCCTAGATTTGGTTATCACCGGCAGCAGCTTGTTCCTGGAATGAGACCTGGTGGAGGTCCAATGCCATTTTTTTGTTCCCTTTGTACAACCAGGCCAGCACCCGCATCCTGGCGGTGGCAGCAGTATTGAATGTGTTTTTTTTAAAAAAACTTAAATTACTATTTGCCACGGCTTGTAACTGTGGCAAATAGTTTTTAAAAAATGATGAGTTCACTTTTAGCCAGGGATTAAAACTGTGGCTAAAAGTCAAGATATTAGCCACGACAGTTTTTCTCATGGCTAATATTATTTGCTACGACCAATCCGTGGCTTAAACTTTTTAGCCACGCCGACTTTAGCCACGGATTTTTCCCGTGGATAAACCGTGGCTAAAGGGTTTTAGCCACGGTTTTGTATTTTTTGCTAGGGCAATTTGCCCTGGCCAAAAGCCTGTTTTCTAGTAGTGGATGTAGACTCATAGAGTGTTCAACTTTGTTGATTCGTAATTAAGTATAGAAATACATTAGCTTAATTTTTTTATATAATTTATTGTTAAGATTAATCCTCTATATTATTAACTATCAATCACTCTATTTTAGAAAATATAATTATCTATAGTAAAGTGAGTCGATGAGTGTAACTTTTTTATAATTTGATATTAGATAATTAAAATAAAAAATACTCTTTATTGATGTCTAGCACTTAGCCTCTAGCGATCCTCAAAATTGTTGCATAGGTTAACTAGTGAGGGAGGAAACGACTTAGGCCTCCTTTTGGATAGCTTGAGCCTTGCAAACACAAAACCTTAAACATTATACCCTTGCACACCCAATTTGGACCTAATCCCCATCCTTTTGAAACTCTACCACTAAACTTCACCAAGGCCAAATCCTTACCTATTAGCACACCTATCATTGAGCTCTTCATGGAATGAGTTTGTTCGTAGTGATATGTGGCCTGAGTGCATGTATACTTGCACCAACTCGGAATGATCCCTACTATGAACCAAAAAAAGACATAGTGATACGTGACCTAAGTGCGTGTATACTTGTACCCACTCGGAATGATCCCTACTATGGCCCCTTGGTTAAGAAGAATAAAAATTTAGAGTATCCTTCAAAAATGTGGGAAGTATACTAATTGCAAAGTCTGAGGTTGTTTTTATAACACTGACGTATGTTAAGGTATTTTCCAACAAAAAGCTCAATCGAGATTTTGGTGTGAAAGAAAAGAAAACAAAATCCATTAAATTTATCTTTGATTAGATATTAGCTCACCTATAATCTTCTATCCTAAGCCAAAAAGGCTACACCATAATACAAGTCCTAAGGATCCGACCTCACTAAGTCTAACTAGTGTCGTGGAGAGGGTGTGAAAAGGGTAAGCTCATGACTATCAATATGGGTACTTATATGTTTTGAAATACTAATATGTATCTTATTGAGATTGTTATTTTCTCCTCAAAATTGTCATAGATAACTATACCTTTATTTATAAGAGAGAGTGAAAGATAGTTAAAAGATATATTGGAGGAATTTTAAGATAAATTTATATTTAGAAACGTCTGCTAAACTATTTCCTATATGATTACATCATCAAAGTTCCCTTTAAATTCATATCAACCGGGGTGCGGAGGTAAAATTATTTATTGGTAACCCAAGTGTTTGAATTAGTTTGCTTATGGACAAGCAAATATCTAAGTCTGGGGGTATTTGATGAGTGCGATTATGATAGGTTTTTTTACTATCATAATTGTAATCGTATCTACTATTTTCTTCCTCTTTGTGTAGTAATTTCGCGAGAATAGTTGAGAAATTGTCTTATCATGAATATAAGAGCACAATTAGGATTTTTGGTTATTCCTTGTATTAAGCTATCTATTTATTCTTTCATTTTTCTAATGCAGGTAATGCAAACCAATGGAACTAAAAGTGTTTGAGCAAACAGAGGAGTTCACGGAGTCAACATGGCTGATGACAAGATAAAAATTGGGCGCACACGGGTAGGAACACACCTGTGTCCATACCCCAGTCTGATGTACGCCTGAACTAGAAGAACTAGAAGCAGAAGACAAAGACTCACACAGGTGGGCACACACTACCCATGTCAAATTCGAACACGACTACCAACCAACCCGTATCTGACGAACATGAAGAACAACATGGCCGTGTCAGTACCCGTGTCATCTGACATGGCCCACTACCAGACATGCCTGTTTGTGTGGAACTGCCCTAGAACCATCAACACGGCCTGACATATGACGTGTTGGTACCCGTGTCCGACTTTGTTTGCTAGGAGACTATAAAATTCCTGCATAAAAATTAGAGGACTTTTTTTGGATTATTTTCATTGGGGAGAACTTCTGGAGCATGAAGTGGACTATCCAAGGGAAGGAGGAATTGAAGGAGATTATTCGTATGCTTTTAATCTTTCTTATATCTCTTTTAATCCCCTCTATCTCTTGGTGATTTAACTTTAGTTATCTTTTATTTTGCATGAACTTTAATTTGGAACAATTTGTTAATCATTTATCGTATTGTTTTCATCGAATTTGTGGTAATTTGTTCGTATGTAGGCTTACAAACAAAGAGTTTTCTCCTAATTATGAATTGCTTATTTGTTTTACATGAATTGCAAATCTCTAGATTGAGAAATTGGATGTCCGTGATGATATTTACATGCTCATATTTTTGTGTTACATCTCTTTGTAATTCAAATTTCATGATCGAGAGATATGTTGTTTAGATACTTGGAATACGAATAAATGAATTCATGGTATTTTAGAGATAGGATTTCATGAATGTATGTAGTAGATAGGGTGTTTCCATTAATGCAAACTCGAGTGTTGTAAATTGTTCGAGAGAAAGTTTACTAACTTAGGTTTAGATTTTAAATTGCTTGAGAGAGAATTCGATAGATGTTTGCCCTTTACATTTCAACAAATTTGATAGTCTTATTATTTCATGATTACATAAAATTGAGTTAATGAATGAGTATTTCATGTAATTGCTCATAAACTTTCGGCTTTTTATCATCTTGAATTCTCCAATGTTTATTTATCCAAATAGTCATAGTTAGGTTAATTTAGATTAAAAATCCATTTTAATTATAGGTACGATAATAGAGTGAGGGTGAGTACGAGTATTTGAAATGACCCTGTGGAATACGACACGAGATGTAGATTTCTCCTATACTATGATTGATAGGTGCACTTGCCTGAAAGTTAATTCAATATAGCTTATGCCCATCTACATAGTTTATACTAGCATGTAGAATGAATCCACATCGAGTTATTACTTGTTAGCAATCGAAATCACCAACTCCAATCTCTCGGATTCGAGGAAGTATCGACCATGCCAAACTCTTTTTTGTGCAACAACCCTTTAATTATTTTCAAAGGCAAGATAACCAGCCAAAGGGCAGGGGAAGGCTCAAAGTAATATGTTAGTCGCGAGTGCGTCCCGGAGGACCCTCAGAAGAACATTACCCCTCGCTCATACACTTGCGCTCGTAGCCAGGTGGCAAAGCTGAAAATAATCTCCATGGTTGGATTGGGATGCAAGCCTTCGACCTGTTTCTACTAGATAGCCCATGGCGGATGATGGGACGATGACTCGGGATGTAATCATCCTTGTAAGATCGAACCCCTGCATTGACGGCCGAGATCAGCTCCCCCCTTGCAAGTCAGCCTAGCTACCCCCGATTGCATCTCTTCTCTGACTGGAGGAACTATGAGGAACATGGATGGACACCAACCTCCCAACTCGACGACAGTGGGATCATCGTTCTCTTTATAATCTCTTTGTCCTCAAAGATATTGATGTATTTGATTCATTGGCAATCCCTTAAGCAGCAGGTAAAAACTGCTCCAACAAAGTTCCAAGTCCTCGAGTGGTAGTGTCACCATAAGTCCAAGTCCATGCACGAGCTCCTCTCCTGTATACTGGTCAAGGACCTCCTAAAGTGAGATCAAGTTCCTTGGTGGAGTGATGTCGTAGTCCGTGAACTTTGTACGAGCTCCTCTCCTGCAGACCGACAATTTGCCTCCCCGAGTCGACTTACACCACTCTAATTGAGCAAGGCTCCTGAGAGCTGTCGACTTCAACAACATTCCAAGTCCTCGAGTGGCAGTGTCATCATAAGTCAAAGTCCCTGCACGAGCTCCTCTCTTGTATATTGTCCAAGGAACTCCTCGAGTGAGATCAAGTTCCTCGCTGGAGTGATGTCGTAGTCCGTGAACTCTGTATGAGCTCCTCTCCTACAGACTGACTACTTGCCTTAACAAGTTGACTTACACCACTCTAGTTGAGCAAGGCTCCTGGGAGCTGTCGACTCCAACAACGTTCCAAGTCCTCGAGTGACAGTGTCATCGTAAGTCCAAATCACTACACGAGCTCCTCTCCTGCATATTGGTCAATGACCTGCTCGAGTGAGAAAGTTTCTCGCTGGAGTGATGTCGTAGTCCGTGAACTCTATATGATCTCCTCTCTTGCAGACCGACTATTTGCCTCCTCGAGTCGACTTACACCACTCAAATTAAGCAAGGCTCCTGAGAGCTGTCGAATCCAACAACGTTCTAAGTCCTCGAGTGGCCATGTCACCGTAAGTCCAAGTCCCTGCACGAGCTCCTCTCCTATATATTGTCCAAGTACCTCCTCGAGTGAGATCAAGTTCCTCATTGGAGTGATGTCATAGTCCGTGAACTCTGTATGAGCACCTCTCCTGTAGACCGACTATTTGCCTCCCCGAGTCAACTTACACAACTCTAGTTGAGCAAGGCTCCTGAGAGCTGTCAACTCCAACAACGTTCCAAGTCTTCGAGTGACATTATCATCGTAAGTCCAAGTCCCTGCATGAGCTCCTATCTTGCATGTTGGCCAACGACCTCCTCGAGTGAGAAAGTTCCTCGCCGGAGTGATGTCGTATTCCGTGAACTCTGTACGAGCTCCTCTCCTGCAGACCGACAATTTGCCTCCCCAAATCGACTTACAACACTCTAGTTGAGCAAGGCTCCTGAGAGCTGTCGACTCCAACAACGTTCCAAGTCCTCAAGTAGCAATGTCACCATAATTCCAAGTCCCTACACGAGCTCCTCTCCTGTATATTGTCCAAGGACCTCCTCGAGTGAGATCAATTTCCTCGTTGGAGTGATGTCATAGTCTGTGAACTCTATACGAGCTCCTCTCCTGCAGACCGACCACTTGCCTCCCCCAGTCGACTTACACCACTTTAGTTGAGCAAGGCTCCTGAGAGCTGTCGACTCCAACAATGTTACAAGTCCTCGAGTGAAAGTATCACCGTAAGTACAAGTCACTGCATGAGCTCGTCTCCTATATATTGGCCAAGGACCTCCTCGAGTGAGATCAAGTTCCTTGTTGGAGTGATGTCTTAGTCCGTGAACTCTGTACGAGCTCCTCTCCTGCAGACCGACTACTTGCCTCCCCAAGTCGACTTATAACACTCTAGTTGAGCAAGGCTCCTGAGAGCTGTCGACTCCAACAATGTTCCAAGTCCTCGAGTGACAGTGTCATCGTAAGTCTAAGTCCCTGCACGAGCTCCTCTCCTGCATATTGTCCAATGACCTCCTCGAGTGAGAAAGTTCCTTATTAGAATGGTGTCATAGTCCGTGAACACTGTACGAGCTCCTCTCTTGTAGACCGACTACTTGCCTCCCCGAGTTGACTTACACCTCTCTAGTTGAGCAAGGCTCCTGAGAGCTGTCGACTCCAATAATGTTCCAAGTCCTCGAGTGACAGTGTCATCGTAAGTCCAAGTCCCCGCACCAGCTCCTCTCCTGCATATTGGCCAACGACCTCCTCGAGTGAGAAAGTTACTTGCTGGAGTGATGTCATATTCAGTGAACTCTGTACGAGCTCCTCTCCTGTAGACCGACTACTTGCCTCCCCAAGTCGACTTACACTGCTCTAGTTGAGCAAGGCTCCTGAGATCTGTCGACTCCAACAACATTCAAAATCCTCGAGTGACAGTGTCATCGTAAGTCCAAGTCCCTTCACGAGCTCCTCTGCTGTATGTTGGCCAACAACCTCCTCGAGTGAGAAAGTTCCTCGCCGGAGTGATGTCGTTGTCCGTGAACTTTGTACGAGCTCCTCTTATGCAGACCGATTACTTTCCTCCCTGAGTCGACTGATTCCCACCCCAGTTGAGCTTGGCTTTTATTGGGTGTCGACTGATTCCCACCCCCTAGTAGAGCTTGGCTCCTGATGGGTGTCGGCTCTGGTTTCTAAGCCAGTCAGGTTCAGCTTCGGCGAGGTAAGCAACAAGGCAGGCGCGAGTATGTCTTGGCGAGTATGCGGGTATGCCCTGACAAGCGTGCGAGTATGCTATGGCGAGTAAATGCGCGGACATAGGAGAGCATCGGGATGCGAATTACAGGAGCGATTATGGCTAAGCGAGTAATAAACGCACGACTATGACCGATGTCAACACAAGGGTAAAGCGTCACACACACTTATCCTCCTCGAGCCTATGAGCCTAGCGAGCATCATCAACCAACAAACATGCGAGTAAGGAAAAGGAATAACAGAGAATGCGGTAACTTAAACTTGTATAAATATGTATATTAAAAATTTACAAGTTACAAAAATGGGTTAACATTCTTACATGCGAGCATAAAAAAAATATCGGCGAGCAACTAGGACTCATCGTCGACAATATCAGGCCGATATTCATCGTCTCCAATGTCAGCGTCCTCATCTTCCTCGCTTCCCTCCTCGCTCTCCTCCCCATCCGTGCTTTCTCTACTGTCGCTGCTGCTGCTGCCACTATTGCGGCTGCTGCTGGATCCCGATGACAAAGAAGGGATACGATCTGGCGAGGTCGATTCCTCAGCGAGCAGCTCGAGGATGAGCTCATCGACAGTGGGGTGCTTCTCCGCCTCGACGAGTTGACCATTGATCCTCATCCGCGCGAGCATGATGTTCCCCACCACTCGAGCTAACTCACGGCGGACCAACGACCTATCCTTCCAAAGGATGCGAGATCTTTTAATTGCCCAATGTGGGTCATCCTCCGACCACGGCGCATCAGGAAAAGGAGCTGAAGAACTCGTGCGTCCTTCGAGCGCCACCAGGAGAGTTTCCATCTCGGTGGCGCGAATCTGGGCCGCCTGCTGCTCCGCCAGCGAGTTGGCGAGTTTCGCCTCGCACTCGGAAAGCTTTTTAGCAGCTTCAATCTCCACAGCCTGCGACAAAGAGCAAAGTCAGCAAAATAAATCCAAGTCCAATGCCATCAACATCGCTCACGGGAAGCGACTTACCTCGTAGTCTCTCCAGCGGACCGACTGCATGTCGCGATCGATGACCTTCTTGGTGACGACCTTCAAGGCCTCGGTCATCTCCAACAACTTCCTTGCCGAGTAGTACCCTAGCTCGACAGCCCCTGCGAGGGAGCATGCGGTCTGTTGGGCGAGATCCTCCGGGCTAAGATCCAGCATGGACTCAACATCAACCCGCCCGTATAGAGCATGGAGGACGACGAAGGCCCCCGCCTTGTCCTCCCAGTCCATCGACCAAGAGGGGAGGTTGGTGCTCATCGTCACCAAATGGTCGTCTTCCGACCAAGTTACAAGCGGCCGGTCATAAGCATCTACCGCCCCTCACCTAAGGTTGATGTTTGGGTGGAAGTGGGGGGATCGAGCATCTAGCGGCAACTCTTGATCGCTAGGCCTGGCGACTTGAACTTCGCCTTCCTTTAGCGAGCTTCTTCTTCTCGCCTATGTCAGGCGGAGGGTTTGACTCCGGGAAGGAGGTGGCGACTTCCTTCACCGGAGGAAGCGGCTTCTCTGGAAGCTCGCATGCCACTGCAAATGACGAGCAAACATATCAGTACCGAGCTTTAAGAAAGCGAAGCGAGCATTCAAGAAGTGATTCTCGCTCAAATCTTACCCTCGTTGGGGTGGATCTCTAGGAGCGTGTTGACGTTAATCCGCCAGAAGATGACGTCAAACCGGCGACCTCGGAAGGATTCGAACAGCTGCTCGCGGACACCTTCCAGGATCGACGGGAGGAAGGCGACATCAGTGTGTTGGTGTAGCCTTACCAATATACCCGCGAAGTCGCCATGGACGACGACTAGCTGCTCGCTCTACCGGTGGACTTTGTTCGCCGTCCCCACCAAGGTACAGTCATGGCTGCTGAAGTAGACGACTCCCTCGGCAGTCACGGCGAAGGCGAATATCTTGCAGAAGATGGAGAGGTCGAAGGTGACCCTCTCTTCCCGCAAGTAGCAAAGAAACCCCATTATGATCGCCACTCCATTAGGGATGATCTATGCGGGGATGATCCCAAAATATCGCAGGATCTCGCAATATTCCAGCCAGAATGGAAGTCGCGGGCCGGCGTCAAAGTGGCGTAGCGACAACACCATCACACCCTTAATGTGGGTGTTAATCCGCTCGCTGCGAGTAGGGAGCCTAGCTGAGTATCCATCTGGTAGAAGCCGATCTCTGAACGCCTCCAAGTCTCGCTCTATGGTTATGGATTTCTTGAAGGCTGCGTCGGTGAAGTTAGAGGCGTGTGCTTGTCGGCGAGCACTGACGTCATCTCCCACCATTTTTGCGAGCTGGCGAGCCGAAGAGGAAATAAGGCGAGAAAAGAAGAGAGACAGAAACGCACGAGCAGAAAAAGATACTCACGTGCTAGGGTTGGAAAATCGTAGCAGCGTACTTTTGTCCTACCTACCCCCTCTATTTATAGGCGAAGGGAACAGTGGGGGGGGGGGGTATATATCTATTTCAGTGAGTATCAACCTAAGTCACAGTTTAGGCGAGCAAGCGGATCCCGATAGTAGCCCTATGGCGCACAGCGCATAAGAGATTGTCGCGACGTTATCAGAACCTGCAGATTAAAATCGACACATCGCACAACAACAGCAAGCAAGACAGCAAAAGAGACAAATGAAGGGCAAGATGCAAACTCGCTTATTACAGTACAATAATTGTTTATTACAAAGTTGCACATGGCGAGTTCAAATGAAGCAAAAAGAAAATCATCCTAAGTCCTAGGTGGTCGCTCCGGAGGATGTGGATGTTGCCCGGACCAACCCATTTCTCGCGCTCGCCGGTAATGCTCCGTAGCCACCGCCATCACATCATCCCCGAGGCGCAACTGCTCCTCCATCCTCGTCAGCTGCCCCATGGAGCCCAAACTCGCCCGGATGCCGGCCAAGTCGTCAAGAACGAGCTGGAGGCGATGATTATTTATCGCCACCTGGCGATTATCCTCCTTCACCATGTGGAAGCGAGCTTCGTAGCTCTCCAGGGTAGTCCAGAGCTCCTCTATCTTTGCCACCCGCACCTCTGGAGATGAGATCTGGCGATATGTCGCCAGCTGGTCGAATTTGCTCTTCAACTCCAGGTAGGCACGAGTAGCGACGTGACAATACTCGTTGCCCGACAACCCGATGGCATCGATGAAGGCCGCCCCTAAATTCGTCGTGCGATCTGTCAATATAAATAAGTCACCAAATTAGGAATAAAATTCCTAAGTCATAAAACGAAGCACCAGTGACGACATTTACCATGAACGAGGAGACCATGATCGGCGAGGAGAAGGGTCGTGACCTGGAACATCTCGTCGACCAGAAGATGGGCCACCAGCATGCTCGACCGCTTTACCCTGCCCGCGATCTCCATGACCAGGATCCCCGACTCTCGGCATGAAGTAGTTCGGCCGTGACTTATCCTGCTTTCGGGCCGAAGGCTTCGACGGAGGAAGCGGAGGCTTAGAAGAACTCACCGGATGATAAGGGGTCTTCAGCGAGGGAGGGGGAGGAGGTCGTGGCATGGCGGCTTATTGCTGAGCGGTCATAGGCGGCGGAAATAAGGAAGTGCTGACCATCTAAAGAGAGGCATCGTTCGGAGGCGGCGGCGGCAATAGGTAGCTCGCTGACGGCGGCGTGGAATGTCGCACAGGAGCGGGCGAGACCCTGCTCGTCGGAAGGTCCTTGCTTGCCGGAGCGACCTTCTTCACTGGTAGCTCCTTCGCCGATAGTTCCTTGCTCGCCAGAGGATTCTCCTTCGCTGCGGGAACCGAGGTTTCATACACTTTCTTGGTGCCAAGATTAATCCGGACCGTGTGCGCTGTCCTGATGTGTTTCTCGGCAGCAAGGGCGCGCAGCAGCATGGAGTTCAGAGGGGAGACATTCAAAGCCACGTCGGCGGCATCCGGAGTAGAGTTTGTGAGTAAAGAAAACATGTCAGTGAGAAGTAAATGGCGACCAGCCGATTTAGAAGAATGGTTCAGCAAAATGGCGACCTGGCAGGGAGATGACTTCGACCTATTGTGGCACCGGTGTATTGGCGACTTTCGGAATATTTAGCAAGCTGTGGAGGCTCGAGTCAGTGGCGACCATGTTGGGGATGTCATCTAGCCCAATCACTGAGAAGCTTCAGAGTGCTAGCAAAGTGCGCAGGATTATTTGTCAAAGCCTCGACTTGCGCAGGTGGTGTGGGCGGGTTGACTATATTGGAAGCGGGTGCCTTCTTGTACTTCTTGATCTTCTTCTTTTTATGGGGGGGGGGTAAGTCGGCGGTGACGTCTTCTTCCCGCGGCCTCTTGGACTTGGCGATGCCGAGAAAGCCGGTTAGAGCGGCGAGGCTTTCTTGAAGGAGTTTCTCGCTGGCATCCAACATAATGTGCGAGCTCTGAAGATCCGCCTCAAAAACTAGGCCCCCATATTTATAGAGATCGACATGCATTCATCAAGTGCGAGCAACCTTGATACTCGGCATCGCAGCTCGCCGAATAAGTGTTGGATGATTCTTTCCAAGCTCCTACATCGTTCGAAAAGAGCGGGTATTGTGTACAACCCGTATTCGTTGAGGATCGATCCTACCACAGCCAGGTCAGCAGAAGTCAAGGTCAATAAGTCAAGATAGGAGTCAACGTCAGCGTACAAGACCTGGGTGAGTATGGCGAGCTCCCCCGCATACTCGCCAGGTAGGCGACTAGGCGAGATACTCGCCCAACCCGTGCGAGTTCCCCTGGAAGTAGCCGAGTCGCCAGGGGATGGGATATAAATATGACCCCCCTCCTTTGATTTCCCTATAAATAGGACCCCAGGGGTACGAGGTGAGACAGACAAAATCCACGGCAGGATACTCGCGAGCTATCCTTTCAAGATACTAGCCGAGCCTTTGGATTCCTTTTCCTTATAGGCCAGGTCGCGACCTTGTGACTTAGTCATCAGCTAGTCTCCCTCGTACATAGTTCGACCACTTTTGGTTGAGAAGGGGTTGCTCCTTTTGAGCATCTGGGTATGTGGTGGGACCTTCCTGCCGCAACATTTGGGGTCTTGTTTTCCTTCGTTCTCATTTCTAGTCATCCTAGTCGTCTGATCTTACCTCTGAGCCGGTAACCTTAGGCGGCATTGGTCCGAATTCTGAGGTTGGGATTTTTCCTGGCTTCAACAATATCCAGTGATTTTTGGCACACTCCAAACTTCGTAATAGCCATTTTAAAATCACGAACTCGGGCTTTTAAGGCGATGTTTTCAGCTACTAATGTGTCGCACCAGTTTGCAAAGGCTTTTGTGTTACCTTCTACTTGAGATTGAGAAAATTTTAGAGATCTTTCTAAGTTCTTTCTTCCCTTTGTAAGAGAATTTACATGAGATCGAGACCTAACAAGATCCTTTTCAAGTTCTTGTATTCTTGTCAAATAGTGAGAATCCTCTTGATAAGTCACTTTCTCTTTCCCAAGTAATTTTAATTCAGTTGTTAGTTTTTGTTTTTTAGCAAAAATTTAATTTCAGATTTAAGTAACTTAACTTTTTTAAGCTTTTATCAAAATATTTACAAGTTTTTTTGAAATTCAGAATATAAATCAACATATGTTGGAGTTACCTCATTGTCGCTCCGGACACTGCACTCGTCATCGGATGATGAGATGCTCTTTCCCATCAAACACATGTTGGCCTCCTCTTCAGTTTCTGAACTTGATCCACTCAACTCTTCAGATGTGACATCATCCCAGGTTTTAGTCTTAAGAACTTTCTTATTGTCCTTCTTCTTGTACCTCTTCTCTTTCAGCACTCTCAGATATTTTGGTCACTTGCTCCTGATATGTACGATTCTTCTGTAGTGGTAGCATTCAGGTGGTGGACGCTCTTCATCATCCTCTACATCAGATTTTTCTTTTCCTTTCCTATACACAAATTCTTTCTTGTTGAAGAACTTTCTGAAAAATTTCTTCTTTCGGGGTTTCTCATAAATCGTTTGAACTTTTTCACGAACAAGCTCTCCTCATCTTCCTCGTCATTCTCATCCGGTTCACTTTCTTCTTCCTTCTTGGATTTTAACACCAAATCTTTCTTTCTTGGCTCCAAAATATACTCTTGTTGTTGAATCCTTAGTTCCATCTCATGAGTTTTCAAATTTCCTATGATATTCTCAATTTGAAGGGTTTTAAGATCGTGTGACTCTGAGATGACAGTCACTTTTGGATTGAATTTCGGGGGAGGCAATCTAAGAATCTTCTTCACTAAATCATCATTTGAGAAACTCTTTTCAAGTACCTTAGAGTCATTCACAATTTTGCTAAATCTTGTGTACATGGAGTTTGTCTTCATAAACCTCCATCTTGAATTTTTCAAACCCTGATTCTAACTGGAGTAGTTTTGAGTCCTTCACATGCGATGTACCTTCATGAGTAACTTCAATTAAGTTCCAAATATCATACACAGTTTCACATGCACATACTCGATTAAACTCAGTTCTATCTAATGCATAAAATAAAGTGTCCATTGCCTTAGTGTTATTTTTACACCTTATCTTATCAGTGTCATCCCATTTGTCCTTAGGTTTTTCCATAATAATACTTCCAACTACTGTTGTAGGTGAAGTGTAGCATTGTTCTATCATGCCCCATACTTCAATATCTAAGGCAATTAGAAAACCTCGCATTCGAGTTTTCCAATAGTTATAATTCGTGCTAGTGAGTAAGGGAGGTCTACTAATCCCCTGCCCATCAGAAAACGTGTGATCATTATAAGCCAATAATCCTGCTGGTGAAACCAATTTGGAGTAACCTACCTCTGATACCACTTGTTGGATCGTGATGTGCCCTTAGAGGAGGTGGGGGGGGTGAATAAGGGTTAACAAATTTTTATTACTTAAACTATTTTTCCTCGGTGAACTAATTATAGAAATAAAAATTAATTTTTCATAATCAAAGATAAACACTTAAAAAACATAAGAATAAAAATGATGATACTTTATTTCACAAATGTTAAAATAGAGTACAATAATCTCTATAGAGCTAGAGATCAAGGTTATGAAAAATATAAACTTTTTGATTTCACTGGTCCTTCTAACAAGAACAGACCGACTATAGCATATCTCTTCCTAGATCTTGCTACTTGAAAGTTATTTACTTAAGGTTAACTAATCACCTAGAGGAGGGGGGATGAATAGATCTTTGAAATTTTTAAGTCTTTTTGCTAATTTCTTTCTAGGTGATCTAGAGCTTGTCCTTAGCACCTGCAATATAAAAGAAAAACAAAAAAAAACAACCAAACACACAGTTATTTATAGTGGTTCTCCAACTGGGTACATCTACTTTCCCTCCCACCTATCCAACTATTTTGTTGGAGTAGGTACAAACTCCACCAATATGCTCCTCAGAGCTTACACCTCAGGCCCTCAGCCTTACACTCAAGTTCTCTTCAAAACCCTACCTTAGAACCACAAAGGTTCCTACCTCCGAGCCCTGCAGAGCTCCTACAGCTCAGTGGTCCACTGACTACCTACCTCAGCCTTATCTCTAAGGCCTACAGCTCAGGCTTTTCAGCCCTACAACTTCATGCACAAAGCCCTACTCTCAGAGTGCTGCAACATTCCTACAACTCAGTACATATACAGGTACCTACCTCAGTGCCCTTCCAAACACCAACAACTTTGCCTCCTCCAAGGCCTACAACTCAGTGACAGACTTGTTAAATTTTCTCAACGTGGTCAACAAGATAGCCCAAACGCCAAATTAATATCTTTGGAACTACCCAGTTCTCACGTTGAACCAGCGGAAAACCAAGGAACAAGGGTTAATCCCAACAAACAATGGAAACACAAGCAGGTCTTTTATTCATTCATTTCTTTACAACACGAGGCATACATAGCGAGACATGATTTCTCTAGTATAACAGCTGTAAACAGAAAGCACCAAAAATCAAGCCAGGCGGACAGCACCGGAGTCCGCCGAGACCGTCGAGGTCGCCGAGGTCGCCGAGTCGGTGAGATCGCCCGAACTTAAGCTACAAAACGCCGAATAGCCACGGAGTCCGCCGAAGCCGAGAGGCCGCGCGGACACACCGTTATTCGTCTCCTGCTGAGGCTGAACTGAAGAACACCCCCTACCCGCCTGAAGCCGGCGGACAGGTTATTGAAGCTGGCAAAGATGAAACAGAGCTAACAAGCCGCAGAGCGACCTCCTGCTGAATCCGCAGAGACCGCACACTTCCAAGTACTTGACCGAAGTCACAGCCAAACTCCTGGCTCCTTGAAGCAAACTGCGCGACCTGCACACAGCAAACGTCAGCACTGAAACAATCCGCGCAGACAGACAAACTGAGACCGCAGCTCCTTGCCCAACCCAACTTACTGTTCACTCAAGTTACTGTAGACCTGCCAGGGGGGTCCTATTTATAGGCGAGGTGAGGAGTGTGGTCACCGCTCTAGAGATAGAGACACCGCCACAGCCCGCGCGATAACAAAACACCGTCCGCAGAGTCCGCAAGGACCTAGCCGGATACCAAGGAAAACCGCCAGGAGCAAGGCGACATTGGCAAACCCTCTCCAGTCTGCCCAAGCTATGCGGACAAGGCATCAGCCCGCAAAGCTCCAAACCACTGCAGGACAGCAATCCCCCTTCAATGGCAGTCGGCCCAAACCCGAGGCAGTCCGCAAGACTCACACCTCAATCAGCCATAAGTCCACGACCAAAGACAGATAGCAACAGTCCGCCCGGTCACAGCGGACTTGGTGGATACCGCGGACACCATGGTCTTGGCACAGTATGACCAAGTACAAAACCATCAAAGGCCAATGCGAGCATGGCGGACACAAACATCCGTCCGCCAAATACCCTAGCACAGACTGCCAGCAGTCTGCGATCTCCTCGCACTCCTGTCCAACGCAGCAACCATCCCCGGACTCCAAGACCAGTCCGCCAACGACCTCCACAGCAAAGCACCTGCTGTACCACCAGAGCTCGACAAGGCCTCAGCCAAGCTCTAAGCTCAGTCCGCAACAGCCCAAACCACGGACACATCAGTCCGCAAGCTTCCCGCGGACACGAGCCAAACCGCCTAACAGCACAAGCTTGCACCACGGCCACTGAGCAATGCACCAGTCCGCAAGCCTCCCTATCCGCAGATACCAGGCCGCACAGTCCGCAGACTCCATGCAAACAACCCGCTCTGAAGACATCCAGCTTCCACTAGACTTCCCACCAGGCCGCACATCACAGTCCGCCCAGTCCGCCTAGTTCGCCAATGCTGTCCTCCTAGGCCGCCCGACCTATCCCGTCAACCACTTCTACTTCACAAATTTCAACACTCCCCCTTGAAGTGGGAAGTGGTGACCAAGCCCAACAAGCTGCGCAAACGTTCAAAAGGCCCCTTCGACAGTGGCTTCGTGAAGATGTCAGCAAGATTATCTTCACTCCGAATATGCCCGACCAGCAGAGATCCTTCCAACACCTTCTCCCTGATGAAATGGTGATCAATCTCTATATGCTTGGTCCTGGCGTGACACACTGGATTGTTAACCAGTTTGAGAGCACTCTCATTGTCACCCCGGAGTAAAGTAGGCCCTTGCACTTCTTCATGAACATCCTCTATAAGCCTCCTCAACCAAACGGCTTCCCGAGCAGCCAAGGCCGAAGCCTTATACTCCACCTCCGTGGTTGAAACCGACACCGAGTCCTGCTTCTTGCTACACCACGAGATGCTAGCAGAACCGCAAGTGAACACATAACCTGAAGTAGACCTCCGATCATCCGAATCACTGCCATAGTCAGCATACGTGTACCCGAGCAACGCAAACTCCGAGTCCCTTCCATAGAGGAGTCCCATGTCAGAAGTCACCTTTATATACTTCAGAATACCCTTCGCCGCCACTAGATGAGATTTCCTTGGTTCGGCCATATACCGAATTACTCGGCCAACAGCATAAGCAATGTCTGGCCTTGTAATCGTCCGATAAATCAAGCTCCCAACAAGAGCCCTGAACACCAATGGATCATGAAGAACCCTTCCCTCATCTCGTCGAAGCTTCAGCCCAGGTTCTAGTGGAGTAGAGCACTTCTTCCCTTCGCCCATGCCAAACCGCTTCACAATGCGATCAGCATACCCTTTCTGGCTAATGAGAATCCCGCACTCCTTCCTCTCCACTTCCAGACCGAGAAAGTGATGCAACTCTCCCAAGTCTTTCATCTCGAAGCGTATAGCAAGCTTAGCCCTGAGCCTTGCTACTTCCCCCTCTGAATTCCCTGTGATGATCATGTCATCCACATACAGCAGGACCAAGACTCGTATCTCTCCCTTCTTCTTGACGAACAAGCTTGAATCCAAGTTAGAAGCAAGGTATCCACAGAATTGCAAGTACTCTGTAATCTTCCCATACCACGCTCTAGGAGCTTGCTTCAACCCATAGAGAGCCTTCCTGAGTTTGCAGACATAGTCCGGATGCTTTTCAGAGACAAAACCAAGCGGCTGATCCATGAAGATGTCCTTGTCAATCTCTCCGTAAAGAAAAGCATTCTTCACATCGAGTTGCCACAACCTCCATCCCTTGCTAGCAGCCAAGGCGATCACCACTCTTACTGAAGTCATCTTCGCAACTGGACTGAATGTCTCCTCAAAGTCTTCTCCATACTGCTGTGAGAATCCTCTAGCGACCAGGCGAGCTTTGAACTGATCAATGCTCCCATCAGCATTCTTCTTCAACTTATACACCCACTTGCAAGTAACCGGAGTAATGCCATCAACCTTGGGCACAAGGTCCCAGGTTTCATTCTTCTTCGGAGCATCAATCTCTTCCTTTATGGCACCTTCCCACTCCTTCACTCCAGTGGCCTCGTTGAAGTTTGCAGGCTCTCGCTCATCCAGAGAACCTGCAAAGAAGCAGGAGACAAATCTCACTGCATTCCCATCACAGTACTGAGTGTTGGGTTTCTCTATGAGGATGGCACAACACTTGTGCACGCAACGGAAGAATAAAAACATCAAGAAAACCCAAAAGAGATGGGATCGGGCCATGGTAGTTGAATCAAGAAGTTAACATACAACTAGGCAAAAATTACCTCGGTGGCGTTGAGTCACAACTCAACGGATATGCTCCAAGCTTCGTGTTCTTGCTGGTGGCGAGTTCTACGTGGAATGATATCCACGTCTCTGCAGAAATCCACACGAGCGGGAGAACACCGATTTTTCGGTCGCACGGATAATCGGGAAGGAGAATGACCACACCTTTCTTTTCCACGGACTGCTAGGTCCGCGCCAGGAATAGCAACACCAGCGACGATCGCCGGAGAGGAGGAGGTCGACGGAGCGAGCACGGCGGCGGAACGGTTCCGTCGGCGGGATTCGGGATCGGCGGAACGAGCGGAACACTTCCGTCGTTGGAATTCGATCAGCTCCGATTCGATCAGCAGCGATTCGATCAGCAATGATTCCCGAAAAACCCAAAGTATCTATTTATACCAAAGGCATAAACAGACTTAGAAATATCGCTATTCACAGACCACCCAAAAATTAGGGTTCCAGAATCGGCGAGAATCACCTAGCAGATTCAGTGAGAATCAATCTGCGAGAATCACCTAGGAGATTCGGTGAGAATCAATCGGCGAGAATCACCTAGGATCGGCGAGAATCAGTCGGCGAGAATCACCTAGAATCGGCGAGAATCACCTAGGATCGGCGAGTATCAGTCGGCGAGAATCAGAGTACAATACTCGACGATTCACGTCGACCCTCGGTCGACTATTCTTACCAATCCTTCAAGGCAACATTTGCCCAACCCGACGATCCTTTAAGGCAACACTTTGCCCAACCCCATTCAGGTCGGTGATTGGTAACATTTACCAACACAGTCAATCATCCAACTTCTCCACATCTCTTATGTGCGACCCTGCAGGCTCATATCGCGTTGGCAGTGAGATTACATGTTTGACCACTTCTAGATCACCATGGTAACTCCAACAGACTCCCACTTGATCTTGAAAGTATCAAACCAAAAACCTCATAAATAATGAGCGGTATCTAGCAATGCATCATTGCACCCCAAGCAATAAGAGTTTATAACTCATAAGCCTTTATGACCAATGTATCAGCATTGTATTTGTCCCTTTGTCCCTTACATCCGGAAAGAACTAGAGGCATGGACCGTGTCACCCTCGTAATAGCTCAATCCAAGTTTCTTGATCCACGACGAACTTCCAGAGAATGGTGAGTCCAATATCACATATTGACTCAACCAAGCATGGCCATGCATTTCTCAGTCCAGTTCCATCAAGGGGCCCATGGATGCAACTCCTGTCATACAGAAGGACAAATCTCATATCTGCTCACGCACAAACACCCAAATGATTCGTAACATGCCCAACGAACACCCTTATCATCAACCTTTCTCAAGGAAGACTTTAGATGGCATCAAAGCACGCTCTTCCTCACTTGATGAATACTGTGACTTCAGGTCAAAGGACCACAACACCATTGCCAATTGAGACCTACTCATGACACGATTGGATGACAATCCACAGAGTAGTCTCAGGTTGGGTCTGTCCAATACAACTTGTTCACTAACAAGTACCCACGTGATGACTTGATATCACAATATCATGACCTGTGAGAACCGATCATCAGTCAACGCACGTGCTAGCCTTCATGTACCATCATCACCCTTAGCTTCTATGATGATACTCGACCAGGGACCTTTTAAGAATGAAGCTTCAAATAAATCATAGGCTCTCACATTCAAGTCACGTACTTGATGTCCCATGGAAGCGAACATTCTAAGGGTATCTATTATGTTAACATTTAACTATCATATAAAAAAGAAAAACTCATAATAAAAGAACTTGCCATTAATTGTAAGAGAAAAACTAGGTACACTGTTCATCATATGAACAAATGGCCAACAAAATATATGTTTACATGCAATCCACAAGATTCTCACTAGATTTGATCATTTAGGTATCGTATACCCATCGATCTAGTATGACCATCATGCTTTCTCTGCGCGAGAGGCTTTGTCAGTGGATCCGCAATATTCTCCTCAGTCGGCACTCTGCAAATGTTCATATCTCCTCGTTCGACAATCTCACGAATAAGATGAAACCGCCGAAGTATGTGCTTGGAGCGCTGATGGGATCTAGGTTCCTTAGATTGTGCAATTGCACCATTGTTATCACAGTAGAGAACTACGGGACCAACAATGCTAGGAACTACATCAAGCTCGCCGATGAATTTCCTAATCCATACAGCCTCCTTCGCCGCATTAGCTGCGACGATATACTCGGCCTCTGTTGTAGAATCAGCAACTGTCTCTTGCTTGGAACTCTTCCAGCTCACAGCTCCTCCATTCATGCAAAACACAAAACCTGACTGAGACTTGGAGTCGTCTCTATCAGTTTGGAAGCTAGCATCCGTGTAACCACTTACAACGAGCTCTTCCTCTCCACCATACACCAAGAACACATCCTTAGTCCTTCTCAAGTACTTCAGGACATTCTTGACTGCAATCCAGTGACACTCACCGGGGTCTGACTGATACCTGCTAGTCATGCTCAAAGCAAAGGAGACGTCGGGTCGAGTACATAACATCGCATACATGATTGATCCAATTACCGAAGCATATGGAATCAACTTCATGCGGTCCTTATCTTCATAAGACTTTGGACACTGGTCCTTAGAGAGATTCACACCATGAGACATGGGCAAAAATCCTTTCTTGGACTCAAGCATGTTGAACCGCTTCAACACCTTTTCGATGTACGTACTCTGGGTCAAACCCAGCAACTTCTTCGATTTATCTCTATAGATCTTAATACCGAGTATATAAGTCGCTTCACCCAAATCCTTCATTGAAAAGTAGTTCCCTAGGTTGTTCTTAACAACTTTCAGGATAGGAATGTCATTCTCAATCAACAGTATGTATTCTACATACAATATCAGGAAGACAGCAATGCTCCCTCTGATTCGCTTGTAAACACAAGGCTCATCTTCATTCTTGATGAAACCAAACTCTTTGATTTTCTCATCAAAACGAAGATTCCAACTTCGAGAGGCCTGTTTCAGTCCATAGATGGACTTATTCAGCTTGCATATTTTAGTGGCTTCATCTGGGGACACAAAACCCTCGGGTTGTGTCATATACACTTCCTCAAGGAGGTTTCCATTAAGGAAAGACGTTTTGACATCCATCTGCCAGATCTCGTAGTCATAATACACAGCAACAACAAGCAATATCCTTATGGACTTTACCATGGCAATAGGGGAAAAGGTCTCATCATAGTCAATACCATGAATTTGCTTGAAACCCTTAGCCACCAGTCGCCCTTTGAATGTCTGTACATTCCCATCCATGTCGGTCTTCTTCTTGAAGACCCACTTGCACCCTATGGGTCGTACCCCTTCAGGTGGTTCCACCAAGTTCCAAACTTGGATTACATACATAGAGTCCATTTCGGATTTCATAGCCTAAAGCCATTTGTCGGAGTTCGGTCCATTCATAGCCTCTTGGTAGGTTGCTGGTTCATCATCATGATCCATAAGCAACACATTACCTATTTGAGACACGAGAAATCCATATCTCTCAGGCTCAAACCTCGGTCTACCATATCTACGTAGGACTTGTGTTCCTTGAGCAGGTTCTCTAGCTACAACATCTTGTAGTCCTGTCTCAGAATCCAATTCCGGTTCATTCACTACATGTGGTTCTTGAACTTCTTCAAGCTCTACCTTTTCAGTCTTTCTTGATAAGAACTCTTTCTCCAAGAAGACACCAGTCCTTGCGACAAACACTTTGCCCTCAGACGGTAGGTAAAAGTAATACCCTTTCGTTTCCTTAGGATATCCCACCAGATAACATTTATCCAATTTGGGTTCCAGCTTGTCAGGCATTTTACGTCTCACGTATGCCTCACAGCCCCAAATTTTAATGAACGACATACTAGGACTCTTCCCAGTCCTTATCTCATATGGTGTCTTCAGAACCGTTTTCGTTGGAGCGCGATTCAATGTCATTGCAGCAATCTCTAAAGCAAAACCCCAAAAGGAAACAGGTAAGTCTGCATGACTCATCATCGAACGTACCATGTCTAACAGAGTACGATTTCTCCTCTCAGACACACCATTATGTTGTGGTGTTCTAGGTGGAGTGAGCTGTGATACAATACCACACTCTTTCAGATGATCACGGAACTCATGACTCAGGTATTCGCCACCTCGATCAGATCGGAGTGCTTTAACCTTTTTACCCAACTGGTTTTCTACTTCATTCTTGAACTCTTTGAACTTTTCAAAGGTCTCGGATTTGCACTTCATAAGATACACATATCCGTATCTACTAAAATCATCAGTAAATGTAACAAAGTAGAAATACCCACCTCTAGCCATGGAACTCATGGGTCCACATACATCACTATGTACAACACCCAAGAGATCCTCAGCCCTCTCAGTATAACCAGTGAAAGGAGCTTTAGTCATCTTGCCTAACAAACAAGATTCGCATCGCTCAAATGATTCATAGTCAAATGAGTCCAAAAGTCCATCTCTATGGAGCTTGGATATGCGCTTCTCGTTGATATGGCCCAAACGATAATGCCAGAGAAATGTAGGGTTCGAGTCATTTGTTCTTAGTCTTTTATTATTTTCTACATTACAGATCAGATGGTCCAAGTTCAAAACATAAATACCATTAAACAATTGGGCTACAGCATAACAAACATCATTCTTAAATATAGAACAACAGTTGTTCTTAATTATAAAAGAAAATCCAATGATGTCCAAACATGAAATAGATATAATGTTTCTAGTTATGGCCGGAACAAAATAACAATTATCTAGTTCTATTACAAGCCCACTGGGCAAAGAAAGACGGTAAACCCCTACGGCTACAGCAGCAACTCTTGCTCTATTGCCGACGCGGAGGTCCACCTCCCCTTTACTCAGCAATCTTCTCCTTCCCAGTTCCTTCACATTTGTACAAATGTGAGAACCACATCCGGTATCCAATACCCAAGATGAAGGAGCAGAAAGGTTTATCTCTATAACGTGAACACTTGAAGCGGAAGTCATACCTCCCTTCATTTTCTGCAGACCTTCAATGTACGAAGGACAGTTCCTCCTCCAATGACCAGCCTTGCCACAGTGGTGGCATTTCCCTTCCTTCACCGTACTTTTCTTTTTCATCAGTGCAGAAGACTTGGGCTCAAGATATGACTTAGGTCCCACCTTCGTCTTCTTAGAGCCCTTGGCCTTGCCCTTGCCCTTATGCACAATCAGTATGGGGCTGGCAGGCTTGGCCTTCTTCATATTGATTTCGGCAGTTCTCAACATGCCTAGGAGTTCGGGCAGTGTCTTGTCTATTTCATTCATGTTGTAGTTCAAGACGAACTGCTCATAACTGTCCGGCAACGATTGCAGGATCAGATCTGTGGCCAACTCTTGACCAAGGGGAAAACCCAGCCTTTCAAGGTTCTCTATATACCCAATTATCTTGAGTACGTGAGTCCCTACTGAGTCTCGAACTCCCATCTTGCACTGAAACAACATTTTTGTGACGTCAAACCTCTCTTGACGAGCCTGCCCTTGAAACATTTTCTTGAGATGCTCGTCAATCTCCTTGCACCCCATGTTCTCATGTTGCTTCTGAAGCTCAGAGTTCATAGTGGCAAGCATAAGGCATTCGACATCTAAAGCATCATCAGTATACTTCTTATAAGCATCCTTCTCAGCACGGGAAGAGTTCCCGGTCGGCACCTCAGGGGGCTTCTTCTTCCAAGACATAGAGCTTTCGCTCTTGCCTGAGAACAATTCTCAAGTTTCTGTACCAGCCCATGTAATTAGTCCCACTGAGCTTATCCTTCTCAAGGATGGCTCTCAGAGACAACGTGGAGTGTGAAACACTTGCCATGGAATTCTACAAGAATTTATGCAGAATAAAACCAGTACCAAAATTTCAAATACAATTTATTTTAATTTAGACTTCAATTAAAACACTCCCACTATTTTATTCGAAATGATAGCCCTCACTAACAATTCGGAGAGTTCATGCGAGCTACTCTCTTAGTGGACAGGATCCGTATTTCACCAACACAATGAGTCAGCTTTGGCTTTCCTCTCATGATGCGGTTATTTAGGTAGGCAACGCTTGCCAATTGCATCCTCATGCAATTCTTGTATGGTTGGTGAATAACTCCTTACTCGCATCCATCATATGGTGCATGCCAACCCTATGCCTCTAGGCACTCAACCTTTGAGGTCAGCTAGTTAAGCTGGACCCGATGTCGACAGTGGGATATCACAATTATCCGCTCGCACCCTTACCAAGATAGATTAATGCACCTTGCTTTGGCAAGCCCACACTTCATCGATCGAGGCAGGAAGAGTGTCATCCATCGGAAGGCATCCGAACACTTAATATTTGATGAAGGGATTTTGATTATAGGTTAACAGTTAACCATGATCAACATTTGATCAATGTGCACATCCAAAGAAAAACAATTTTTCTAAAACCACATGCATCCCTTATGTGCACAACCTGACACCATCAACATTTGATAGAAGGTAGGGCTAAATCTGAACATCCGGAAACTTCCAAATCCTCATATTTACATGCATTGGACAAACGCAAAGACAACTCAACTTAAAGCAGTATACAAGCTCATATCTATATGTTGGATTCAAAATCCAAAACAAACTCGAGGGATGGTTACTGCTAAGGAGACTACAATTCTAACAATTAGAAATTTCCACGAAATCCCAGACATTCTTGGCGGGGTACCAAGACTAAATCTAGACATTTAGAACACTTCTAAATCCCTAGGTTTACACGCACTGGAATAACAAAACTTCCAATACAACAATCATGGCCGAAACCTGGCTTTGATACCACTGTTGGGTTTCTCTATGAGGATGGCACAACACTTGTGCACGCAGCGGAAGAATAAAAACATCAAGAAAACCCAAAGGAGATAGGATCGGGCCATGGTAGTTGAATCAAGAATTACCTCGGTGGCGTTGAGTCACAACTCAACGGAGATGCTCCAAGCTTCGTGTTCTTGCTGGTGGCGAGTTCTACGTGGAATGATATCCACGTCTCTGCAGAAATCCACACGAGCGGGAGAACACCGATTTTTCGGTCGCACGGATAATCGGGAAGGAGAATGACCACACCTTGCTTTTCCACGGACTGCTAGGTCCGCGCCAGGAATAGCAACACCAGCGACAATCGCCGGAGAGGAGGAGGTCGACGGAGCGAGCACGACGGCGGAACGGTTCCGTCGGCGGGATTCGGGATCGGCGGAAAGAGCGGAACACTTCCATCGCTGGAATTCGATCAGCTCCGATTCGATCAGCAGCGATTCGATCAGCAATGATTCCCGAAAAACCCTAAGTATCTATTTATACCAAAGGCATAAATAGACTTAGGAATATCGCTATCCGCAGACCACCAGAAAATTAGGGTTCCAGTATCGGCGAGAATCACCTAGCAGATTCGGTGAGAATCAATCGGCGAGAATCACCTAGGAGATTCGGTGAGAATCAATCGACGAGAATCACCTAGGATCGGCGAGAATCAGTCGGCGAGAATCACCTAGAATCGGCGAGAATCACCTAGGATCGGCGAGAATCAGAGTACAATACTCGATGATTCACGTCGACTCTCGGTCGACTATTCTTACCAATCCTTCAAGGCAACATTTGCACAACCCGACGATCCTTTAAGGCAACACTTTGCCCAACACCATTCAGGTTGGTGATTGGTAACCTTTACCAACACAGTCAATCATCCAACTTCTCCACATCTCTTATGTGCTACCCTGCAGGCTCATATCGCGTTGGCAGTGAGATTACATGTTTGACCACTTCTAGATCACCATGGTAACTCCAACACCGAGCCGATAGCTTAACCACCCTCTTCGATCTCCGAAGGGTCGGCTCCTTGCTCACTGCTTCCGTTGCTTCTTCGGACTCCACTCCTACCTGGGGCAAGCATTGAGCAGCGCTCCCCCTGCTTCCTGAGCCAGAAGGCTCAGCCTCGGAGTTAGAAGCAACAGGAGATGCTGGTGAAACAGCAAGCTCCTCTTCCAAGCCTTCAGCAGCCACCACCGGTGCTTTATCAACCTTGCTACTTCCGGTTAGCTCCACCGAGCCACCTCCATATGATGTCAGCTCGTCAAAGACAACGTCTCTTGATACCACGAACTTCTTCGTCACAGGGTCCATGCATTTCCATCCCTTCTTCCGCTCATCGTAGCCAACAAAGACAAGTTTCTTTGTCGTCGCATCCAACTTTGTCCGTGAAGCATCCGGGACATGCACGTAGCAAGTTGAACCGAACACCCTAAGGTGTCCAACACTCGGCTTCTCCTTCAGCAACAGCTCAATAGGAGTCTTCATGTTGATAGGGCTGAGTAGCATCCGGTTGATAACATAAGCAGCACAAGACATCCCCTCCGCCCAAAAGGACCTTGGGATATCTTTCGCATGAAGCCAACATTTGCAGGTCTCCGTCAGATGACGGATCTTCCGCTCCGCTACCCCATTTTGTTGTGGAGTGTGAGCACAAGTAAGCTCTCGTTGGATCCCGTGCTTCCTGCAGAAGGTAGAAAACCCGGAGGAGACAAACTCACCCCCGTTATCAGTTCTAAGCTTCTTAATCCGCAATCCAAGCCGGCCCTCTACCAACTCCTTAAACTCCACAAACAAATGGAAGGCTTCCGACTTCTCCTTTAAGAAGTACACCCAAGTATACCTTGAGTAGTCATCAACCAAGATAAGCATGTATCTGCTTCCACCAAGGCTGACAGTAACCGTCGGTCCCATCAGGTCGCCATGAATGCACTCCAATGGTTTCTTGCTCCTTGTTTGTGATTTATCAAACGGAAGGCGATGTGCCTTACCGTATTGACAGCCCGCAGAAACATGCCCATCACCAAAGGAGGACAACTTAGGCAACCCCCTCACCAAACTTCTACTAGCCATTGCCTTCAGCTTGTCCATTCCAACATGCCCCAGCCTCTCATTCCAGATAGCAGCACTATCATTGGCCCTCATTCTATCAACATAAGAATTGGTGGCAAGAACAAACAAGTTCTTCACCCTCCTCCCTACATGAGCAACATCAGCCTTTACCGCTAATACGTTGCGAAGAAACCTCACGTCTGTTGGCCCAAACAGAACGTGATACCCAGCGTCCACTGCATTGGTCACCGAGAAGAGGTTCTTCTTCATGCCCGGCACGTGATACACACTCCTTAACGTGAGTGGCCCCTGATCACTACCCAAAGACACGACCCCTCTTTCTCTACTGCATAAACAGTATTATCAGTAGTGATAATAGCTTCATTACCTGAGTACGCCTGCATGGAGGTGAACTTCGACTTGTCTCCGGTGAGGTGATGACCACACCCGGAGTCCACGATCCACTCGTCGTTGAAGTCCTCAGCAGACAAGGCCCGGACACAAGTGCCCTTCATAAAAGCTCCGCCCCATTCTGCTTCTTCACTTCTCGAGCAAGCTTCATCCTTTCCCGCAGCATGCCCAGGCTGTAGTTTGACCTTGCAGTCCAGTTTGAAGTGCCCTCGCTGATGATACCGGCAACAGTTCAAATTCTTCTTCCAGTCCTTAGGAGCATTTCTCCTCTCCGGCTGATATGAAGTTGAAGTCTCCTTCTCACCACCGACCTGCACCTTCTTCTTCTTCTTCCCTTCACATCCTTTCTTATTGCCTGAGAAGAGAGCTTCGCTGCTTTCCTGATTCAGGTTCACTCCAGCCATCTACCTTGCCAAGCTCTCCTGCGATGCAAACAGATTCTCCAGCTCCAGCAAAGACAGCTGAGTAGCCCACCCTTGAACAGATGTAACAAAGGGCACATACTCCTTCCGCAAGCCGCGGATAATGTGCCTTTTCATCTTAACCTCAGAGATAGGCTCATTAGGATCCAGTGCCGACAGCTCAGCACACAAGCTCTTCATCTTTAAGAAGTACTTGGAGATGGAAAGGTCTCCCTGAGTTGCCCTGGCCAACTCATTCTCCAGAAACTGAAGCCGCGCCACATTCTTCCTATTAAACAACTCATCAATGGTTGTCCAAATATCAGCAGCCGACTCACATCCAACGATGTGATCAAACAGTTCCGGAGACATGGCCCTCTTTAGAATGAACTCCGCCTTAGCATTTGTTCTTCTCCAGAGCCTAACCTGCTCAGCAGTACCGAACGCAGCAGTCACTTCCTGTCTATCGTCACCACCGATGACTTCCCACGGCTCCTCGCCAAGAAGATAACTCTTCATGCATGACTTCCACTTCTTGAAGTTAGTCGGCATTAAGAGTTCAATGCTCAGACCCCTTGCAAAGCTCCCTTCCATTGCAACACCTGTTGGCACCCTTTCAGAAGCTCCGAGCAACAACACAGGTTGAGCACCACTCAATCACTGAGTAACAACACTGATTGACTTCCGCTCACGCAACTGAACCTCGCTCTGATACCATGTTAAATTTTCTCAACGTGGTCAGCAAGATAGTCCAAACGCCAAATTAATATCTTCGGAACTACCCAGTTCTCACGTTAAACCAGCGGAAAACCAAGGAACAAGGGTAAATCCCAACAAACAATGGAAGCACAAGCAGGTCTTTTATTCATTCACTTCTTTATAACACGAGGCATACATAGCGAGACATGATTTCGCTAATATAACAGCTGTAAACAGAAAGCACCAAAAATCAAGCCGGGCGGACAACACCGGAGTCCGCTGAGACCGCCGAGGTCGCCGAGGTCGCCGAGTCTGATGAGATCGCCCGAACTTAAGTTGCAAACCGCCGAATAGCCACGGAGTCCGCCGAAGCCGCGAGGCTGAGCGGACACACCGTTATTCGTCTCCTGCTGAGGCTGAACTGAAGAACACCCCCTACCTGCCTGAAGCTGGCGGACAGGTTATTGAAGCTGGCAAAGATGAAACAGAGCTGACAAGCCACGGAGCGACCTCCTGCTGAATCTGCAGAGACCGCACACTTCCAAGTACTTGACCGAAGTCACAGCCAAACTCCTGGCACCTTGAAGCAAACCGTGCGACCTGCACACAGCAAACGTCAGCACTGAAACAATCCGCGCGGACAGACAAACTGAGACCGCAGCTCCTTGCCCAACCCAACTTACTGTTCACTCAAGTTACTGTAGACCTGCCAGGGGGGTTCTATTTATAGGCGAGGTGAGGAGTGTGGTCACCGCCCTAGAGATAGAGACACCACCCCAGCCCGCGCGATAGCAAAACACCATCCGCAGAGTCTGCAAGGACCTAGCCGGATACCAAGGAAAACTACCAGGAGCAAGGCGACATTGGCGAACCCTTTCCAGTCCGCCCAAGCTATGCGGACAAGGCATCAGCCCGCAAAGCTCCAAACCACTACAGGACAGCAATCCCACTTCAATGGCAGTCCGCCCAAACCCGAGGCAGTCCGCAAGACTCACACCTCAATCCGCCACAAGTCCACGACCAAAGGCAGATAGCAACAGTCCCCCCGGTCACAGCGGACTTGGAAGATACCGCGGACACCATGGTCTTGGCACAGTGTGACCAAGTCCAAAACCATCAAAGGCCAATGCGAGCATGGCGGACATAAACATACGTCCGCCAAATACCCTAGCACAGACCGCTAGCAGTCCGCGAGCTCCTCGCACTCCTGTCCAACGCAGCAACCATCCCCGGACTCCAAGACCAGTCCGCCAACGACCTCCACAACAAAGCACCTTCTATACCACCAGAGCTCGACAAGGCCTCAGCCAAGCTCTAAGCTCAGTCCGCAACAGCCCAAACCGCAGACACATCAGTCCGCAAGCTTCCCGCGGACACGAGTCAAACCGCCTAACATCACAAGCTTGCACCACGGCCACTGAGCAATGCACCAGTCCGCAAGCCTCCCTATCCGCAGATACCAGGCTGCACAGTCCGTGAACTCCATGCAAACAACCCGCTCAGAAGACAGCCGGCTTCCACTAGACTTCCCACCAGGCCGCACATCACAGTCCGCATAGTCCGCCTAGTCCACCAATGTTGTCCGCCTAGGCCGCCCGGCCTGTCCCGTCAACTACTTCCACTTCACAAATTTCAACACCAACAACTTCAGTGCCCTTCCAAACACGAAACACCAACAACTTCGAAACACAAAGCCCTCCGAGCCCTGTAGAGCTCCTACAGCTCAGTGGTCCACTGACTACCTACCTCAGCCTTATCTCTAAGGCCTACAGCTCAGGCTTTTCAGCCCTACAACTTCATGCACAAAGCCCTACTCTCAGAGTGCTGCAACATTCCTACAACTCAGTACATATACAGGTACCTACCTCAGTGCCCTTCCAAACAGCAACAACTTTGCCTCCTCCAAGGCCTACAACTCAGTGACAGACTTATCACCTACAGCTCAGTGACTCATCAGTAACCTACCTTAGCCTCATTTCTAAAGCCTACTAATCAGGCTGAGAGGACATCCCTACTCTCAGATCCACACTTGGATCCCACCTCAGTATCCCAGCAGGGCACCTACCTCAGTGACTAATTATTCACATACACTCAGGACAAAAGGACGTACAACTCAGATTCAAATAAACTGAATCCTATAGGAATTTAAACAAGTTAAGTAAAATGAAACACTGACTCAGAGATAAATCTCTGAGTTTACCTTGCTGAACTGAGCAGATATCAGTCCAGCACTCTTACTGTACAAGGAATGAGTCTTCTTCTACAGCTAACTGCTCCTTTGTTGTACTGGTGAACAATACTAGTGAACAACAATCTGTTGTTGAAGGGTGATGCCCCTTCACACAGTTATCTCCTTGCTGATCTGAAGAATCAGTTGCCTTGTTCTGGAGAGAACATTCTTATTGAACAGGAAAGAGCTTCAACTAACTTTTCCTGCCTGCTGGCTAGCACTTGCTGGACTTGGCTTTCAAGCTTGTCGGAGAAGATGAAGTTCAGCCGCCTCTAATTTCCTTATATTCTTCGTGTGTTCAACGTTCTATCTCCATAACCCTAATCCCATTTTTTCTTCCTTTTATATGTCTTAATTTGAATCAAGGACACAATTTGAGTGTGGGCCCAACCAAGGATGGTGACCGCGACCTCCCTCAGAAAAAGATAAATAAGCTTTCGGCGCTACTGAAGCTTTCCCGCAATGGTTTGAATTATTTTGTCTTTGTTGACTTCTGGTGACGTCAGCAGTGGTCATCCTGTGCTACTATAGTTTTCCCGCAACAGTATGAAGTAGTTTGACTTGTTGACTTTTAATGACATCAGCAGTGGTCATCACCTTCTAGACTTGGACAAAATTCCAGATCTTCAATAGACGTTGAGTGATGTTAAGTCACTCAATGCCATCTGTCTTGGCTCGTCATTAGAAGCATTGAGTGAACCTGCCTCTCTCAATGCTTCTGGACTTAGAGAAATTATGTTGGCTTTGTCTCAGTGCTTCCTTCTTAACTATCTCAGCGGTTTCTTCTTTCACAGCTGAGGCTATCTCCTGTCTCAGTGGTTTCTTCTCAGTGGTCTCATTGGTTTCTGCTTCACAGCTAAGACTAACTTTTGTCTCATTAGTTTCTTCTCAGCGGTCTCAGCGGTTTCTACTTTACAGCTGAGACTATCTTCTATCTCAGAAGTTTTTCTCTCAACTGTCTCAGTGCTTCCATCTTCATTAGAAGCGTTGATTGAACCTGCTTCACTCAACGCTTCTAGACTTAGAAAATTCTAGCTTGTTTTTTCTCAGCGGTTATGCTGAGACATACTTCTCAGTTATCTCAGCTGTCTCAGAAGTTTTGCCTTAATCAAATTTCCTGGAATTAGTTCGACGAATGTTGAGCTGAGATCGACAATCTGTGGGCTGAGCTCGACGAATTCTGAATCCCAAATTATGAATTTAGCTTGACAAATGGTGAGCTCAGCTCGACGAATGATGAGCTGAGCTCGAGAAATTCTAAGCCTCACACTTCTAAATTTAGCTCGACGAATGACGAGCTAAGCTCGATGAATTGTGAGCCGAGTTTGACGAATTTTGAATCTTTCAGCATACTCTTTTTTTTCACCTATCTCGACGAATTTCAAGCTGAGCTCGACGAATTTTGAATTTTCTAGCTTACTTATTTTCTTCACCTGTCCAATCATGGACTATGTGCATGCATGAACTTAAGCATACATCAAATACATGACGTGTGTATGTCATTGACCAGTTTGACTTCTTACAAATCTAGGACATTGGGATCAATAGACCCAGCAATATCCCTCTATTTGAAGAAGTCAAAACTTTGCCTGATCAACAATACAGGTCATGGGCATACACAACATATTCAACATATAAATTTAAAACTTGCGTAACACCATTAGAGTTTGGAAATGTTACCACATTTCTCCAGCCTATGTGGAGAATTATTTACACCCCCTAGCATGCTGCCACCCTTACTATTCCAGTGATGCACCTGACTTTGAGCTTCTATCGTCTTGGCTTGGTCAAGTCATGATCAAGTTTATTCTTTTTTCCCCCTGACTACTCTCCCCATTTTTGACTTCTGCAATAAGGAGATTTCTGTGGGATTGTTCTCCCTCTATCTGTCTGGAGTTGATCTCCCCACTTTGAGTCAATCCACTGTAGCTATTGGGCTTACTCCCCCTCAATAGTTGCACCCTAGCTTCATTATCTTGAGCAAGGACTTGTACTACCTGCAAAATAAACAATGCATCATATGGTAGAGAAGTGAATTGAAGATACACAAGATTCAACATATCCATATCAAATTTGAAGGTGTTGAACTTGGCTTCATCTAGTGGCTTAGTGAAGATATCATCCACTTGCTTGCCTGTGGAGTCAAACTCAAGGCTGATGTATTCCCTTTCCACATGTTCTCTAATGAAATGGTACCTAATTTCTATAGGCTTAGTCCTGTTGTGGGATACAGGATTCCTAGCTATAGAAATTTCACTAGTAGAATCACAAAAGAATGGAGTTCTACTTATCTGAATGTTGTAGTCTTGAAGTTGATGTTGGATCTACAGCAACTGAGCACATCATCTCCTGGCTGAAATATACTCTGACTCTATAGTTGAGATTGCAACACTCGTTTGCTTCTTGCTGCTCCAAGAGATAAGCCTTCCACCTAGAAATTGACAGGAGCCAGAAGTGCTCTTCCTGTCCTCCTTGCAGCCTGTAAAATCTTCATCTGATTAGCCAATTAGTTCAAACTCCCCATTTTTAGGTTACCATAGGCCAAGATCTTGGGTGCCCTTAAGATATCTCAAGATTCTTTTCACAGCAGTGTTGTGAGATTCTTTAGGGCAGGCCTGATGTAACATCCCATGTTACTTCTAGGCCCCTTCCACTTAGATTGGGTTAGGCATGGGATGGGTGTCAAGGGTTTTAGCTAGGTTTGATCCTAGGTAGTGAGTTGTAGCCATATGGGGCCCACTATAGGACCAGGTCAAACTAGGTCAAAGTAGCCTAAATAGGGACCCAAACCACACCATGACCCCACCACATTGCCCTAACCCTAAAAACAATCCAAGTGCACCCTAGGGCATGCCATTAGGTCAACATTTTGACCCCAGTTGACCAAAGTCAACCTTGGGCTTAATTTGGTCAAACCCACACTCATAAGCCCAATTAGCCTAAGTAGGGCACCCCATTGACCCAACCCAAGTTGGGTGGTGCCACTAGACCCATTACCACCAAGTAGGGTCAGCCCACCCACCATGTTGACTAAGTCAACTCTCCAAGTCAACAAGTCAACAATTTGACCTAAAAGAGTGAAATGAAGACCAAGCCATCCTCCATTGGACCAAACCCGCCAAAATTGGCCCATGGCCAGCCCAAGTGAACAAGACCAGTCCTACCCCTCTAAATCAGGAGAGAGAACACATGCAAGGGGGTAGAATTGGGATTTTGAGAGAAGGAGGAAAGAGAAATGGAGAAGAAGGGAATGATGGCCACATGGCCACCCCTTCAGCTGGGTTTATCTGCCCAAAACCAGATGGCCGACCTCCTCTCTCCATTTCCAGTAGAAAACAAGGGCTGTGTGCCACTTGGCAGCAGGGGCGGAGCAACCAAAGCTCAACCGAACTCACATAGGTAATATCTCCCCATATACTCCACCTCAGTTCAAACAGACCTCACCAACAGCTTCAGGAGGTAGAAGGGAGTGGAAATCGAGTGCTTGATCATGGATAATGGTGGAGAATCAAGCTTTCGGGAAGGAGCTCGCCGACGCACCACCACCATGCCAAACCGCCGCCTGACCCGCATCCAAGCCCCAATCGAGGTTCGTTTCACCTCACCTCTACCCGTACTAGCATCTTGGATAAATTAGGAGAGATATCGGGCTCAACTGAGCCCGATGCCATGGGATAAAAATGAGAGTTTTCCAAGTTTTAGAAACCGTTCGGGTTCGCCGTCGCCGCCGTCTTCCGCCGCCCCATCGCCGGGAAATGATAGCCACCCCCACCGTGAAGGTGATGGCACCGTTGGCCGGAGATGGCGCCGCCTCAGCTGGCCGGAAACCGCCAGCAAAACCGCTCCAGGTCGGCTCAATCTCAGCCGTTAACCCACTGGAGAAGCTGAACAGATCCCGTCGGTTTGCTCTTTAAGATTCGTGCAAAATCATTAATATGATTTAATTTTAATATGATGAATAGTAAAATTCCTATCATATAATTACAGTCACTTTGCAGGTTGTTTTTAGGCCTCTTAGGTGCATTTCCAGAAATTAGTCCCTCAATGAAAAATGTAGCTGACTGACTTACCTTTAATTTTCCACCTTAAAGTTATGATTTGGTGTAGTGTACAGTCCTGTAGGGCATTTCGCCTAGGACTGGTCCTAGAGTAGGGCAGAAATTCATTTGGATGCCCAGGTCAAACTAGTAATCACCATGGCCCCAAATTTTGGGTACATGCATAATTAGGGCATACTTATCCCCTGCCAAAATTTAGGAATTTGGGGAACAACGTTTCCTATAGTTTTTGTCAAAATATCAAAATATAAATAAGTGAAATATATGGAGCTATATACCTCCCCATGGCCCCAAATCTTGGTGGTAGGTCAATGGGGACATCCTTGGTGCATGATAAAAAATTTCAGCACCTTTGGTTCACTGCATGTTGGAGAATCCACTTGCATGTGTTAGTTCATATTTTGCCTTGGTGTGCAAATAGCAAAAATTCAAATATGGTGTATTCAGCCCAATGGTGGCATGAAAAGATCTTGGAATTGTTTACAGTGGTTCATTAGGGTAAATTTCATCCCTCAAATTAATCATGGGATTTTTGGAATCAAAAATCCCATTTATTGGAATTTATTTTAAATATAACTATTTTGGAAATAAAATTGGAAAATAGGTTTTCCTCAAGCACAAATCCTAAAACTTTGCCATGGTATAGATACGGTTACATTTGACTTAGGAAAAATATGATCCCTCTGTTTTGAAGAGCATTTGGAATAGATATCTCAAATTGCCCATTCTACCCTTATTTCATTTAATTCTTGAAATGATGGATATGCACCTCAGAAAAATTTGGAATTTATTCTACTGCTATAAAATTGTATTATTAGTTTTTTATAAATTTCTCAGAATTAATGGATGTATTGTTAGTTGTTAAATTAATACAATGGCATTTTTGGTAAATATGTTATAATGGTATTTTATAGGCCATTACACAATAAAAATTGATGAGACTGCCAATAGTCATAAATTAGTGTTTTAAATGTTCTGTAATTTTCCTGGAATTTTGGATTACATATTGCCTCTACTTCATTTGGAAAATGGAATTTATGTGAATTTGGTATTAAATAAGAAATTGGAATAAATAGTTAAAGGAAAATTATGAAACTCTGTAGACAGCAATATTTTATCATTATACAACTCAGGAAAAATTATCTAGGTCAGTGGATGTTAAATCAAACTACTTCATGCGTAAAGTGACCTAGTAATTAATTTAAAAGATTTAATTAAAGGATTATTTGGCCAAGGAAAATTATGAGAATTCATAGGGTAGTTCCCTTACCCCATACCACCCTAGGATAAATATTTAGGGGCAAGATGCCTTAAGGTTTGGAAGATCCCATTTTTAGGGTAATAATAGGACATGGTCTGCATATAACATAAATAGGTCTTGCCTTAGTGGTTTCTAGGGGATTAATTATCGGAAGAAATAAGAGAGTGCAACATGAATAACCCTGGTGGGTAGAATTTTCTTAGTGAGGGATCAAAAGTGCAAGTCTTTAGTTAGCAACTGGAGTGGGGGTCGACGGAAGACCGTCGGTTTCCCGATAACACCTTAAGTCACTAGGGTTGTATTAGAGCAATAAAGAGAGCTGGGGTGAGACATGGGTAGCCATCAACTAAAATAAATATCCTTGTGAAAGGGAACGCTGGGCGTAATCCCAACACAGTTCCTAGTGCCCCTTGAGAGCCCTTCACAGGGAATATCGGGGGCAGTCCTGGGATTAACCTTAAATCTCTAAGTATAATAACCCGTAGACAAGAGTATTCTAATAGGTTAGGACATTTATTGTACCTTCTCACCCATGTAAGGTTGGAGAGATTCATGATATATGCTCACCCATTTAGGGTTTGAGGGAGTTGGTATAAAGGCACTAATGTGCGTTCTCACCCGGGTTGGGTTTGAGGGTTTTCAGGACGGGTTTGGTCCTGCGAGCGGAAGCCTCGGAATGAAATACTTGCATGTGCATAAATATAGTGGCGGGGCATGCGGTACTGGCCTTTCGTCACACCGATGGCAGTACGGTGCACCAGGCGGTTGTGAGGGTTAGAGGGGCCAGTGGGTTGTTTACACTGCGGTCTGAAGGACGACCCCCGATAATGCACATCCGACCCAACAAGACTGACGGGTTGTCAGCAAAGTACGTACGCGAGACTCTAGAGTGTACCTTGGATGTGTACAGAGGCGTATGAGAGGGGTCTAAGGCTTGGTAGTGTGAATACCGGTCTAGAAGCGGAGACGCCCGCTCCGCTGCTGCCGTAGCCACAACGGTGGTACCCGAGAGTGATGCTAGCTCTCAAAAAGTGGGAACTAAAGGTCTGTGATCACAGAGTCGTTGTGTGTGAGTTGCACTTGCCTGTGCATAAAATTGCATCATAACATTCATTCATATTAGGTCATACGCTTCATAGATCCTTATCATATAAATTAGTATGGGCTATTTTATATGATAAGTTAAAGTTCCTGGAAATCCTAACTTATATATTTGTATGGGCATTTATATAAGTTAGGGTAATTTTGTGATGATAGTATAGTGGTAGAATAGTTTATTTACTTGCTCTTACTATTGTTCTTTACTTTCTTTACTGCACTGCTCTTACTTACTACTTGTACCATACTTAGAACTGTTAGAGTAGATCATTATTACTTATTACAACTGCTAGTTAGATTCTGTCACCTGCTTCCACTTTTGCTACCCCTTGTTGTCCTCCGCTTCGTCCTCCCGCTCGGTGCCTAGGAGCTGCGGGGCGAGGTGCGGAGGAAACGACTTAGTCTTTTTGACTAATGGTCAGTGACCATACTATTTTTAGGAGCCCGTGGAGATGGAGCACCAGCACATCGAGGAGGCAGGACTTGAGGAGCAGATACCGCTTCAGCAGGCTACTACCACTACTGTGCATCCTCAGGTGGGACGAGATCTGATACACTAGTATAGCTTCCGTTTTTATTTATTTTGGAGAGAGAGTGGATTTGATGTACTGGGCATAAGCCCTTATTACTCTTTCTTTCTATACTCTACTATGGACTATTGTTGTACTTTGCATTTCATTTATATGATTGTACTATGTGGCTTGTGGACTTGTAGATTTGTTACATTTCTTTTCTCATATTGGCCTATATATATATGATCGTATTAGCCGGCAGGATCGGCGTGTTGCGGTTTCGGCTAACTCCTACGTTAGTGCCACCGTAAGACGGCGGTTCTGGGCATAAGGCTCGGTAGACCTCCTTGGTAAGGCGGAGGTTGGAGTCTTACAAACTGGTATCACTTGACCAACGATCATACGAGAAAGAATTCCACAACACCGGATCACCCCCTCCCGAGCATTAGTTTGCAGACAAACTATGCAGCGGAAGCTGTGGTGAACCATGTGTAAAAGTCACATAAAATAGTCCACAAAGTATAATGAGTTAGGCCAGTTTTGTTCTAACCTTACCTTTATGCAACCTCCACAGGTCGCCGCGCCGCAAAATATGTCTCCTCCACCTCCAGCTGCCACTCCATTCCTATATACGGAGATGGGGCAGACTTTGACGGCGATTCTGGATGCCTTCAGATCCCAGCAAGTCCCGGCCCCACAGCCAAATCCGTGGTCGAGCTGGCTGAGTGCTTTCAAGAGACTGTCCCCACCAGTGTACCGTGGGACAGAGGATGTGGTAAAGACGGAAGAATGGCTAGAGGCCATACACCAGATCTTAGCAGGAATCAGCTGCCCGGTCGGTCAGGCAGTACCTCTAGCCACCTCTGCACTAGAGGATCATGCGAAGAGATGGTGGAAATAAGTGCGGGAGTCAACATATGCGGACTTTGAGCTGTCAGAGATATCATGGGAGGAGTTTGGCGATGTATTTCTGGAGCACTTCGTCTCTGTTACGGACAGAGATGCCTTGGAGGAGAGGTTTTTGAACCTCAGGCAGGGGACTAGATCGATGATCGAGTATCAGAGAGAGTTCTCTCATTTGGCCAGGTTCGCGGGGATTCAGGATACCGATGATAGGAGGTATGCCAAGAGGTTCTACCGGGGCCTCAGGGACGATTTGAGGCAGGCCTTGCTGTTCATTTCTCATGGAACATCTAGGCAGATCATCGAGATGGCAAAGAAGCTGGAGGCTGACCAGCTGATGGTGTGAGCCGGAGGGAAGAGACTGTTTGATGGGTCCACATCAGGAGAGGGCAGCAGGGGCTCTCAGAGAGGCAGGACTATCGGATACAAGAAGGGTGGGGGACGTCGTCGTCCCAACTTCAGGCAGGAGCAGGGGCCTCCTCCAGCATTGGCTCCCCCACCTCTACAGGTGCATGATATGAGGAGACAGGATGACCGTGGCCGCCGACAGGTAGTTTGTTACGGATGCCGCCAGCCCGGGCATATTAGGTCGGAGTGCCCACATCGATTCCAACCTCCTCCTCCTCCACCTCCAGTGGCCCCAGTACAGCAGGGCCGAGGCCGAGGACGAGGCTGAGGCCGAGGATATCACGACAGGAGACGTGAGCAGGAGCAGATATACGTCTTGGACCTCACAGAGCAGAGGAACCCCGAGGAGGTTATCACAGGTACTTAAAGTTAATTATTAAATTTCTTGAATTTTCAATTATATAGTACCTGGAACTATAGGATACCATATAATTTTAACGTAAACAAAACCTCAGGCATAGTTATGATCAGCTGCAAGCCCGCTCATACTCTCTTCGACACGGGTGCTTCACACTCGTTCGTATCCAAGGCCTTCATAGACGGACTCGAAGGCATGGAGAGATTTCCTGAACTAAAGATGAGGGTGCGTCTACCCGATGGGTCAGAGCTGCGGACCACTGCACATTGTGATATGGAGGCCGAGATTGGCGGCAAGGCATTTGAGGCGCCGACAACTATTCTGAAGCTGCAGGACTTCGACTTGATTTTGGGCATGACATGGTTACATCGGAACCATGCTCAGATCGATTGTCCATCAAGGAGGATCACGCTAAGGCATGGCGACTCTCATGTTATCATCGAAGGTATTCAGCCTATCTGCCACACATTGTTATCTTCTGTACAGGATGTGAAGGCCCACGAGCAGGGAGAAGAAGTTTACCTTATCTGCTTTGAGATGTTGGGGACAGAGACTTCTATTTTAGATGTTCCGGTGATCCGGGATTTCCCCGACGTATTTTCGGAGAAATTGCCCGAGCTACCACCAGCCAGAGTCGTGGATTTCGGGATCCAGCTAGTGCCGAGAGCGACGCCGGTGTCCCGGGCACCTTACAGGATAGCTCCCCGGGAGTTAGCAGAGTTCAGGACTCAACTTCAGGAGCTAGTTGAATCAGGATTTGTGCGGCCTAGTTCATCGCTATGGGGAGCTCCAGTTCTATTTGTGAAGAAGAAAGACGGATCATTACGATTATGCATAGATTACCGGGAGCTGAACCGGTTAACGGACCGCAATACCTACCCACTACCTCGGATTGATGAGCTATTTGACCAGTTACAGGGAGCCTTCTGGTTCTCTAAGCTAGATCTGCGATCCGGTTACTACCAGCTCCGCATCAGGGAAGAGGACATATCGAAGACGGCATTCAGTTCATGCTATGGATTATACGAATTCACGGTGATGCCTTTTGGGCTCACGAATGCCCCTGCCGCGTTCATGAGTCTAATGAACCGTGTATTCGAGCCATTCTTAGACCGCTTCGTGATTGTATTCATCAACGACATTCTGATATATTCACAGACTCAGGAGGAGCATACAGAGCATTTGACGCTGGTCTTGCAGAGGTTGAGGGAGTCCCAGTTGTACGCAAAGTTTTCAAAGTGCCAGTTCTGGCTGCAGGAGGTGGCTTTCCTGGGACACACGATCAGTGGGGCTGGATTAGCAGTGGACCCAGCCAAGATAGAGGCAGTAAGGGATTGGCCACGGCCAAAGACAGCATCCGATATTCGCAGCTTCCTGGGTTTGCAGGGTACTATCGGAAGTTTGTGGAGGGGTTCTCTAGGATAGCCCTCCCCCTCACGACTTTGACGAGGAAGGATACTGAGTTTACCTGGACAGAGTAGTGTGAGGCAGCATTTCAGGAGCTGAAGGACCGACTCATCTCATCACATATTCTTGCGCTTCCATCCGGGAGTGAAGGATTTCAGATTTACACAGATGCCTCTTACCAGGGGATGGGTGCTGTCCTGATGCAGCATGGACATGTTATTGCTTATGCTTCGAGACAGTTGAAGAAGCATGAGCATAACTATCCGGTACATGACTTAGAGCTCGGGGCTGTGGTATTCGCCCTAAAGATATGGAGGCATTACCTATACGGGATTCATTATGATATTTATTCAGATCACAAGAATCTTAAATATGTCGATACGCAGCAGTACTTAAACCTACGACAGAGGAGATGGCTGGAATTCCTCTGCGATTATGATAATAAGATCCACTACCATCTGGGGAAAGCGAACACAGTAGCAGATGCTTTGAGTAGGAGGCCCGACACTTCTGGACCGGAGCCCCGATTGATGTCTATAGAGCTGCTGCGGATGATGGAGGACATGCACATTACCATGGTATCTGAGGCCAAACTAGTGGTATATCGTGAGTATTTGAGCTCAGTGATCAGTAGTGATGACATCCGAGAGTGCATCCGAACACATCAGAGGCAGGATGCTGCTTTACAGCCGATTTTTAGTGCCCTAGAAAGGGGCAAGGTTGAGGACTACACGATATAGGATGATCTTCTTCGATTCCGTGGACGCATTTACATACCCGCAGGAGGCAGTATCCGGGAGGACATACTCAGAGAGGCTCATTGCTCCAGATTTTCAGTGCATCCCGGCATCACCAAGATGTGGGCAGATTTGCGGAGGTCTATATATTGGCCTGGGATGAAGAGGGAGATCACTCATTTTGTGACATTCTGCGAGACGTGTCAACGCGTGAAGGTGGAATGTAAGAGCCCAGGAGGTTTGCTACAGCCACTGCCAGTACCAGAGTGGAAGTTTGAGGACATTGCTATGGATTTTGTGCACGGACTACCTCGCTCCCACTCGGGGCATGATTCTATATGGGTCGTAGTAGACAGACTGACCAAGGTAGCGCGCTTTATTCCAGTTCGGAAGGATGCCCCAGTTGCGGTTCTGGTGAGATTATTTGTGGAGCAGTTCGTCAGATATCATGGCATTCCCAGGGCGATCGTTTCGGACCGTGATGGTCGGTTCACTTCGAGCGAGTGGAGGGCCGTGCATGCTTACTTGGGCTCTCGGCTTACTTTTAGTACCGCCTTCCACCCGCAGACCGACGGACAGACCGAGCGGACCATCCGGACCATGGAGGACCTACTCAGACTATGCATATTGGATACGGGGAAGCCTTGGGAGAGGCTGCTGCCACTGATTGAGTTCGCGTACAATAACTGCCACCAGGCTAGCATCAGGATGGCCCCATATAAGGCACTTTATGGGAGGAAGTGTCGGACACCGCTATCATGGGTTCAAGATGTGGACACCAGGGCTCTTGGATCAGATTATATAGAGGATACTGAGGTTCAGATTCGTTTGATCAGAGATCGGCTACTAGAGGCCCAGAGCAGGCAGGCAAGGTATTATGATGCTCGGCATCGGAAGGTGGAGTTCCAGGTTGGAGACAAAGTTTTCTTGAAGATACGTCTAGTACACGGTGTCTCTCAGGTGCGGAGGCACAAGAAGCTCAGTCCACGATACATGGGGCCATACTTGATCCTGGAGCGGATCGGCCCCTTAGCTTACAGACTGCAGCTGCCACCGGAGTTGGGTACATTACATGACGTCTTCCATGTCTCTTCCTTGCAAAGAGCTCTCCTTCGGCCGGAGCAGCACATTACTACTACAGCCAGACCGATAGAGCCTGACAGATAAGTTAGATTGGAGCCGATCCGGATTGACGATACAGCCATCCGAGTGTTGCGGAAGAAGAAGGTTCCTCTTGTGAAGGTGTTGTGGTCCAACCATGGACGGGAGGAGCACACCTGGGAGCCGAGGGATCTAATGCTGGAGCGACATCCGGAGCTGTTCACCTCAAGTATATTTTAGTTTACACGTTAAAAATTCTTATAAATCCTGCAAATAAACCCTATAAACCCGAACTTAAATTTCGAGGACGAAATTGTTTTCTTGGTTGTTGGAATTTGTAACATCCCATGTTACTTCTAGGCCCCTTCCACTTAGATTGGGTTAGGCATGGGATGGGTGTCAAGGGTTTTAGCTAGGTTTGATCCTAGGTAGTGAGTTGTAGTCATATGGGGCCCACTATGGGACCAGGTCAAACTAGGTCAAACTAGCCTAAATAGGGACCCAAACCACACCATGACCCCACTACATTGCCCTAACCCTAAAAACAATCCAAGTGCACCCTAGGGCATGCCATTAGGTCAACATTTTGACCCCAGTTGACCAAAGTCAACCTTGGGCTTAATTTGGTCAAACCCACACTCATAAGCCCAATTAGCCTAAGTAGGGCACCCCCTTGACCCAACCCAAGTTGGGTGGTGCCACTAGACCCATTACCACCAAGTAGGGTCAGCCCACCCACCATGTTGACTAAGTCAACTCTCCAAGTCAACAAGTCAACAATTTGACCTAAAAGAGTGAAATGAAGACCAAGCCATCCTCCATTGGACCAAGCCCACCAAAATTGGCCCATGGCCAGCCCAAGTGAACAAGACCAGTCCTACCCCTCTAAATCAGGAGAGAGAACACATGCAAGGGGGTAGAATTGGGATTTTGAGAGAAGGAGGAGAGAGAAATGGAGAAGAAGGGAATGGTGGCCACATGGCCACCCCTTCAGCTGGGTTTATCTGCCCAAAACCAGATGGCCGACCTCCTCTCTCCATTTCCAACAGAAAACAAGGGTTGTGTGCCACTTGGCAGCAGGGGCGGAGCAACCAAAGCTCAACCGAACTCACATAGGTAATATCTCCCCATATACTCCACCTCAGTCCAAACAGACCTCACCAACAGCTTCAGGAGGTAGAAGGGAGTGGAAATCGAGTGCTGGATCATGGAGAATGGTGGAGAATCAAGCTTTCGGGAAGGAGCTCGTCGGCGCACCACCACCATGCCAAACCGCCGCCTGACCCGCAGCCAAGCCCCAATCGAGGTTCGTTTCACCTCACCTCTACCCGTACTAGCATCTTAGATCGATTAGGAGAGATATCGGGCTCAACTGAGCCCGATGCCATGGGAGAAAAATGAGAGTTTTCCAAGTTTTAGAAACCGATCGGGTTCGCCGTCGCCGCCGTCTTCCGCCGCCCCATCGCCGGGAAATGATAGCCACCACCACCGTGAAGGTGATGGCACCGTTGGTCGGAGGTGGCGCCGCCTCAGCTGGCCGGAAACCGTCAGCAAAACCGCTCCAGGTCGGCTCAATCTCAGCCGTTAACCCACTGGAGAAGATGAACAGATCCCGTCGGTTTGCTCTTTAAGATTCGTGCAAAATCATTAATATGATTTAATTTTAATATGATGAATAGTAAAATTCCTGTCACATAATTACAGTCACTTTGCATGTTGTTTTTAGGCCTCTTAGGTGCATTTCCAGAAATTAGTCCCTCAATGAAAAATGTAGCTGACTGACTTACCTTTAATTTTCCACCTTAAAGTTATGATTTGGTGTAGTGTACAGTCCTGTAGGGAATTTCTCCTAGGACTGGTCCTAGAGTAGGGCAGAAATTCATTTGGATGCCCAGGTCAAACCAGTAATCACCATGGCGCCACATTTTGGGTACATGCATGATTAGGGCATACCTATCCCCTGCCAAAATTTAGGAATTTTTGGAACAACGTTTCCTATAGTTTTTGTCAAAATATCAAAATATAAATAAGTGAAATATATGGAGCTATATACCTCCCCATGGCCCCAAATCTTGGTGGTAGGTCAATGGGGACATCCTTGCTGCATGATAAAAAATTTCAGCACATTTGGTTCACTGCATGTTGGAGAATCCACTTGCATGTGTTAGTTCATATTTTGCCTTGGTGTGCAAATAGCAAAAATTCAAATATGGTGTATTCAGCCCAATGATGGCATTAAAAGATCTTGGAATTGTTTACAGTGGTTCATTAGGGTAAATTTCATCCCTCAAATTAATCATGAGATTTTTGGAATCAAAAATCCCATTTATTGGAATTTATTTTAAATATAGCTATTTTGGAAATAAAATTGGAAAATAGGTTTTCCTCAAGCACAAATCCTAAAACTTTGCCAAGGTATAGATAAGGTTACATTTGACTTAGTAAAAATATGATCCCTCTGTTTTGAAGAGCGTTTGGAATAGATATATCAAATTGCCCATTTTACCCTTATTTCATTTAATTCTTGAAATGATGGATATGCACCTCAGAAAAATTTGGAATTTCTTCTACTGTTATAAAATTGTATTATTAGTGTTTTATAAATTTATCAGAATTAATGGATGTATTGTTAGTTGTTAAATTAATACAATGGCATTTTTGGTAAATATGTTATAATGGACTTTTATAGGCCATTACACAATACAAATTGATGAGACTCTGCCAATAGTCATAAATTAGTGTTTTAAATGTTCTGTAATTTTCCTGGAATTTTGGATTACATATTGCATGTACTTCATTTGGAAAATGGAATTTATGTGAATTTGGTATTAAATAAGAAATTGGAATAAATAATTAAAAGCAAATTATGAAACTCTGTAGACAGCAATATTTTATCATTATACAACTCAAGAAAAATTACCTAGGTCAGTGGATGTTAAATCAAACTACTTCATGCGTAAAGTGACCTAGTAATTAATTTAAAAGATTTATTTAAAGGATTATTTGGCCAAGGAAAATTATGGGAATTCATAGGGTAGTTCCCTTAGCCCATACCACCCTAGTATAAATATTTAGGGGCAATATGCCTTAAGGTTTGGAAGATCCCATTTTTAGGATAATAATAGGACATGGTCTGCATATAACATAAATAGGTCTTGCCTTAGGGGTTACCAGGGGATTGATTATCGGAAGAAATAAGAGAGTGCAACATGAATAACCCTGGTGGGTAGAATTGTCTTAGTGAGTGATCAAAAGTGCAAGTCTTTAGTTAGCAACTGGAGTGGGGGTCGACGGAAGACCGTCGGTTTCCCGGTAACACCTTAAGTCACTAGGGTTGTACTAGAGCAATAAAGAGAGCTGGGGTGAGACATGGGTAGCCATCAACTAAAATAAATATCCTTGCGAAAGGGAATGCTGGGCGTAATCCCAACACAGTTCCTAGTGCCCCTTGAGAGCCCTTCACAGGGAATACCGGGGGCAGTCCTGGGATTAACCTTAAATCTCTAAGTATAATAACCCGTAGACAAGAGTAGTCTAATAGGTTAGGACATTTGTTGTACCTTCTCACACGTGTAGGGTTGGAGAGATTCATTATATATGCTCACCCGTTTAGGGTTTGAGGGAGTTAGTATAAAGGCACTAATGTGCATTCTCACCCGGGTTGGGTTTGAGGGTTTTCAGGATGGGTTTGGTCCTGCGAGCGGAAGACTCGGAATGAAATACTTGCATGTGCATAAATATAGTGGCGGGGCATGCGGTACTGGCCGTTCGTCACACCGATGGCAGTACGGTGCACCAGGCGGTTGTGAGGGTTAGATGGGCCAGTGGGTTGTTTACACTGCGGTCTGAAGGACGACCCCCGATAACGCACATCCGACCCAACAAGACTGACGGGTTGTCAGCAAAGTACGTATGCGAGACTCTAGAGTGCACCTCGGATGTGTACAGAGGCGTATGAGAGGGGTCTAAGGCTTGGTAGTGTGAATACCGGTCTAGAAGCGGAGACGCCCGCTCCGCTGCTACCGTAGCCACAGCGGTGGTACCCAAGAGTGATGTTAGCTCTCAAAAAGTGGGAACTAAAGGTCTGTGATCACAGAGTCGTTGTGTGTGAGTTGCACTTGCCTGTGCATAAAATTCCATCATAACATTCATTCATATTAGGTCATACGCTTCATAGATCCTTATCATATAAATTAGTATGGGCTCTTTTATATGATAAGTTAAATTTCCTGGAAATCCTAACTTATATATTTGTATGGGCATTTATATAAGTTAGGGTACTTTTGTGATGATAGTATAGTGGTAGAATAGTTTATTTACTTGCTCTTACTACTGTTCTTTACTTTCTTTACTGCAATGCTCTTACTTACTACTTGTACCATACTTAGAACTGCTAGAGTAGATCATTATTACTTATTACAACTGCTAGTTAGATTCTGTCACCTGCTTCCACTTTTGCTACCCCTTGTTGTCCTCCGCTTCGTCCTCCCGCTCGGTGCCTAGGAGCTGCGGGGCGAGGTGCGGAGGAAACGACTTAGTCTTTTTGACTAATGGTCGGTGACCATACTATTTTTAGGAGCCCGTGGAGATGGAGCACCAGCACGTCAAGGAGGCAGGACTTGAGGAGCAGATACCGCTTCAGCGGGATACTATCACTACCGTGCGTCCTCAGGTGGGACGAGATCTGATACACTAGTATATCTTCCGTTTTTATTTATTTTGGAGAGAGAGTGGATTTGATGTACTGGGCATAAGCCCTTATTACTCTTTCTTTCTGTACTCTACTATAGACTATTGATGTACTTTGCATTTCATTTATATGATTGTACTATGTGGCTTGTGGACTTGTGGATTTGTTACATTTCTTTTCTCATATTGGCCTATATATATATGATCGTATTAGCTGGTAGGATCGGCGTGTTGCGGTGTCGGCTAACTCCTGTGTTAGTGCCACCATAAGACGGCGGTTCTGGGCATAAGGCTCGGTAGACCTCCTTGGTAAGGGGGAGGTTGGAGTCTTACACCTAATACCTAGTATAGACACATATTGCATACATAATGTCAGGTCTACTTGCAGTGAGGTAGAGAGGAGAGCCAACTATAACTCTATACAAAGTTGGATCAATAGGTTTCCCTGGATCATCTTTGCCTATAAGCATACTTGAGCTCATGAGAGTTCTCATGGTGGAAGCATTCTCCATACCATATTTCTTGACTATCTCCCTGATGAATTTTGACTGGGATATGGATAGACCATCATCAGTTTGTCTTACTTGGAGTCCCAAGAAGAACTTCAGTTCACCCATACTACTCATCTCAAACTTCCCCTGTATAATTTTTGCAAACTTCATGTAGAGGTTGTCATCAGTAGAGCCAAATATTATATCATCAACATAAATCTGGACTAGGATGATCTTACCCTTAGATTCCCTTAGGAATATGGTCTTGTCTATCTTCTCCCTTGAGAATTTGTTCTCAATGAGAAAGGTAGACAATGTCTCATACCATGCTTTAGGGGCTTGCTTGAACCCATATAAAGCTTTCATAAGGCTATACACAGCAGTAGGTGAGTTAGAATCTACAAAACCTGGAGCAACCCTACATATACCTCTTCTTTCAAATCTCCATTCAGAAAGGCTGACTTCACATCCATCTGGATGACTTTGAATCCTTCGAAGGCTGTAAAGGCAAGGAACAGTCTGATGACTTCGAACCTTGCAACTGAGGCAAAGGTCAGATCATAATCAATCTCCTCTTCATGTCTATACCCTTTGGCCACCAGTCTAGATTTATTTTTTATTATAATGCCATCTTCATCAAGTTTATTTCTGAAAATCCACTTGACTCCAATGATATTATGTCCATCTAGTCCGAGAACCAGCTTCCAGACCTTGCACCTTTTGAACCGATTCAGTTCTTCTTGCATTGCACAAATCCAGAATTGATCTTGATTTGCCTCTTCAAATTTCTTGGGCTCTTCTTGTGATAGGAAGTTGGAATATAGAGCTGTGTTGACACTCCTGATTCTGGTCTGTACACCTTGGCTGGTCTCACCTATTATCTGATCTAGAGTATGATCTCTCAGATATCTGACTGTTGGGGGTAGCCTGACTGCTTCTTGCTGAGCACTATTTTCTTCAACTGGTTTGTCTTCATCTCCAGCAAGACTATCATGTACATCCTCTAGACAGCTTCCATCTCCACATTCTTCTTGCACAGCTGGGTCTTTATCTTTGATGGAGAGCTTTTCCATCATGACTTCTATACCTACAAAACTAGGCAAAGATCTTGACAGCTCATTGTTAATCATGCTTGAATCATCAAACACTACATGGACAGATTCTTCTACAACCTAATTAGTCAAGTTATAGACTCTATATGCCTTACTATTATTGTGGTACCCAACAAAGAAACCCTCATGGGATTTGGCAGCAAACTTAGTCACTTTTGAGTTACTATTATTCAAGATGAAACACTTGCAACCAAAGATCCTGAAATATAATATGTTTGTTTTTTTGCCCTTTAAGATCTCATAGGGAGTCTTCTTGTGGCCTTTGGTGATAGAAGCCTTGTTGAGAACATGACATACAGTGTTAACTGCATCAGCCCAAAAATACTCAGGGAGAGAAGTGTCACTCAATAAAGTTCTCCCTGCTTCTATGAGAGTCCTGTTTTTCCTCTCAGCTAACCTATTTTGCTAGGGCGTTCTTAGAGAGTAGAATTCTTGATGAATCACTTGTCCTTCCAAGAAAGAATTCATAGCAGCAGACTGAAACTCAGTTCCATGGTCACTTCTTATTTTAACCACAGAGTATGCTAGTTCATTCTGAATCTGCCTGACAAAGTTCATTAAGATATCAAGGGTTTCATCCTTTCTTCTAAGGAAGAACACCCAAACAAATCTGGAATAGTCATTAACCACCACAAGGGTGTAGACTTTCTTACCTAGACTATGAACAGACATAAGACCAAACAAGTCCATATGCAGGAGATATAAGCATCTCACTGAGTCCTTGGTCCCAATGCTCTTGAAGGAGGTCTTAGTCTGCTTAACCTTTTGGCAAGAAGCATAGATACCCACCATGGAGCATTTTATTTTGGGATCATTTCTAACTAGCTCATCACTAAAGAGCTGACCAATGGTCTTATAATTCAAATGAACCAGTCTCTTATATCATTGGACACAATGTGAGACATTATCATTTGCAACTAGGCATATAAGGGAACTACTATCTAAGCATGAAAAGTTTAAATAATAAACATTCTCACTCCTAGTATTGTTAAGATGACACTTTAGTCACTTAACCTATTGATGTGGCACTTATCCATATTGAAGGAAATGTCATAACTAAGGTCACATAGTTGTCTTATGATTATGAGGTTGTTTTGCAGCCCCTCCACATAAGTCATATTTGTGATGGTGATTATGTCATTTGAGATCTTACCATAACCTCTGGTTATTCACTTGTCAGAGCCTCCAAAGATGACCTTAGGTCCATTCTTTACTGCAGTGAATTCCTTCAACAGCTCATTTGTTCCAGTCATGTGCCTGGAACATCCACTGTCCAAGTACCATTTAGGAGAATTGGTACCTGAACTAACCTGAAAAGAACACAAATCATCTCACCTTAGGGCCCCAATTTCTATTGGGTCCTAGGTTCACATTAGCCTGAAAATAACTTTGCCTTCCTGTAGTATTCCTGACAGGTTGGATCCTCTGTACACTGAAGGATTGTGTCAGGAATCTACAGCATAGTGGCCCACTTTGTCATAACACCAACACTTATGGATATTATATCTCCTTTTCTAATTAAGACCACCATTTGGCTTGACTGCTTCTTGAATAGTGGGAAGATGAGCTATTGTATACTTATATTCAACAACCATTTGATTGAAGGATAGTCTTTCAGCTGGCTGTTTTGGTATTTTCTGAGAGCCATTAGTTGCATGTATCTTTTCAGCTAACATGCATCTGATAGCATCAGAAACTGCCATTCCAGCCTTGCTAGAAGATTCACCTTGAGTCACTACTTCTGTTGGATGACTTAGATTTCCCGTAGTAGCAATATCCTTGAGTTTTGGGGCTGGAGCACCGAAAAAAAATGGTCTAGTATGGGACATTTGAATTTTCTCATGGGTAGCCTTAAAGGCCCACTCATGGTTGTATCTTCCACCTTGGCTAGGACCACATTGGTCCATACTAGTTGATCTGCCATTCTCCCAGTGACCATAACAACTTTCATGGTCATACCTGTTGAAGGCAACAAGACTCTCTGAAAAGAAACTTGAGCCAATGAGGCTAGAGGCACTACTGGTGTTTTCCCCTTTCCCTTTCCTTTTGTATTGGGATGTCTAGCAGATCCCTTAAATCCTAACCCTTTCTTACCCACTTGGGTAAGGTGGGTGTCAATTAAGGGAAGCACAGTGTTTGGATTAGAAAACTTGGTCACCCATAATTTCTCATTTAGGAGATCATTGCCAAGTTTCTGGATAAGTTCCTCATTTGAGACTCTTACCACAAACTCTCTGTCAATGATTTCCTTGAGCTAGGCTGTTTGTGCAGCCATATCAATGAGACCTTTTTCTTGGCATTCACACTTGCTTTTAAGACTGAGAAGTTCTTTTGCCTGTCTTTTGGCAAGGAGCTTGCACCTCTTGAATGCTTCAAGAAATTCTCCATACTTGTCAATTATAGAATTGACATCATCCTCAGAATCTGAATCTCCTTCATCTCTTGATGATTGAGCTTCAGAATCTGAGCTAGCCTCATGACTTGAAATAGAATGTAGAGATTTAGAATTTACCTGAGCTTGTTCAGGCTGATCCTAGATGTTCTCTTCATCAGTTATTGCCATCAATCCATGACATTGAACATCTTCTTCTTCATCTCTATCCACCTCTGAGTCACTATCTGAATGTGACAGAGCGGCCATGATCCATATCCTAGCAGTAGGGTATTCATCAAGTTCTCCTTCAGTAACAGACATAAGCCCAATGTAGGCTTCTTCTTCTTCACTGTCTGACCCAGAGGAAGAGTCGGACCAGGTCCCCACAAGGGACTTCTCTTTATTCTTCACCTTGTGGTGCTTCTTCACTCCTCCTTCTTTCCTCTTCATTGGGCAGTCAGCAACTATATGCCCAGGTTTGATGCCAAAAAAACAAATGATATTAGAAGAGATTTGTTTGCTAGAGTTAGGAACATACCTGTCCTCCTTAAAGGATTTCCTTCTGTGCTGTGAGGAAGAGGAAGGCCTTCTATTCTTCCAATGGCCTTTCTTCATGAATTTCTGAAACTGTCTGGAGAAACCAGCAAGGTCCTCATTAGATGTATTGTTGTATGAAGAGCTGGTATTTGAGATCTTAGAATCTGACTCAACATTTTCCTGAGTTGAGAGTTTTTTCCTTCTACTCCTAGTTGAGGTATCAGCTTTGAAGGCCACAAATTTCTCCTTGGCCTGTGACGTACTACTTTTCTCTTCTTCCTTTCTTGCCGCAAGCTACATTGTTGGGTAATTCATCCACATGAATCTAGATTTGATGAAGTCACCCAGGAACTAAGATGAATTAAGCTGTATTTGATGCTTGGTTTGAGCTATATGTTTGCAAGAATTTCACTGGGAAGTGTAGACCAATGTCAGCTCACAGTGGGTCACCAAACACAGGAACTGTGCAATGTAATCTCTCATTGCATATTCCAAGGTGTTAACTCATGTGTGGTCTCTATTGGGATACACTTCATATTCAAGCTATTGGACTATGGGAAAGGTATTGGAAGTTGGCTACTCTAGAAGAATCAGTTTTTCCAACATCAGAAAATTTCTAAGTGTTTTACTCGAGTAGAGCCTTCACCTACTCGAGTAGTCTGGGTATAAGTTACTCGAGTAAAGGAACCTTGTACTCGAGTAGACATAGTCATATACTCGAGTAGCTAAGTCACCTACTCGAGTAGACCAAGTCATATACTCGAGTAGCATGCTTATATACTCGATTAGATTACTCGTTATACCCGAGTACCATAGGGTTTTCTCATCTAAATTTCTCTAAGTCTTATACTCGAGTAAGTATACTCATATACTCGAGTAGTTCATTTTACCTACTCGAGTAGTTCATGTGTCACCCGTGTACCTTGCTATTTCACTACCCCAGAATTTTTCTAAGTCTTTTACTCGAGTAGAACTTTCACCTACTCGAGTAGATTACTTCCTCTCGAGTAGTTAGTTCAACTACTCGAGTAGTTGCCAGCAGACCTCTTCAGAATTTTTCTAAGTATTCCACTCGAGTAGTACTTCTTGTACTCGAGTAGGTTATGTAATATACTCGAGTAACTCTTCCAGTACTCGAGTAGATCCTCTATATACTCGAGTAGGTCTCTACACATACTCGAGTAGCTCTGTCTACTTACTCGAGTAGTTGATCTCAATATACTCGAGTAGTCTTTATATACATACCCGAGTATGTTTCCCATCATATACTCGAGTAGTTATTCAACTACTCGAGTAGTTATTGACTTACTCGTGTAGTTGGCTGAATCTTTCCGAAGTTTGCTAAGTCATTTTCTCTGACGGGATTTTTCAAATCACGCGACATGATTGGTCCACGTGTACATCATTATGACTGATTATGACCGTTAGTCTCTCCTATATAAGGTCTTATCAGAAAATGACATACCCTAGTATTCTCAAAGCCTTCTTGTAATTTCTTTTTCGAGAAATATTCTTCAGCCGCCTCCTCTCTGACTTTCGCGAAACGGAAGCCGCCGCCGCCGCCTTCTTCTCCGGGCAAAGCTTCTACTTTCAGAGGATTATTCTGAAGAAAAGTTACAGATCGAGATCGACTTCACTGATCATATTCTCTCTCGATTTCTGTAAAAGCGAGTAGATCCAGATCGAGGCCGAGAACTTCTTTACCGATTTCTGAAAGTGCTACAAAGTTGAAAAGAAGAAGATCCTGGCCATTTCATCCAGATCTGAGTGATTTACTGTTTGTATTCTTGTAAACACTTTATTAATCTTGTAGGAGAAATCTTCTCCGAGTGTAGGAGTCTTTCACTCCGAGTTTGTAGGAAGTGCTATCTTCCGAGGTGTAGATCCGTTTTGTTTGGATCGAGTTTGTAGGAACTTTGTTCCGAGGGTAGGATCGATTTGTGATCCGAGATAGTGGAGTAGCCGAGTCTAGTTGATTGCTAGATCGGTGAGGGAAAGTGGATGTACCCAAGGTTGGCGAACCACTATACATCTTGTGTCGTCTGTGATATTGGTAGATATTTCTGTGTTGTACTCTAATTATTTTTTATTCCGCAAAAGACGCACAAACCACCTATTCACCCCCTCTAGGTGATTTAGGTCGACAATAGTTTTCTTTCAATTGGTATCAGAGGGAGGTTAATCGTCAAAAGGTTAACACCTTGATCAGATCCAGATCTGTTGTCTGTAAGATTCTACCATAAAATGGACAAGGGCAAAGATTTCGCCAAGCTCCCACTGTGCAACAAGAATAACTTTCCCATGTGGAAAGAAAGGATAAAATTTTTCATGGAAGCTGTGGATCCAAGGATCTTCATGATCGTTGAAGAATGTCCTTACGTTCCCATGACTATGTCCACTATCGACCCTACCAAGAAAGTTCCCAAAAAGCTAATGGATCTCGACAAAGACGAGATTACACTTGTCTCTCTCGACAAGAAAGCTAAGAACATCATAGCAAGTGCAGTCGATGACTCGATGCTGCAGAATTTGATTCACTGTCAATCAGCCAAGGAGATGTGGCACTCCTTAGTCACTTTGATGGAAGGGACTGAAGAAGTAAGGGATGATCGGAGATTCCTTCTCAATCAAAAATATGAAGCGTTCCGACAAGGGAACAAGGAAACAATTGCCGACACCTTTGAGAACTTCTTCAAGATTGTAAATGGCCTAAGGGTGTATGGCCGTGTCTTCACAAACGGAGAACTGAACGACAAATTCTTGAGATCCCTAACCAAGGAATTGCATAACAAGGTATGTGCCATCAGGGAGTTCGGGAAGCTAGCTAAAACGGACCCGCAAAATCTCTTTGGAAAGCTTATGTCCTATGAAATCCAAATCAATACAAGAAAAGCTGAAGAAGAGAAGGGCATGTCTGCTCTAAAGGAGAAATCTGTCGCTTTGAAGGCAGACACCTCCAGAAAGATTAAGGCTGCCTCCCCCGCTCCAGATCCAGAAGTTGATGAAGAAGAAGAAACATCAGAGCCCAGCACCTCAGGCTCTGAACTATCTGAAGGAGAGTTCTCTTTGCTCTCAAGGCAATTCAAGAAGTTTCTTAATAAAAAGAAACAATGGAAAGGCAAGGATGCCTCACACAGAAGATCGCGGCGCGATGACGATCGACAAAGAAAAGGCTCAAGCAGCCACGACAGGTATAACACTAAATAGAACAAATACATTTCAACTGACATCATTTGTTATTGCTGTAATAAGCCAGGTCACGTCATTGCTGACTGCCCTCACAAGAAGAAGGAGGGTGGTAGAAGAGAAGAAAAGAAATCCTCATACAACAAGAAGAGGAAGGAGAAGAGCCTCATAGCCAAAAGAGCAAGACTCTTAGCGACTCCGACTCATTTGAGTCAAGCGAAGAAGAAGAAGCTTACTTTGGGCTAATGGCTCAAACAGATGATGAATAAGAGCCCCAGTTCACTGGGAAGATAAACTCTCATACCCCTCTTTCAGATTTTGAAGTCTCTGAACATGATTGCGAGGGTAGCTCTTCTGACGATGAGTCAGAACTAATGGCCCAGTACAAGGAGTTAATCATGGCTTACGACAAATGTCGTCGAGTCGTGAAGACTCAGGCTAAAGAGATCAAATCTCTAAAAGCCGAAGAGAGCAACTTGAGAGAGAAAGTCACAAAGACTGACTCCCTCGAAGAAAACTTCAATAATGTTATTGAAGAATACAACAAGGCTCTTGAGCACCTTGACCTGAAGGAGAAGATCATCAAAGGATTGGAAGCCGAACTTGCGGCTGAAAGGAAACTTGTTGAGAGTTTCTCGAAGCCCAAAACAGTTCTTCCATTCGTTGCTGAATACTCAGCAAAGGCCAAGGGAGCTGGACTAGGCCATGAAGAAGCTCCTAGTAAATCCTCTAGGAGAAACAAGAATCAACGGAAAAATAAGGCCGTCAAAAAGGCCTCAGCCGAAGAAAAGGGAAAAGCCCCTCAAAATCAAACCATATTCAGAAAGGTCATCTTTCCAACAAATGAGTTTGATTTTGACTCATCATACGGGCACTTTGCTAGGCCTACTTATGTAGAGCCAAAGTCGTGCTATCAAGGATGGGCTCGACCCCGAAACTTTGGCGAAAGTGCCTTTAAGGCACCTTATGAAGAAGTGGTTCTTCAGAGCTATGGCCCCTTCAATCATGGGCATAACTTCAAGAAGGCACCAAAGACAAAGCCTGTTGTAGAGAAGCCCATAAAGGAGAAGAAGCCATGTGATTGCCATCATCATGAGACATCTTCCTCCACAAATGCAACCCCTGCTAGACCAAAGTTCCAAAAGGTCAAGCAGGAGATCTTGAGGCAAAGGTACAACAGATTTGACTGTTGGTGCTGTGGCAAGGTTGGTCACTTCGCCATAGATTGCTGGTTCAATTCCAGAAACGCTGCAACCCCTCATGTCAGCAATATGAGAAAGACCGCTCATAATGCCAACACTCGTAGGGGGAGCACTCTAACCCGAGACCAAGGACCCAAACGTGTTTGGGTTCCTAAGGCGAATTGATTGTGATTGCAGGGATGTCCAAAGTCCAACAAAATGCCTATTTGGTACTTGGACAGCGGATGCTCTCGTCATATGACCGGGACGAGAAGCCTCATTCAGAACTTTACTCCAGTCGTGAACGGACCAAAGGTCATCTTTGGAGGCTCAGACCGTGGAATTACTAGAGGCTATGGTATGATTACTAACGGCAATGTATCCTTCTCGGATGTGGCCTATGTTGAAGGATTGGAACACAATCTCATTAGCATAAGCCAACTCTGCGATAAAGGATACATAGTTGAGTTCCATGCTGATAAGTGCTTGATAAAATCCGTTGACAATATGGAAATGATTCTATCCGGCACTCGAAGCAGGAATATTTTCTGTTTAAATTTCATTTGTATAGATTCCTCTACACCAGTGTGCTTGTTAGCAAAAGATAGTGCGTCTATTGGTGACCAATGGCACAAGAGACTAGCACATATTAATTTCAAAACCATTAATAAACTATTTTCAATGAACTTGGTACGTGATGCCCCAAATGTCAAATGCGTCAAAGACAGACCTTGTCATGCATGCGTAAAAGGCAAGTAAACAAGGGCTACCTTTAAAAGCACTGCTGGCAAAGACTCTAACAGATGTCTCCATCTATTGCACATGGACTTGTTTGGTCCACTGCAGATTAGAAGTTTGGGAGGCAAGGAATATACATTGATAATTGTTGATGACTACTCGCGCTTTGCCTGGGAGTTCTTTCTGAAACACAAGTCAGATACCTTCGATATCTTTACCAATTTTGTCAGGCAAGTCCAGAATGAATACAACTGCTCCATAGTCAAAATCAGAAGTGACAACGGAACATAGTTCAAATCTGGGGCCATGACAGAATTCTGTGAAAGCTTAGGTATCTTTCATGAGTTTTCCTCTCCTCGTACTCCACAACAAAATGGAGTGGCTGAGAGAAGGAACAGAACACTCATAGAGGCCTGCAGGACCATGTTGAGTGATGCTTCACTACCGGAGTACTTCTGGGCTGAGGCCGTCAGCACTGCATGCCACGTGCAAAATCGAGCACTCATAAACAAAAACCACAATAAGACACCTTACGAACTTCTGAAAGGCAGAAAACCAACAGTCTCTTACTTTAGAATCTTTGGCTGCAAATGCTTCGTACTTAACAATGGCAAGTATCATACCACCAAGTTCAGCGGAAAGAGCTTTGAAGGTATTTTTGTAGGATATAGTAGTCATAGTAAGGCATACAGGATTTTAAATAGAAAAACCCTAGTGGTGGAAGAATCGATACATATTGTATTTGATGAGACGAGCTTGCTGCAAAGCAATTCGTCTAGTGTGCTCACTGAAGTTGCAGGTGAAAAGCTGAAAGAAACTAGCTTGCATGATCCGTCCGAAGACAAAAGCGAGAAGTTCATTAAGATCACCACTCCCACTCCTATTGGAGAGGCTGATGATCAAAATGAAGAAGTCATCCAGGATGAAGAAATCACTCCAGTGCTGGAAGATAATCCAGATGCAATGACTCTAGAGCTCAGACATCTCAAAGATCACCCCATGGACCAGATCATAGGAAACCCCCGGGATGGTGTCAGAACTCGGAGAGGTACAACTAATGAGAATCTTCATTTGAGTTTTCTCTCACAGGTTGAACCAAAGAAATTTGAGGAAGCAAACTCAAACGCATCATGGATAATGGCAATGGAAGAAGAGCTAAATCAGTTCAAGCGCTGCAATGTGTGGATGTTGGTTCCAAGACCCAAGGGAAAGAACATCATTGGAACAAAATGGGTCTATAGGAACAAGATGGATGAAGACGGAACTATCATAAAGAATAAGGCCAGACTCGTCGCTAAAGGCTATCGTCAAGAAGAAGGAATTGACTTCGACCAGACATATGCTCCAGTGGCGAGGTTGGATGCAATAAGGTTGTTCCTAGCATATGCTGCCTTCAAAGGCTTCACCATCTATCAGATGGATGTGAAATCGGCCTTCTTGAATGGAAACTTAAAGGAGGAAGTGTATGTGGAACAACCTCAAGGTTTTGTTGATCCTAACTTTCCCGATCATGTCTATTTTCTGCACAAGGCCCTATATGGTCTGAAACAAGCTCTTCGAGCTTGGTATGAAACGCTGTCTACCTTTCTACTTGAGAACAAGTTCACAAGGGGAAAGATAGACAAGACATTATTTCTTAGGGAAATAAAAGGTAAGATTTTGCTAGTACAAATCTATGTCGACGACATTATCTTTGGCTCTGCAGATAACAACCTCTGCAAAAAGTTCTCAAAACTTATGCAAGGGAAGTTTGAAATGAGCAGTATGGTTGAGCTGAAGTATTTCTTAGGGCTTCAGGTGAAACAATCTGAAGATGGAATCTTCATCTCACAGACCAAATTCACCAAAGAGCTAATTAAGAAATTCAGAATGGAGAACGCAACCTCTATGAGGACTCCAATGGGCTCAACTATGTCTCTGGACAAGGTTGAAAAAGGGAAACCTTTTGATGAAACCAAGTACAGAAGCATAATTGGATCCTTGCTCTACCTTACTGTCAGTAGGCCTGACATAATGTTCTCAACCTGTGTCTGTGCTAGATTTCAGGTGAACTATAAGGAATCTCATTACGCTGCTGCAAAGCGGATTCTGAGATACCTTAAAGGCACACCAAATCTTCGCTTATGGTACCCAAGAAGTAATGACAGCGAACTAATTGGATTTTCAGATGCAGATTTTGCAGGTAGCAAACACGACCGGAAAAGCACCTCAGGGACTTGCCAATTCTTCGGAAGAAGGCTAATTTCCTGGAGTAGCAAGAAGCAAAACTGTGTCGCAATCTCAACGGCCGAGTCAGAGTATATCTCGGCAGGCAGTTGTTGCGCACATTTACTATGGATAAAGAATCAGTTCGAGGACTACAACCTGCAGTTCAAGGATATAACCTTGTACTGTGACTCCTCCAGTGCAATTGCAATAGCCAACAATCCAGTCTCTCACAGCCGGACAAAGCACATTGAGCTAAGGTACCACTTCATCCGGGAACATGTGGAGCATGGAGACATAGATCTCCAATATGTGCCTACAGATAGGCAAGTTGCAGATATCTTTACAAAGCCGCTGGACGAGACCAAGTTCTCGTTCTTCAAGACAGAGCTTGGGATGCTCAACAAAGAAGACTAAAGAAGGCTGAATGACTAAGAAGCAAGTAATTGCAAAGGGTTAGTCAAAATCTATTCTTTCTCAACTTTTTCAAAATTCAACTCGAGAAGCATGAGACATACTCGAGTATCTCAAGACCTACTTGAGTATATGAATGAACCTACTCTAGTATGTGTACTGACCTACTCGAGTATCTAAAGACCTACTCGAGTAGGTTTCTCACCTACTCGAGTAAGTCAATACCTACTCGAGTAAGTTTCTCACCTACTCGAGTAAGTCAATACCTACTCGAGTAAGTCTCTCACCTACTCGAGTAAGTCATTATCTACTAGAGTAGTTTTCTCCACATACTCGAGTAACTCCAGTCGACCTACTCGAGTAGCCCCTTTACCTACTCGAGTAGCCTATATCTCTCTCTCGTGTCCTGATTCCTAGATTTTCAAAATTGTTCTATTCTCCACCCAAGGCTACATGCCGCCTCTTTATTTAAATTAATTAGCGGAAATTTAAGAGTTATATATATATACGAAATTCCGAAACATCAAACCTACTCGACATCATTTCTATCTCTTGAGTACCCTCTGTCTCTTCGCCTACCCTGCCGACTCGCCTCCGCCGCTGTTGCAGAGCCATCTCTCTCAACTCCTCCAGTCATTCGCATCCATGGCGACTTCTCACAAGATCGGCGTCGGCTCCGAACTAGTCACCGACGGTATTGCAGAGCTTTTCGACGATTTCCACAACCTCCTCATCCTTCTCGACACCGCCGGCCTCTCCTTCATCCTCCAAGAACCCTATCGCGTTCTCTTCCCCGAAGTTGCAGAATTCTTCACAAATCTCAAGGTTCGACGGAATGGCAAAGTCCTCAAATCTACAGTAAAGGGTTTGAAACTCAAGTTCACCAAGAGCTCTATCTCTCAACTTCTCCGTTTACCTATTGTTGATGAAGAAGATGATCTGGATGATGAAGATTCTGACCGAACTGCACTCTTCTGTGGTATTTCTCCTGAAACTCACTATATTAAGAGGTCAGACATGAACGCTAAAGGAAAATTTCTAGTTGATATTATTGGCAAAATTTTACTGTGCAAGACTCACTCCATCCGAGACATTCCCTCATACTTCTTCGATATAATGCAAGCCATTGTCTGCCGCAAGAAATACCAATTTGGTATGCTGATTTTGGACAAGATAAAGGACAGCATGAAATCACCCAACTACGCAAGAATTATATCTCCGCTCCTTCATGAAACAAATCCTGAAGTCTTCACTCTCTCCAAAGGGACTCCACTTCACCATATGAAGAAGGTCTCCATCTCTTCAATTCAGAGATGGGATCTCAAGCTCAAGAACTCTGCCCAAGCTGCACAGGTTTCAGCAATCCCAGTAGTTCCAGCTGTAGAGGACAGGACTCCATCTCCCTCTCCTCATCATGTGGCCAGCTCCTCTGGTGCACCAAGTGAGGGGGAGCCTGCTCCTTCTAGCCCAGTCAGGCAACCCTCTCCTCAGCCAGATATTCCATCCCTACCTCATACTCCAAAGAGTCCAGCCACTTCCTCAGATCAAGTACCTCAAGACACTCTTCTATCCACAGCTGCTGCCATCGATGCCATGATTGCAGAGCTTACTGAAGATGTGCTTCCCCCTCCTCCTCTATCTCCTCCAGCTCCAACCACTGAACATCACAAGGACTTGTCTCCAGCACAGTCTCCTGCCCATTCTCCAGCCAGAACTCCAACACCTTCTCCAACTCCTCCAGCAGATAAGCCAGACACCATTTTTATTTCTGATGAGCCTTCTCCTGGGCCAGCTGAGGCCCCTCTCAGAAACCTTAATTTCTCCATCCCCCATGATACAGAAGAATTGGATGTTGTCATTCCTACCACCAGAGCTCTCAGCTCAGTGCTTATTGAAGAAATAGCTCCTTGGGTACTTCCTCTTATCACTACTGCTGCTCCCTCAGCTGCTGCTACAGTTTCCTCCTCCTCAGATCTGCTGCAAAGCATTGCACTTTTTCTTCAAGAACAGAGAACCTATTTTGACACCTCTCTAAAGGTGGTCACTAACAAAGTTACTGCTCTTGAGACTGAGATGAGCAGAGGTTTTGCTGAAATTCAGCACAACACTGACAAGCTCAAGTATCTGTTCCAACTTGGTGGCAAAGCTCTTGACCATACTATCACTAGTGTGGGCAATGTTATGGAACAAGGTATCACCTTGGCCAACAACCAGATGGAACTAGACAAGAGGACTGAAGCCAACAAGATGAAGATATGTGAAGAAGTTGACATTTTCAAAGATGACACCATAGAGAAAGTATCTATTGAAATCAGAAAAGGGGAGGGTTTGATAAAAGAACTCAAAGACCAGGTAGAAAAATCTACTGCTCAGAAGACAGTTGAATGGGAAGCTCATGTGAAGACCATTCATAATGATGTGCTTGCCCAGATACAGAGTGTCAAATTTCACACATATGACACTGCTGTATGGATGCACAATCAGATCTTGCCAGATCTTGCAGTTGACCCAAACATCATTCCCCATCATCTCAATCCTCTAGCCACAGATGTCACTGCCCCAGCTGTTCCTCAACAACCTACCTTCTCCCCCAGGCCTGGAGACTCAGTTGCTCCTCCAGACACTTATGTTCCAAGCTGGGAAGAAGACGATCCTGCTGATATATTCCTTCAAGCCCCTCCAGAGATCAGAATCCACAAGAAGAAAAGGAAATATGGTGAAGGCCCCTCTGCTAGCAGGACTGCTCCTTCCAAAGCCCTTGAACATGCTGAAGCCTGGTCTCCAACTTCAAAATCTCTCATCTTGAACACACTCGGGCTGGTCATGGATCACAATGAGAACAGAAACATGCACTATAGTTCCCAGGAATGGGAGTTTTATGAGAAGTCAATGCTGAAAAGAAAGATCCATGACAGAGAATTTGGGAGAAATAACCCTGCTGCTCCTCCAAGGCCTCCTAAGTACTTTCCTAAGCCTTTCAGCTACCTAAGGCGACAACAAGAAAAGATGGATAAGCAGCAATCCCAAGCCCAAACCTAAAAGATGATGAGAAATTGAAATGACAAATTGTAGACTTGATGTTTTTGGAAACTTACATATATATACAATTCTTCATTACTGCCTAATTGTCTTTTTCATTATCCTTTGCTTACCTGCCCATATTTTCTTTCTTAGTTTCATTTATGTACATAATTCACCTTATTGTAAAGGGTTCTGACTTCAACAAATAGGAGGAGATTGTTGGGTAATTCATCCACATGAATCTAGATTTGATGAAGTCACCCTGGAACTAAGATGAATTAAGCTGTATTTGATGCTTGGTTTGAGCTATATGTTTGCAGGAATTTCACTGGGAAGTGTAGACCAATGTCAGCTCACAGTGGGTCACCAAACACAGGAACTGTGCAATGTAATCCCTCATTGTATATTCCAAGGTGTTGACTCATGTGTGGTCTCTCTATTGGGATACACTTCATATTCAAGCTATTGGACTATGAGAAAGGTATTGGAAGTTGGCTACTCTAGAAGAATCAGTTTTTCCAACATCAGAAAATTTTTAAGTGTTTTACTCGAGTAGAGCCTTCACCTACTCGAGTAGTCTGGGTATAAGTTACTCGAGTAAAGGAACCTTGTACTCGAGTAGACATAGTCATATACTCGAGTAGCAAAGTCACCTACTCGAGTAGACCAAGTCATATACTCGAGTAGCATGCTTATATACTCAAGTAGATTACTCGTTATACCCGAGTACCATAGGGTTTTCTCATCTAAATTTCTCTAAGTCTTATACTCGAGTAAGTATACTCATATACTCGAGTAGTTCATTTTACCTACTCGAGTAGTTCATGTGTCACCCGTGTACCTTGCTATTTCACTACCCTAGATTTTTTCTAAGTCTTTTACTCGAGTAGAACTTTCACCTACTCGAGTAGATTACTTCCTCTCGAGTAGTTAGTTCAACTACTCGAGTAGTTGCCAGCAGACCTCTTCAGAATTTTTTTAAGTATTCCACTCGAGTAGTACTTCTTGTACTCGAGTAGGTTATGTAATATACTCGAGTAACTCTTCTAGTACTCGAGTAGATCCTCTATATACTCGAGTAGGTATCTACACATACTCGAGTAGCTCTGTCTACTTACTCGAGTAGTTGATCTCAATATACTCGAGTAGTCTTTATATACATACCCGAGTATGTTTCCCATCATATACTCGAGTAGTTATTCAACTACTCGAGTAGTATTGACTTACTCGTGTAGTTGGCTGAATCTTTCCGAAATTTTGCTAAGTCATTTTCTCTGACGGGATTTTTCAAATCACGCGACATGATTGGTCCACGTGTACATCATTATGACCGATTATGGCCGTTAGTCTCTCCTATATAAGGTCTTATCAAAAAATGACAAACCCTAGTATTCTCAAAGCCTTCTTGTAATTTCTTTTTCGAGAAATAATCTTCAACCGCCTCCTCTCTGACTTTCGCGAAACGGAAGCCGCCGCCGCCGCCTTCTTCTCCGGGCAAAGCTTCTACTTTCAAAGGATTATTCTGAAGAAAAGTTACAGATCGAGATCGACTTCACTGATCATATTCTCTCTCGATTTCTGTAAAAGCGAGTAGATCCAGATCGAGGCCGAGAACTTCTTTACCGATTTCTGAAAGTGCTACAAAGTTGAAAAGAAGAAGATCCTGGCCATTTCATCCAGATCTGAGTGATTTACTGTTTGTATTCTTGTAAACACTTTATTAATCTTGTAGGAAAAATCTTCTCCGAGTGTAGGAGTCTTTCACTCCGAGTTTGTAGGAAGTGCTATCTTCCGAGGTGTAGATCCGTTTTGTTTGGATCGAGTTTGTAGGAACTTTGTTCCGAGGGTAGGATCGATTTGTGATCCGAGATAGTGGAGTAGCCGAGTCTAGTTGATTGCTAGATCGGTGAGGGAAAGTGGATGTACCCAAGGTTGGGGAACCACTATACATCTTGTGTCGTCTGTGATATTGGTAGATATTTCTGTGCTGTGCTCTAATTATTTTTTATTCCGCAAAAGACGCACAAACCACCTATTCACCCCCCCTCTAGGTGATTTAGGTCGACAACAGTTTTCTTTCAATCTCATATGACAGCAACTTTCCAAATAGGGTTGGAGTAGGTGTGTCAGCTAACTTCCCCATTTCTCTAATGATACAAATATTTGTGTCCTAATCTTTTGTGAGGCACCTAAGAAGTTTGTCATTCAGGTCATAGGTGATGAAGACCCTTCCATATGTTCTTAGTTCATTCACTATTCTGAAAAATCTTTCAAAACTTTCAGCAATGCCCTCAAAATTTCATTGTCTGAAGGCCTCATACTCCTGGTTGAGCATGGATTTTCTATCATCCCTCACCTCCTCTGAGCCATCCATGAACATAACTAGGGTGTCCCACATCTCCTTGGAGGTCTTGTAGTGCACCATATTCTATAAGGTTGAATCATCTATTGCACTAACAATGATGTTTTGAGCTCTCTTGTCCATGGAGGCAAGTAGGAGCTCATCTTTGGTCATTTTATCATAGGATTTAGGTGTCTGGATGTTGGCATCCAGAACTGAGGTCTTCATAGGGAAGAAGGGTCCTTCTTTAACAGTGATGTAAATCCTAGGGTCAGCAGCTTCCACGAATAGTCTAACCCTTTCCTTCTAGAGGAAAAAACCTTCCTTTCTACAGATTGGTAGTTTCATGGCTCCCAGTTCCTTGTAGTTTAAACCAGACCCCATTATTATATCTTGTAGCTAACCTTGGAGGTAAACTCAGATTGTTAGATCCTTTTTGAGGAACCTCCCTCTGATACCACTTGAAAGTTTTTTTTACTTAAGGTTAGTTAATCACCTAGAGGGGGGTGAATAGGTCTTTGAAATTTTTAAGTCTTTTTGCTAATTTCTTTCTAGGTGATCTAGAGCTTGTCCTTAGCACCTGCGATATAAAAGAAAAATAATAACACAATCAAGCACACAGTTGTTTATAGTGGTTCTCCAATTGGGTACATCCACTTTCCCTCTCACCTACCCAACTATTTTGTTGGACTAGTCAATAACTGCACCAATATGCTCCTCAGAGCTTACACCTCAGGCCCTTAACCTTACACTCAGGTTCTTTTCAGAACCCTAACTCAGAACCACAAAGGTTCCTACCTCAGAGCCCTGTAGAGCTCCTACATCTCAGTGGTCCACTGACCACCTACCTCAGCCTTATCTCTAAGGCCTACAGCTCAGGCTTTTTAGCCCTATAACTTCAGACACAAAGCCCTATCGTAGAGTGCTACAACACTCCTACAACTCAGAACCTATACAGGTACCTACCTTAGTACCCTTCCAGGCACCTACAGCTCAGCCTCCTCTAAGGCCTACAACTCATTGACACACTTGTCACCTACAGCTCAGTGACTCACCAGTCACCTACCTCAGCCTTATTTCTAAGGCCTACCGCTCAGGCTGGGAGGACAACCCTACTCTTAGATCCACACTTGAATCCTACCTTAGTACCCCAGCAGGGCACCTACCTCAGTGACAAATTAGTCACCTACACTCAGGACAAATAGCCCTACAACTCAGATTTAGATAAACTGAATCCTACATGAATTTAAATAGGTTAAGTAAAATGAAACACTGACTTAGAGATAAATCTCTGAGTTTACCTTGCTGGACTGAGCAGATATCAGTCCAACCCTCTTGCTATAGAAGGAATGAGTCTTCTTCTACAACTAGCTACTTTTTTGTCATACTGGTGAACAACAATCTACTGTTGAAGGCTGATGCCCCTTCACACAGCTATCTCCTTGCTGATCTGAAGAATCAACTGCCATGTTCTGGAGAGAACACTCTTGCTGAACTGGAAAGAGCTTCAGCTAACTTTTTCTGCATGCTGGCTAGCACTTGCTGGACTTGGCTTTCAAGCTTGTCAGAGAAGATGAAGTCCATCTGCCTCTAATTTCCCGCTACTATAGCATTCCCGCAACAATTTGAATTATTTTGACTTTGTTGACTTCTGGTGACTTCAGCAGTGGTCATCCTGTGCTACTGTATCTTTCCCGCAACGACATGAAGTACTTTGACTTGTTGACATTTGATGACGTCGGCAGTGGTCATCACCTTCTAGACTTGGACAAAATTCCAGATCTTCAATAGACGTTGAGTGATGTTAAGTCACTCAACGTCATTTGTCTTGGCACTTCATTAGAAGCATTGAGTGAACCTGCCTCTCTCTATGCTTCTGGACTTAGAGAAATTCTGCTGGCTTTGTCTCAGTGCTTCCTTCTCAACTGTCTCAACAGTTTCTTTTTTCACAGCTGAGACTATCTTCTGTCTCAAAGGTTTCTTCTCAGCGATCTCAGCGGTTTCTGCTTCATAGCTGAGACTAACTTCTGTCTCAGCAATTTCTTCTCAGCGGTCTCAGCGGTTTCTGCTTCACAGCAAAGAATATCTTCTGTCTCATCAGTTTTTCTCTTAACAGTCTCAGTGATTCCTTCTTCATTAGAAACATTGAGTGAATCTGCTTCACTCAACGCTTCTGCCCTTAGAAAATTCCAGCTTGCTTTGTCTTAGCAGTTATGTTGAGTCATACTTCTCAGCGGTCTCAGTGATTTTGCCTTAGTCAATTTTCCTGGCTTTAGTTCGACGAATGTTGAGATGAGATCGACGATCTATGGGCTGAGCTCGACAAATTCTGAATCCCAAAGTCTGAATTTAGCTTGATAAATGGTGAGCTCAACTCGACGAATGATGAGTGGAGCTCGATGAATTCTGAGTCCCACACTTCTAAATTTAGCTCGACGAATGACGAGATGGGCTCGACTAATGGCGAGCCGAGCTCGACGAATTGTGAGCTGAGTTCGACGAATTCTGAATCTTCCAGCACTATTTTTCTCCACCTGCCTCGATGAATGCATAGCTGAGCTCGATGAATTCTGAATTTTCCAGCGTACTTATTTTCTTCACCTGTCCAATCATGGACTATCTGCATGCATGAACTTAAGCATACATCAAATACATTATGTGTGTATGTCATTGACCAGTTTGACTTCTTACAAATCTAGGACATTGGGATCAATAGACTCAACACTATTAACCTCCCCTAGATCACACCACGATCTAGTCGCTACACACAAGACAATAAAAACTCCCTAAGTCGCACAAGGACTTAGACTCCACGCACAAGGTGGCTATTCTCTCCTAAGCCACACATGGACCTAGATGTCATGCACAAGACGATGATTTCCTCTATCAATTATAATTAAGAAATGAAGAATGCCAAAGAACCATTTTTAGAATGAAAACTCCCTCTAAATGAAGCGCTGGAGATTCCTACGAATCCTTGCCAGAGTTGCTTCAGATGTTGTGTACGAGTCATCGCTTTTCCGCGCTTGAGCCTTCTTGGGAAGATGGAGTTTTTCTGGATGCTGGAGCTCTCTAGACAGGATGCACGGAAAGGAATACTCAAGAAACTGAAAATCGTGATCTCCACAAAAAATGAGCCGTATATATATTTTGGAGATATCGCATGGCGATACTAGATATCACCTGACAGCGATATCCTATCCGGCTTCCACGTGTCCCATGGATTTGAAACTTCCGCGGGATGAATCGGTCGTGGCCAATCGTACGCTATTGCCTAGGAGATATCGATGTTAACCGAACGCCATGGAGATCGTGTGGTAACTGTTTCGCGAGCTATCGCCAGGTGGCGATACTGGATATCGTCGGGCGAAATCACATTATCTTTTCTTTGCAATCCTGAATCCAAGCCAAAAATGATTGTAGTGATAGACCTGTGATATCTGCACATCATAAACACTCTATGATCAAATATAAACGAGATTTGTAATTAGCAAAACAAGAAGCGTAAAGCACATGTTCCAACAAGAATTTGTACATACGTGCTGCTGACAACAATTTCTACATGGGGCGTGTACGTGTCCATGAATAAATGGGCGGCAGGAGACTAGGTTTTGGGATATACTGCACAATATTCTGGTCATTTAAAATTGATTGAATGTTGAAGAGTTGCTGAAGTAATGAATAACTCACAACTCCTACAGCTAGCTTAACAACATGAAAATGGAGAGAGAGAGAGAGAGAGAGAGAGAGAGAGAGTTTGTAAGAGCAACTCCAACCTATCGCTATTCTCCAAACATAGCGCCTGTAATCCCTCCAACCCTTCGGCATTGCCCCCTCCAAATTTACAGATCTTCTCTTTCCCCCTCTAAATTTAGAGGGGGAGAGAGAAAATAGAGGTTGCGACAAAAATTAAAAAAAGTGTTTTTATTTTTATATTATTTAAATTAGGTATTTATAAAACTGATTCATTTTGCTCGTAATCGTCAATATATTTTTTCAAATATGACATGCAATATATCAATAAATTTGTTTTTTCGAGACCTAAAAAATGAAACTAATATTAAATATTTTTTAATTAGTATTGATCATGCAAATACGAAGAGAAGACGTTTAACTGATTAAACGCGTGCATACAACAAAATACATGAAAATTAATATGCATAAAATATTCAAAATTACATTGCTTCATTGTCATTCGTTCCCACAAATGTTCAACTAGTGCATCTCGAAGTGCGAAATGCGCATCTATGTCTTTGATCTTTTTATGCCGATTTAGGAACTGATGAAATCGTTCGGCTTCACTTGTGTTCAACTCTTCAACATTTTGAGTTGGTGATGAAGTAGAAACAGTGACATGATCATTTTCATCTCGCTCGTCTTTGACGATCATGTTGTGCATTATAACACAAGCAGAGATGATATCGTGTAAAACATGTTTATCCTAAAAACGGGCTGGCCCCTTAATTATCGCAAATCTTTATTGAAGAACTCCAAATGCCCGCTCTACATCTTTTCGGCATGCTTCTTGCATCATTGCAAAGTGTTGTTTTTTTGTCATGTGAATGAGAAATAATCTGAACTAGTGTTGACAACTTCGGATATATTCCGTCGGCTAAATAATAACCAACGTCATATTTTTTTCCCAAAATTTCATAATTAATAGGAGACATAATACCTTGTGCTAAGTTGGCAAACAAAGGAGACGATTGTAGGACATTGATATCATTGTTCGAGCCTGGTAAACCAAAATATGTGTGCCATATCCATAAGTCATAAGATGCTACTGCCTCGAGAATAATTGTTAGTCCACCGTGTCGTCCTGAATATTGTCTTTCCCATGCTGTTGGGCAGTTCTTCCACTTCCAATGCATGCAATCTAGACTTGCCAACATCCCTGAAAATTCTCGTTCTTCACCTTTCCATAATAATCTAGCAACATCATTGACATTGAGATATCTCAAATATTCTTCTTTGTACACTTGTACAATTTCCCTGCAAAATCTCTTCAAATATTGAATAACGGTTGACTCACCGATTCGAATATATTCATCGCAGTTATTAGTTGTTGTTCCATATGCCAACATACGAAATGCTGCCGGAAGTTTTTGTAAAGTTGACAATCCAAGCTTTCCGAGACCATCCTTCTTTTGAATGAATAAATTATCGTGCTCCTGCACCGCGACAATAATACGAAGGAATAAATTCTTTCGCATGCGAAATCTTCTTCGAAAATATGTTTCCCCATATGTGGGATGATCAGAGAAGTAGTCATTCCACAATCTAGTATTACCTTCAATCCTGCCCCTGTTGATTACCGCATGACCAGGTGTTGAACCTCTGCGTCTCGGAAGTTCATCTCCGTGAAGTTGAGCGGCAATTTTGGCTTTGTTTGACTCATAAGCACAATCCAAAATTTCATCTTCTTGCTCTCATTCAACTGTGTCTTCTTCCCACTGTTGAATTTGTTGAGAAAATAATTCATCATCCGAAGACGGTGAAGATTGCAAATGAGATGACCCTGCACCGTGGTTCATTTTTTGTATGATGGAAAAATAGTTAGTTAGCCAGAAGATTACAAGGGAAGTGATGATTATATAAGATTTTTGGATTCTTATCACCAGCATTGGATTCTTATCAAAAGCATTGGATTCTCCACCAGCATTGAATTCTTATCACCAACATTGGATTCTTATCACCAGCATTGGATTCTCCACCAGCATTGGATTCTCCATCAGCATTGGATTCTCCACCAGCATTGGATTCTTATCACCAGCATTGGATTCTTATCACCAGCATTGGATTCTCCACCAGCATTGCATTCTCCACCAGCATTAGATTCTTATCACCAGCATTAGATTCTTATCACCAGCATTGAATTCTCCACCAGCATTGGATTCCCCACCAGCATTGGATTCTCCACCAGCATTGGATTCTTATCACCAGCATTGGATTCTTATCACCAATATTGTATTCTTATCACTATATTATAATTATTGTTTGTTTGTTTGTAGATCAATCAGGCCAAAATTTTATATGGAGATGATCCGAACGAGAAAAGAGGATTCTTATTTGATCATGTTTGGTCAATCTTGAAAAATACAGAAAAGTGGATAGAGTCGTCCGGGACTACAGAAGGCAACAACTCTCAGCATTTTGACATTTCGTAAGCTTTTGATTCTAACTCTCCCACTCAATGGAGACGAATAGACCTAAACACAGACATCAATGAAATGAACCTTAATAGTACTGGTGATGAAGAATCTCCAGCCTCAATTTTAAATACTCGACCTACTGGAAGAAAGAAAGAAAAGGAGAGAAGAAGACAATTTGGTGGTAAAAGTTCTGATATTGAAACCCATACTAAAGCAAATGAAGAAATCTTATAGATTTTGAAGAGAGGACAAGAACAACGAGCAAAAGATAGGTCTTCTATGATTAAACTCTTGAAGTTAAAGGTCGAAAATGAAGAGAAAAAACTAGAGCTTCAGAGTGCTAAACAAGATCTTGATATTATGATGATTGATTTGGAAAACATAAGAGGAACTCCAGAGCGGCAATATTTTTGGCAGAAAAAATAGAAAATTATGAATAAAAATGTAAAACAATCCCTATTTAGAGGATCATCATCACTCGAAGCAACCGGTATGGAGGAGGCAAGTATGAAGGTAGTGGTGATGGAGGAAGCCATTATGGAGGAGACCAACATGGAGGACCTCAGTTTGGAGGAGGTTGGCATGGAGGAAGCCAATATGGAGGAAACCACTATGGAGGAGACCTACATGGAGGACCTCAATTTGGAGGGTCTCAATTTGGGGGACCTCAATTTGGAGGGTCTCAATTTGGTGGACCTCAATTTGGAGGACCTCGGTATGGAGGAAGCCAGTATCGAGAAAGCCAGTATAGAGGAAGCGACTATGGAGTACCCGGATATAGAGGAGAACAACAAGGGGGTAGCGTACGTGGAAGTCCCGATGATGACCTCCCCGAATTTTAGAATTATTTCCAAATGTAATTTTTGATTTTGAATTATGTTATGCGTGTTGTATTTTAGTTTTGTAATCAAATTTGAAATTAAAAAAAGATTTAAAATTAATATAATATAATAATATAATATAATATAATAAAAAAAATAAAAAAAATATCATTATAATATTATATATATTTATTTATACATATGATATATAAATATAATATATATATATATATATATATATATATATATATATATATAAAATATATATATATATATATATAAATATAAAATAATATGTCTCCAAATATAGAGAACATGGTTGAAGTTGCTCTATCCATGTTCTCTATATTTAGAGAACATGGTACAATTAGGATCTCTAAATATAGAGATCCCCATTAAAGTTGCTCTAAGTAAAATTGCTGTCAAAGACTTTAAGGCACCATTCAAATTTGCAATAGTCTTTGTGAGATACTTTCAGTAATATCATAGAACCAGAAAACCAATATCTATTACTACTTATAAGATACTTTCAGTAATATCTTAGAACCAGAAAACCAATATCTATTACTACTTATAAGGAAATATATATGTGAGATCATGACATACTTTAAATTGTGACAGTTGATTTGATTACATCATAACATATGAGCTGTTCGATCGCACAAACTAATCAGGACAAGTCGTCTGTATTTTCATAGATCGCCTTTAATTTATATTTTCATAGATCTCCTTTAATTTATACCCGCAAAACCTAAATGAAACTCATAGTGTGAGATTTAAAAATAGTTGAAAACACCGTCATGTATGCGAGTATGAATTTGGTACGAGTACACACCTCCAATAGGTGCAAGACATGTATTTACCGTAGGATCTTGATTTCAACGGTCAAATTTCGGCCGTATCTGCGAGAGATACAAATGTATGTACCCGCGAAGCAGATACGGCCCGATCTCTACCGTTGAAATCCAAATAGAAGGCAGATTCTACGGCCGGATCTACCCGTAACGCACCAAATATTTGGTGCATTACTCCAGTGCTTCTATATATATTATATATAATAATAATTTATATTATATTATAAATATAATAATAATATATATTATCTATCTTTTCTTTACACTATAAGGAAACCCCTAATCTGGCTGTGGTGTAACATTTTAATCTCATTTTGCCCTCCTAAAAAACAGCTCTTTAGGATTAACATGAGGGTACTTTGGTCTTTCGCCCGAATCAAGCGTTAATTAAAAGAAGCCGGCGCTGTTCACTGTCCTCAAAATCCCGATGCACGCCTCCGTCAATCGATCTTCCTTCTTCCGCGCAGTTAGGGCACCGCCTCCGTCAATCGATCTCCTCCTCTTTTCGCTTAGAAGCCGGCGCTGTCGATCTTCCTTCTTCCGCGCAGTTAGGGCACCGCCTCCGTCAATCGATCTCCTCCTCTTTTCGCTTCCACAAGCCCGTCGCAGCCCATCGCAGCCCGTCGCAGCCCGTCGCAGCCCGTCGAAGGCACGTCGCAAGTCGCGATACACGACTTCTTCTTCTGCGCAATCCTCCGCCCAGTGACCCCTGCCCTTGTGCCCCTTTATTCGTTCGGCGCGCCTGCACATCTCCTCCCGCACGTCTCCTCTTCCTCAACTGCAACCGGAAGCCACATTTGCCTTCATTTGCTCCTCTGTCATTGAGCTTCTTCGCACCTATGTACGCTACTACGCTTGCCGTCAGCTCTCTCCAAGGGTCGCATCTCCTCTTCTCCGAAAACTGCAGCCGCTCAACCCCTCTGCATTCTCCATCTGCAAGCAGGTATCCAATCTTTTCAATCTCTCTGTTTTCTCTTCATCTTCATCTGCAAGCAGGTATCCAATCTTTTCAATCTCTCTGGTAAACCAAGCATGTATCACAAGTTATAGATCTTCATTTCTCAACTTCTCCCTCTCTCTCTCTATTAATCATAACTTCTTTGCTCCTCTATTAGGATACAGTTACCCTAACAATCGATCTGCTGCAAAACGTCTAGAAATCCTCTGCTTCGTCTTCATGCTGCTCATCTCCTCTGTCAAAGTTTATGTTTTTATATTATCCATCTTATCCTAATTAATGAAGGGAAATATGATTTCAAGTTTACATCATTCTTTCCCTGCATTCATGCTTATTGCAAAAGCATATCTTTGTGTTTTTATTTGTTATTTTTATCATTCTTTTCCTGCATATTATATTTTCAGGTTATTTGCCTGAAGCTTTGTGTTTTTCTTATATGTGGTTCTTCTCTAAAAAAGGAACAAGAAAAGCTATTAATTCTTTATACAAACCTATAAGTCCTAAATGTTTCCTCATTTTTATGCAACCACATGTTTTATCCACATGCCCATAAGCTATTTGACATAATGCTCAAGAGATACATGTGATTTTGGTAGAGTCATATATGACACAATCCAGTTATGTTCAACTTTTAATTGTCTTATTGCAATCATAATTTGATATTAGAAATACAATTAGCTCAAGAGAACTTGCTCCTGCTCCAGTCTCATTGTCTTATTGCTGCATTTTATTACATTTTACATATTACAACTGCTTTTGTCAAGCGCTCTAACTCCGATGATCTTACGCAGCTTTCAAACATGACATCTAATGTTCCATACATATTACTTTCTTTACCAGGCTAAAGAATTTTGTGATATTGTAATCAATGAATCCCTCATAGATCATGTCCATACAGTTAGGAGACAGTTTCCATCATTCACAATATGCATTTCATAAATAAAATGGTGAGTTCTATCGAAAGAATCCTTTCCATTCTTTTTCAATTTCTGAACTATTTTTCTTCCAATTATCAATTGGAACCATTCACACTGAGCATTTTATCTTTCAACGTTACTACAAAAAGAATGCATAGTCATTAAATGTACAAGTCTATCACTTTCTTCTTTTCTTCCATGCTTGCTTAATTTTGGTGTACGTCAAAATTATACATGTTTTTCTTATTATACAAATTCATGATTTACTTGATATGATTATAATCCATGTTTCTGATGTAAAACATTTTTGTAATAATTACAGTTCGATGCTTTTAAGTCACACTGTCTCCAATTGTTGCCCGCACCTTCATTAAATGCCGCACCTTCGTGATGGATCAATAATTATTGATGTTTGGAATTACTTAAGCCTTCATAAATTAAAATAACTTCGATTTTAAGTTTTAGACTCGAACCAAGTGGCCATTCAGCAACATATATTATGTTAAGAAAATGTTTGTTGACATTTAAGAGCCTCATATCACCTGCACACCCCTCCTCTTGGTGTACCTTCGTTGGATCAATAATTATTGATGTTTGAAATTACTTAAGCCTTCAAAAAATAAAATAACTTTGATTTTAAAATTTAGACTCCCCACCAAGTGGCCATTCAGCAACCTATATCCTGTTAAGAAATTGTTTGTAGACATTTACGTGCCCCATATCACTTGCACACCCTCCTCTTGGTGTACCCTTCATTATTTATCCACATCGATCCGGATCAATAATAATCCGCTCCACGATGATGATCGCCCCCACGACAAATGTCGCCTCCCGTGCAAATGTCGCCACCACGACTAATGACGCTCCCACGACAAATGTCGCCCCACCACAAAGGTCGCCCCCAACGACAAATTCGCCCCTCGACAAATGTTGCCCGCCTCAGCCAAATGTCGCCCCTCGACAAATGTTGCACCCTCGACCAATGTCGCACCCACGACGAATGTTGCCCGCACGGGGTCCCCCGTGCACGACTGCTTGTACTAATATAAACACTAATACTTGGTTGATACAGTGTCACGTACATTATTTTCGCTCTATCGGTTTTGCCCCTGTAGCTTCGCCAGTTCCGCCGTTTTATAAAAAAAACATTTGAGATTTCAGTCGGCCGCCGCCGGCAAAGGCGGAGGCTGCCTGACCGTACTCCACCGCTCGGGTCGCCGGAGACTTCGGCGGGGGTAGGCCGGTGGCGAACCGACAGGGCCACCGCCGGCGGTGGCTCTGCCCGTGAGTCCCAGGTTCACGGGACTCACGGGAAGGGCCACCACCGGCAGTGGCCCTGCCAGTTTCGCCTTCGGCCCCCACCAGTGTCGTCGGTGTCCGGTGACCCCGATGGTGGGGACCAGTGAGGGAGCCACCGCCTTCACCTCCTCCGCCGGCGGCGGATGGCTGAAAAAAATTTGCGGAGCTCACGGGCAGGGCCCCCGCCGGCGGTGGTTCTGCCTGTTCTCCTTCGGTCAACCCCCGCTGGGGTCACCGGTCTCCGGCGGTTGGCCTGCCCCTCTCCTCCCCCTCCTCCTCTTCCCGTGTAGCTCTCCTCCTCCTCCTCCTCCCCCACTTAATTTCCTATTCCACAAAGTCATAAGTTTTAATTTATATTTTATTATTCTATTATTCTATTATAGATTACATTTATATTATTATTAGTATATTATTTATTTTAATATTATTTAATACGAGCATTTTTCACACGGGCTACGCCCATGGTCGACGCTCTCAGGCGGCCTTTGGATGCATCAGGCGGGCTTCGCCCGTGGTTCGGGTGGTCTTCAGCTGCATCGAAGCGGACTTCGCCCGCTTTTCACGCAATCCACAATCTCGGCGCCGCACCCGCCACTCGCAGCCCACTAAAGCCACGAGTGGCGGGTGCGGCGGCCGAGATGGTGGATTGCGTGGAAGCGGCGAAGCCCGCTTCTATGCGGCCCGAAGACCACCCGAAGCACTGGCGAAGCCCGTGCGTAGGCCGACGAAGCCGCCTGATGTGGCTGAAGGTCTCCCGAGAGCATCGAGCACGGGCGTAGCCCGTGCTAAGATGCTCGTATTATTATATATTTAAAAGCAGACGGATTATATTATTATATTTATAAGAAAGTATTTTTTTTAATGCTTATAATAATTATTTCTCATTAATTAAAAAAAAAAATTATATTTATAAGATTATCCAGGGGGTGGGCGGAGTCTGCCGGGGGCCGGGTACTTTCACGCGGGTCACGGGGCCCCCATGTGCACTGCCACTCATCTCTTTATATGGAGTTTTTGTTTTTAAAACCAATTCAAACCGCTCCCGTTCTTCAAACTGCGCCGGTTCAATCAATGACCCAACTTTCTTCGATCCAACGACCTGCCCAGACGGTTTAGGATATGTTTGACAACCCTGTGGGAGCCCGTTCCGACGGGGTCGAGCTGGAGGAGAGAGAACTGGCCGTCCTGAATGGTGAAATAGTGCTCGCAAGTTTTCCGGCTAAGAACTGGCATGACAGGGAGGAGTGAGAAACATGCACACTATTGTCCCAAATGGCCGGCGTGGGCGTCGACAGGTGCTCCCAGGACCAGCGTGAAAGGGGGGTGGGGTGCTCCTGTTCGAAACGACCGTCGCTGAAGGGAGGCCTCGCCGGTGTCCCAAACATGTTTTCTCCGGCTTGGCCCCGCCGGCTGTCGTCGGCTAGTGATCCCCCTTTCTTTCCAAACGCCGCGCCTCCAGCCAGTTCAAAACGACCGACGTGAGCTGGTGGTCGTCTTTTCTACCCAAACACTGCGAGTCCGGATCGTTCCAACCGGACCGGTGCCCCGCCGGGCTATCTAACGAAGCCTTAATATCTATCTAGCCACCCACCCCCTTTATTCAGATTTTTTTGGTCCTCCTATCGGACCTAATGGAGGATCTGCGGAATCAATAAAAATCCAGAAATTAGTGGGGCCCACGGTGTATAGATTTGTTGTGCACTGCAGACTCCACAAATTTTTGCCTTCTCCTACATGTCATTGATGAGGACCTTTTAGGTCTGATAGGCGGACCTAACTATATTTCCTTTATTAAGGGCTCTAACCCTTTCCAAACGAAAATTTTTTTGGTATGTGTAGCGTTCCCTGTGCTAGGAGCGCGTTTAAATACCGCTTTCAAAAATGCGGGGCCCACTTCATTTTCGGGTTTCCCTCTTCTTCCCTAACATAACCTACGAATTCCGGCGATTTCTTGGCAGATTTCTTCCTCCTTATGTAGTTTTCCGGCATATTGCTTAGGAGGCGAACTCCGTGAAAAAGTACCTTTTAATGTAGGCGTCACGGACGGCGAACTCACGAGGCGAACTCCGGTCGACAAATTGAGAAGAACCAGGTACGATTTTTTTTTCCAAAGGCGATGCCCTCATTCCCATCTCGATGTAATATAGGACTGTATTTGCATATAATGTTATAGACAACTGTATTGCATGTGTAATACATGAATGTATTTGCATATAGTGTTATATACAAATGTATTACAGGTTTATTGTAAGACTATATTGGCATATAGTGTGAAATACAACTGTATTCCAAGTGTAATATATGACTGTATTTGCATATAATATTATAGACGACTGTATTGCATGTGTAATACATGACTGTATTTGCATATAGTGTTATATACAACTGTATTCTAGGTATATTGCAAGACTGTATTGACATATAGTGTGAAATACAACTGTATTCCAAGTGTAAAATATGACTGTATTTGCATATAATGTTTATAGACAACTGTATTGCATGTGTAATACATGACTGTATTTGAATATAATATTATAGACAACTGTGTTTCCAGGTATATTGGAAGACTGTATTGGCATATAGTGTGAAATACAAATGTATTCCAAGTGTAAATATAGACTGTATTTGCATATAATGTTATAGACGACTGTATTGGCATGTGTAATACATGACTGTATTTGCATATAGTGTTATATACAACTGTATTCCAGGTATATTGCAAGACTGTATTAGGCATATAGTGTGAAATACAACTGTATTCCAAGTGTAATATATGACTGTATTTGCATATAATTTATAGACGACTGTATTGCATGTGTAATACATGACTGTATTGCATATAATATTATAGACAACTGTGTTCCGGTATATTGGAAGACTGTATTGGCATATAGTGTGAAATACAACTGTATTCCAAGTGTAATATATGACTGTATTTGCATATAATGTTATAGACGACTGTATTGCATGTTAATACACAACTATATTTGCATATAGTCTAATGTTCGACTGTATTTGCTTATTCAGATGTCTGGCAGCAAATATTTGAGCAGTCGGTGTGCGGTCTCAACAACATGTGGCGAATGCCCGTCCTCTCCTCGAGGTCATTTCGAGGAATCGAAGGTTATTCTAAGGGAAACAAATGTTTTACCTTTATTCTCCATTCCGGCATTGCCGCAAAACATCCCGCCTTATATGTCCTGGTGAAGCTATATAGAAGGGACAAGGGGTGTTTCCTTTTAGGAAATCACTACCTCAGACTAACAGTTAATGAAGTGGCCATGATTTTGGGTTACCAAACCGTGGTCTAGATTTTCCTTTTTCTAGACTCCCCTATTTGGAGTTATCTCACAGGGACTGGTGCACAGGTTCTGGAGAACCGAAGAAGTTGTAGAATCTTTGATTTGGAAGTATTATTATTCACAGGTGTTGGAACACCCTATTACTAATTTGGGTCAGGATCACTATGTCTCTAGGATTTTATGTTTTGACCTTCTGTATAGCTTAATAGGTCAATTAGAATTGAGTGTAAGGGTTAAAAGGTTAGGATTGGAAGCTGCTCTGAAGACCCAAGTTTTTCTGGAGACTAAGTCCAAATCGTCGAGCTCAGCATGACGTTTCGTCGAACTCCGGTCGACGATCGTTCTAGCTCAACTTCTGCAGATCGTCGAGCTCCATTCGACGATCGCTGAACTCAAACCTCATAATATCGTCGAACTCCATTCGACGATCGTTGAGCTCAGGTCGACGATTTTGACTCTGCACTGGATCCTTACTCTGTGCTCAGTTCGACGACGATCTTTGAGCTCAGATCGACGATTTCTTTGATGCTTACTTTTTCCAGTTCGCTGAGCTCAGCTCGACGATAGCAGAGCTCAGTTCGACGATTTCAGTTATCTTTCAGAATTCAAATTCAAATTAGATAGAAGTTATTCTGCATTTTAATTCAGAAGATCTGCCAGCCGTTTTCATTTACTTCTGGAGCAAGTTTCAAGGAAATTTTCAAGGAACAAATCAGTGGACTTTCCTTCAGAACATATTATGCAATTAAGGCTGTAATCAATGCAGACCAACGGCTATCTTTGACAGAGTAATATCCTATCAGAGACAGAGAATAAAAGAGAATGTTTGTTTTGAATAAAGACAGAGAATAGACAAGAAAAAAGAAGAGAAGAAGATTGACAAGAAAAGGACACCTTTCAACATACAAGACTCTGAAAAAATATTCTGTCAACAAGAATTCTGAAGAACACTCATCAGAGAGAACAAGCTTTCAAAAAATCTTCAGATCTCTTCAGCTCTCAAGTGTTCAAGGCCAACATCATCTCAAGACTCCAGACACTCAACATTTCAGCTTGCTGAAATCATCTTCTGCTGGAGATCTATCTTTGAAGGCCTATCACCCTCAGCAAAGCTCATCTTTCTGAAGATTTCAAGGACTCAGGGGGAGCTTTGACAACATCACTGAATCCACATAGTCTTCTCAGTTGCTTGAGAAAGAGAAGACTGCCATCACTCTCTCAACCCCATTCTGTAAAGGGTTTTTCAAACTCCCTTCAAAAGTTTGAATCTGGTTTTGAGCACCTTGTCAAAAGCTCATTGGTGGCAAGACACCTGATCAAAAAATCTGTGTTGGTTTTTGAGCACCTATCAAAAGCTCATTGGTGCCCAGGACACCTGATCAACTCATCCTGCAGTGGATTCCTACCTAGGGTGGTAGAAGAGTGGATGTACCCAAGTTGGGGAACCACTATATTTCCTTGTGTCATCTGGTTTTTGCATGTTTTCTTTTTGTTTCTGGCCTAGATTTTCTTGTGCTTAATTTTCTGCATAGCTTAGTTTTATTTTCTGCTTCCCTGCTTACACTCATTACAACAATTGTTGTAAAGCTTTGCAAAAGGTTTTTCTTTGTGTTTTTAAAATCACCATATACTCTATTCACCCCCCTCTAGAGTATATCTGATCTAGTTCCCCCTTTCAACAGGATTGCTTTGCTCTTCAGGTCACCTTGTTGATTTCCTACATTGGAAAAACAAGTATCGTTATACATCATAATGAACTTTGGTTTCATCAAAATATTAAGATAAAAGAAGTACTTGATGCTCTGGTGTCTTCTCCTCCCAATGTCCTTTTATTCGTGCGTTTGAAACCGCTTTTGGTCGTTTTTTTGGCGGGTCCCTTAATACGTTGGCCTCGTCTCATTATGTTAGACACCCCCACCCCCAACGACCATAGACTGAACCTTTTGTGCCAAATCATTCATGGATGTCATAACAAGTTCCTTTGCCGTTTGGCAGCTCTCAATTTGTAAGGCTAAATCATATGTAAATCTCATTAAATGGTTCCCTGAAAACCACATTTGAATCGGATTGGGCCATTGAAGGTGAGTATGGAAGGTAGATACCTTTCTTAGCATGCAAACTGAATCGCTTGAGAAAATATTGGTCGGGACTATGCTTTATATTTCTATGAATGAATATTCGCAAAACATGTTTGCATAGAATACATTTTGTTTCAAAGCCTCGACAAGAGCATGTAGCTTCGCCGGTAATAACATTGAAGTTTACAAACCATCTACCGTCAACACTTTACATCACACTGCGAGGTCACATATGAAATACTATTATCCATGTATCGTCTCATCGACTATACTAACTCCAACAGCCCCCTCCATGAATGATTTCTCAAAGATAGAAAACATTTTCCTTGTGTAAATCTTCGAAGCCTGCTTCAGTAGCATGGAACTTTTATATTTTAAGTCGAGAGTACCCTGCGTGCACTTAAAATCTTCGTCAAACTCAGCGCCATGTTGAAACTAGTTTCTCCAACCCAATGAAACACTCTACAATAGAGCTGGTTGCCCTTAGAACAACCATGCAATCCATTATTTTCCGATTCGCTCCGTTGTGTCGACAAAATGCCAAGATCCAACACATCCTTGTTATACGCAGTTGACCACTTCCTCCTACTCTGCGTATAAGTATCGCAACCATTTGTTGTCATGTAAACTTCCTTTCAATATCATTTCATTCCAATAATGATCAAACTCATACTCACAGTCACACTTGCTCATGCATTGGTGGAATAAACCTCGAACACCTTTATCGTGGTTGAAGCAATGGACTTTAGAAGGAACTTCTTTGGGATGTGCCATTGGCATAATCGATGCCGCTGGGTTGAGAATACGCTCAATTGCAACCGCCATAGCTTGATCTTGGTCAGTAAAAATTGTTGTAGGTTGTTTACCACCAACGAACTTAAGAAATGTTTCAAAACAAAAACCAGCAAAAAGAATCAATGGTTTCTTCTGCAATGAAAGTGCAACCAACACAAACACTTTGCCAATGATTGTTCACACCAATAAATACAGCATACGCCAAATTATATTTATTTAATCTGTAATGGTATCAAAAATAATAACATCAGCGAAACAATCATAAATCAATCTTACCCGCCCATCAATCCAAAAAAAACCCCGTCAACCTATTTTGTTCATCTGTCTGGACTTCATATAAGAACATATTATCCTCAAGTTGTCTTGCTTGTAGTATCTTCAATAAACTAGTCGAATCACCACTTTCAATCAAAGTTTTTTTACCGCGTTGCACATAATTATAGGCCTCAGTCTTGGTGAAACCGACGTTTTGAACACCTCCAACTTCTTCGGAGAGAAAATTGTACGCATGCACTTGTTTTTAATACCAGCCTCTGACATATTTTTTAATAGATTGCCCTGCATATCCGATACCTTTTGATGTGACCTCAACAAATACTGTTCTTTCTCAGATGCAGGGGGATGATTGTGCTCCTCCACAAACTTTGCAACCGTCCAGTTCTTACCATCTGTATCTGTTTTAAAATGACAACATGCAAGACAACCAGTCCGAGTATCAAATTTGCGATATTTAATCGGTGACGGTTTTGTGTGTTTTCTTTCCTGCTTTTGAGCAACTGTATTCACGGACTTTGATAATTCTGGTGTGTGTGTAATAAATAATATGTTGCCTACGAACAGTGAAACCGATTTTGTGAGCGTACTGACAATACAAAGCATATGCATCTTCCTCCGAATGGACAACAGGAAAACATAGATGTTCTTTTTTGATCAGCATGTTAAAAAAATACATTAATCACTTTCTCAAATCGATCATGAAAGAAAGACTCCCTTTCTCAAGTCAAGAAGGAAGGGCAAAGAAATATTTACACCAATTTCTTCCTCCATTTGACCACTATATTCCCTTTCTCCATGAACAATAGAAGAAGTCAAGCTTATAGTCTTTTATTATACCTGAAATACAGTTACATTACAATATTACAAAATACAATATATATTATATCTGACATACACTTGTACATTACACTATATGCAAATACAGTTGAATATTATACCTGAAATATAGTTATACATTACACAATATGAAATACAGTTGTATATTATATCTGAAATACAGTTGTACATTACACATATGCAAATACAGTTGTATATTATATCTGAAATACAGTTGTATATTATACTATATGCAAATACAGACGTATATTATACATGACATATAGTTCTATATACATTTGTAATGACAATCCACTTGAAATACAGTTTTGAAAAATAGTTCAACATATGGAAAGAGATGGCAAAAGATCGCTCTGTCCTATTGCTGGAAAAATAATCATACATGCTTCTTCTCAAGCGCTTCCTTCAGCGAGAAATGTGCCTGGAAAGCTGCCGGAGATTGCGATCGCGCAGAGAGGAATAGTTGTTTAAAGCGACGTCTACAGTAAAAAATAGGACTCGCCGGAGTTCGCCCCACAAAATCTGAGGGAAATCTGCCGGAGTCCGCCTCGACTGGCCCGGCGATTTTCCACGTCGATCGCCTAGGTTTTCCAGGTTACGTTAAGGAAGAAGAGCGAAACCCGAAAATGAAGTGGGCCCCGCGTTTTTGAAAGCGGTATTTAAACGCGCTCCTAGCACAGGGAACACTACACATACCAAAAAATTTTCCCTTTCCAAACCCACATCCCAGGATTCTCATCCATCTAATCAAATCTGCTGGCTTCTAATAAATCTGAACCAAATCTGCAAGACAGCCCTCTTCTGCAGAGTTAAAATTCCCCTACAATTTTTTAAATGACTCAATATGCATTAAATGGACCACAGAAGGAAGAATTGAAGACCTGCAAGTGTTGGAGTGAATGCTTTAGGCTTTGTTTGGCGCGGAGTTTTGAGAGCGGTGGATCGCCAACTTTTCAAACGCCACGCCAAACAAGTTTTGGAGGTCACCACAGTGACATCAACCACCGTAGTTTTCAGCGGGGGGTCGCTGTTTTTGAGTCGCGGAAATTTTCCGCGACTCAAAAACAGCAGGAGCGCTGCAGCCAAGGCTGCAGCGCTGCTACCTTTTTTTTAATCTTATTTTTATATTATATTATAATTTATAAACGTTATAATAATTAATAAATGTTAAAATATATAAGTT
>CM077150.1:234952870-235216536 GCA_039583875.1 Platanthera guangdongensis
CTTTTTGAACACTGTTCACTGTCTCTAAATTCCCGGTATACCAGTTTTCCGCCTCCCTACCTTCACGGGCTCACCCCCGCAGCTAGTGGCGTGCCGCCGGCGGCCTTGCCGGCGCCCACCGGGTGGTTTAGGGCTCACGGGCCAGGGCCTCCGCCACGGTGGCCCTGCCCGCCTTCGCCGTCGGGCAGCCTCGCGGGTTCCGCGCCCACGGAGGCCGGCGAACCCGCCGAGGCCTGCCCGACGGCGAGCGGCAGGGCCACCGCTGCGGAGGCCCTGCCCGTGAGCCCTAAACCAACCCGGTGGGCGCCGGTGCAAGCCGCCGGCGGCACCGCCACTAGCTGCGGGGGTGAGCCCGTGAAGGTACGGGAGGCGGAAAACTGGTATCGGGAAATTTAGAGATGTGAACAGTGTTCAAAAGAGAGATTTGGATATTGACAGCCCTGCTCTCCTGAATCCAACGACTGAAAATTGAAGTTGCTTGATTGGACGGTCCAGATTCATTCTGTGATGTGCCTCAAGATCTGCATATTGTTTTTAACAGTAAAGATATATATATATATATATAATTTGTAAATAATATTTTGAATATATCTTTTTATAACATATGTATAATTATAATATACAGTTATACACATAAATAAATATAAAATATACAGTGTATATTACTAAATTACAATTACTAATATTATTATATAAATAATATTTATATATAAGTTTGAAAAATTATTACAATAATTAACGGACTATATTTATATAAATTAATATGAAAATAATTATATTATATATAATATATATTGGTTTAGAAAAAAAAATTTAATTGGTGTAGTGATTGTAGCAGTGAGAGTTTTAAGGGTGGTTCGGTTTCGATCACTGACATTCCTCTATTTTTTTTAGATTTAAAGATGTAAATTGGGACCCGCCCGGTTGTTTGAAAACCGGCGCGATTTCTGGTTAATCGGTTCAACAGCCCGGTTAACCAGTTCTGGGCCGGTTTTCAACAGAGGCAGTTTTAAGAGCTTGACAACACCGGCCGGTTCACCGACCGGTCCGATTTTAATAACATTGGTGAAGAACACTCTCCTTATTAACAAAATTTTAATTTTTAAAATCTATTTGTTTTTTTTTAAAAAAATGTGTTCTCATGTAAATAAATTCATCTACCTATAATAAAATTATGTTCTCCCCTCCGTTGGCAAATCCCCGTCCATACCACAAAAAAGAACAACGAACTAAATATAACACTCAGAGGTTTGCGAGCTGCGAGAGCGCCGTCGTATCAGGACAGTGTCTTGACCGGGATAATATAGTGCGGGGCATTAGGATCTCCCGTGCACTATCGTTGTTTAGGTACTATCGCGATTTACGGTAAGGGCGGAGCCACGTACCTGCCACTCGTATATATATTTAGGTGATTTTTATTAGCACTACGTTTTGACTTGTCGCACTACGTTTTCTCCTAATTTCTCGCGCCTTTTATAAATACGCATTGTGCATGCGTTTTTAGGAAAAGTGTTTTTCACGAAAGTTGTTGATCTCGTCGAGATCTACAACTTTTGTGTTGAACACTTTTTTTAAAAATGCACGCACAAGTTGTATTTTCACAAGGCGCGAAAAATTAAGAGAAAACGTAATGCGATTAGCCAAAACTGTTGTGCTAATTACAATCACCTATATTTAGGTCCTTTTTAGCATTGAGCGGATGAAAATACCTCCCGCCTCTTATTACTCATCTCTCGACATTTCAAAAATAATGGTAATTTGACATTTCCCGCTTTCCCAATTCTCCAAACAAACATGCCTGCTGCAAGAGCCCTCTAAAAATCCTGCTGCAAACCTTCTCCCATCTTCTCCTCCTATACATCTCTTCCTTGACGTAGTAGGTCGGTCCTCCTAGAGAAGATCCTCCATTCCATTCTCGGAAGCTCCTCCTCCATTCTCTGAAGCTCCTCCTCGTCGTGCCTCCGTGGCGTAGTATTGCTGTGCCGCCGAGCATCCTTGACACCTACTTCGCCATCGTCAGCGCCTGGGTCCTCTCTCGTGCCTCCTGGGTACTTTAGCCATCTCCCCTATTTCTTTCATTCATGCATTATTTCTTTATCCTTTTTAGCATGTACTATCAGGAAAATCCAGCAGAAGGAACTCAAGAGATCTTCTTAAGCTTTTTTGATGAATCTTTTTACTACTTTAAACTCTGGGATGCACAGCAGGTTTCTTCAAGTTCTCAGGTTCAGATTCTCACCATCCACTTCATTTTTTTAATTATTTTAATCGTTTTGCCTACTTTTATCAAATCAGTCCCAAAAATTGTTTTTTTAGCTGATTTTAGTCCGTAAACTTATTAGATCTATAAAAATCAGTCCCTCCTTCTACTCCGGTAACATTTTTTAACGGAAATTTCCTCAGGACCTCTCCCGGTGGACTGTTCAGGGAGGTTTTCCCTTCCTTAGGTCAGATTGTATCCTGTTTTCCTCTGTTTTTTTCCATTGTGCTGTGAATCGGATTTTGCTGGACAAGATTTGCTACTATTAAACTGTAGTTGAAGTTATTATTATTGTGAAGTTGAGGCTCGTTCTCTGTACTCTCTGCTTTAATCGTATCAAAGATATCAGAGGAGCACAATTCCTCTCTTTATCATGCCGGTCGCCGACTCTACCCGTTCTAAGGAACCGGCCATGGATCTGAAAGCTTTGAGGCAAGCCCAGGCGGACCTTGCTCATTCCCTGAAGGTGTTAAGTGAGCAGCAAAGCCGCACCTCCGACGAAGTCCGCGAAATTCTCTCGGTTCTGAAAGCTGATTGGACCAGCAGCCCTGGCGGTCCGGCAGTATCCCTGGAGGGTCGTGGCGCCTCCAACTACCAGGCCATCACTACTCGCTTTGCACGGGTCGAGTTTCCGCGTTTCTGTGGAGACGGCGTGATTGATTGGATTTATCGCTGTGATCAAATTTTTGAAGTCGATGGAACCCCGGGCGACATGAAGGTTCGCATCGCATCGGTGCATATGGAAGACAAAGCCCTCTATTGGCATCAAGGATTTATGAAGAATCACATCACTAGGCAATGACCCTCTTGAGAGGAGTATTGCCAAGCCCCCAACGCCCGTTTTGGCTCTATGCCCTTTGCGGATCCGCTCAGTGAGATGAAGAACTTACATTAGAAATGTTCAGTCCAAAGTTATTTGGATGAGTTCGACATCCTCCTACACCGCGTGGTCATTCAAGAGGAGAATGCCATCAGCCTCTGTTTGGCCGGCTTGAAGGGCGAAATCGAGTACGCTATACGCATGTTCCAACCCAAATCTCTTCAGGATGTTTTTTTCCCTCGCACGACTCCAAGAACAAACATTGACATTCACTACGAAACGGTCCACTACCACCACATGGGAGCGCTAGTACAGGGATAGTCGGCAATCTACCAGGGCACCTCGGAACAAAAATGGTAGCATGGGTTCTGCGGGCACTCCAAATGGGGGGCATAAACTCACGTCGACAGACATGGATGAGCGGCGGAGCAAGGGGTTATGTTTTTGGTGCTATAACAAATTTACACTGGGTCACAAGTGTTTGGAACGACGGAAGTCGTATGCTCTTGAACTTATTCCCGATACCGGGGACGAGGAGGTGGATCAACCCAGTGAACCGAGTGAAGAGCTGCTGCCATTGGATGAACCGGGGGAAGAGTCCATCCCACATGTTTCTGTTCACGCATTAGAAGGTACTCCTAATTTTCAAACGATGCGCGTCACCGCATCTTACAATTGTGATCCAATTCACGTGTTGATCGATTCCGGTAGCACACAATTTTTTGAACCAGGACACGACCACTTGGTTGAAATGCCTCACGACCTCCATTCCGAGTTTCGATGTTGCGGTGGCCAATGGGAAGACAATTGCGAGCTCTTATAAAGTGGCGGGGTTTCAATGGCGCATGCAGGGCGTCTTATTTACTTCAGACTTGTTGGTACTACCGTTGGGAGGCTGCGAGGTGGTATTAGGCGTGCAATGGCTCGTCACATTGGGCATGGTCCAATGGGATTTTCGGGCTCTAAAAATGAAATTCCGAGTTCAAGGGCGTAAAATCTCCTTACGAGGCTCTTCCCAAGCGGTCAATACTTGGATGTGACCGCGACGAACTCAAAAATTGATCACCAGTAACAGCGCACTTAACATGCTGGCCTTGTGCTACCTACCGCCGCAAGTACCGGAAACAGATAGGGGGTATCCAGACGCATGCATTCAGTTGGGTGCTGCGAAGGAGCAGTTGGGAGTAAGGAATCAAACTCAACTACATGCTCTGTTAGAGGAGTTCTCAGCCCTCTTTACCGAACCAGCAGGATTGCCTCCGGTCCGCCAACACGAACACTGCATCCCCGTTCAAGAGACAGCCGCACCGGTCAACATTAGGCCGTATCGTTACCCACCCGTACAAAAGGCCGTGATTGAGCACATGGTGAAAGACTTACTTGCAACAGGTATGATCCAAAATAACACTAGCCCATTCGCTTCACCGGTGGTATTGTTCAAGAAGAGCGACGACACATGGCGGTTGTGCATCGACTATTTTGTTGAAGATTTGATCTCCTTGGATGAGTGTTCTTGAGAATTCTTTGAGACAGAATATTTTGTTGAAGATTACTGATGTCTGTCTATGTGTGTCTGTAATCTGTATGTCTCTCTGTAACCTTGTGTCTGAGATTCAAAAAATTCTCTTCTTTTATTCTCTAATACTGAACAAAACATTCTCTGAGAAGAATAGCCGTTGGTCTGCATTAATTGCATCCTTAATTGCAAAATCTCTTCTGGAGGAAAGTCCATAGAATTATTCCTTGAAACTTGGTCCAGAAATGAATGAAAACGGCTAGGAAATCTCTGAATTAATTGCAGAATAACTCCTTAACTGATTTGAATTTGAATCTAGAAACATCCTTGAAGTTATCTGAAAACGTCGAACTGAGCTCTACTATCGTCGAACTGAGCTCAGCGATATGGACTAATACAGCAGCAAAATATCGTCGATCTGAGCTCAAAGATCGTCGAACTGAGCTCAGAGATAAAGATCCAAAGCAGAGTCAAGATCGTCGACCTGAGCTCACCGATCGTCGAATGGAGCTCGACGATATGATGAAGTTGAGCTCAGCGATCGTCGAACGGAGTTCGACGATCTGTCGAAGTTGAGCTAGACGATCGTCGATCGGAGTTCGACGAATCGTCGTGCTGAGCTCGATGATAAGACTTAGTCTCCAGACAGAAAATCCTGGTCTTGAGGGCAGCTTCCAAACCTAGACTTCTAACCCTTAGACTCAATTCTAATTGACCTATTGAGCTATACAGGAGGTCAAGCATTGGTTTCCTAGAGACATAGTGATCCTGACCCAAATTAGTAATAGGGTGTTCCAACAAACACTGAAGGCAAGTGTCGACACCAAGAAGATGTGTCGACACTAAAACAAGTTCAACACATGAAGATTTGTCGACACATGGAGATGTGTCGACACTTACAAGTATTCAGCAAAATACTGAAGAACAAGGACTTGTGTTGACACACAATATAAGTGTCGACACATAAAGAAGAAGCTGTGTCGAGAAGTGAATTCTACAACATAAGGAGTTGTGTCGACACCTTGTAGGCTAGTGTCGACACTTAGACAACTTGTATCGACACTTGGTCTATAAGTGTCAACACTTAAAGACATACAGTCTCGACACTTTCAGACAGTTAGAGATTTTTCAAGAACTGACTGGATGACTTGACAGCTGCCATTCCAGCCGGTCTACTGCACCTGTCAGAGTTGTCAGAAATCAGTTATGAACCGGACCAGCCGGTTACCATGAAGAAGGCCTATATATAGGCTTATACTGTCTACAGAAGAGGTGGTTAAAATGATCAAGTTCATTAACAAGAAGAAGATCTAGCTATTCATTGAAGAATCCAGTGAAGATCTAAGTAGTTGGAGAGAGAGAGCTCCATCCAAGAAGTCAGCCATTGGAACCAGGCTGAGAAGAAGGGTTCAGAGTTTGATCTGAATCTTAAGTAGCAGAGATCAAGGATCAACTGCAGAGGAGATCAATCTTATTGTGTTCTACATTCAAGAAGCTTTGAAGAAAGCCAAGTCAGGTTGATTTCAGCTGAGTTCTTCCAAGAACTCATCAAGAAACTCACAACTCTTCTCTCTTTTCTCTGAGTTGTTGGGTTTACATTTTGTATTCATAATATCTTATAGGATCCTTAGGGATCTGAGTTTGTAAGCCTGTAATTATAAAGGCTGAGGGTAGGGCCTGTGTGCCTGAGTGTAGGAGATTTGTATCTCTGAGTGTAGGCCTGTTGTGGCTGAGTGTAGGCCTTGGTGGCTGAGTGTATGCTTTGTGAAGAAGCTGAGTTGTAGGGCCTTGGGCCTGAGCTGTAGGAACCTGGTTGAGGTTCTGAGTGTAAGATCTGAGGATCTGAGATAGTGGAGGAGTTTGGCCGAATCTAGTACACTACTAGATAGGCGAAGGGGGAAAGTGGATGTACCCAAACATTGGGGAACCACTATAAACCTGTGTGTTCACTATGTGTATGTGGTTTGCTGTGATTGCTGTTTGAATGCTTGGTAAAAGTAGTTGTAACTCTGAGAATTAATCTGAATTCTGCCCAAAAAGTTAAAAAGATTTAAGTCACCTATTCACCCCCCTCTAGGTGATTATGTACAATATCTTTCAGTATCGGCCATGCACAGAGAGGGAGTGACTTGAACCATGCCCGTCCCATGGATCGGGGAGGGAGAGCCATCAACAACAATGACCGGGGGCAACCGATCATGTGTTTCTAGATGAGAGAAAAACTGAGGATTGCCTGTCATATGATTTGTAGCACCAGAGTCGATCAACCATCGTCCACGAGTAACAGCGTGGGCACTACCAGAAGAGGTGACCACCAAGGCGGACAGCGTGGAGGTGGAATCCATTGAAGAGAGACGATGAGAGAACAGGAAGCAGCAGCGATAACAACAAGTCGCAAGCCGGGCGAACAGAAGCAGGCCGCGCGGCTAGGAAGGCCGCAGGCAGGAGAAAACAGGTCGGACGACAAAAGGAGAGGCCGAAACGACTAGTAAGCAGGCGCGGCTAGAAGGAAACAAGGTCGCGGCGACTACTAAATAGGTCGCGGCGACTAAGAGGAGGAGAGCGGTGAGAACAGGTCGCTGCAACTTGAGGACAGGTCGGGGCAACGAAGAAGAGCATCTAGAGAAGAGAAGCAAGGAGAAACAAGCCGCGCGAACAGGACATCGGTCAGAAGAGAAAGCAAGCCGCGAAAACAGGTCGCGGAAAGCAGAAACAATCCGCGCGAACAGGGCAACGGTCATAGGAGGAATCAATCCGCGAAGAAAGGTCGCGAAAAGAAGAATCAAGATGCGAGAATCAGAGAGCACACACAATCAAGAGGAAAAGACCGTTTCCTCTGATACCATGTTAGAAACGAACAGAAAACAAACTGGAAGTGGTTTAACAGAAACTTTATTATCCCAAAAGGTATCAATTACAATGGTATAGCCTCCCTTTTATAGAATGGAGGAGATGAGAGAGATTACAAATAAGCAATGTGAGACTAAAATTTACAAGTATATGCGGCATTACAAAATGACAAACCGGACAAGCCGTGCGGTTAGACAAACCGGCTAACCACCCGACCACAACCAGGATGAGAGAACAAGCACCCCAGAGAGCAAGTCGTCACAGGAGACCGCTAGACCGCCCGGTCTCCAAGTCGTCTAAGACAAGCCGCCTGACCGCTGGGACACCAAACTGCAACAGCCCAGCACACAGACCGGCTAGGAGAAACCGCCTGACCGCCCGGTCTCCGAACAGCAACAGACCGCCCGGTCTCCATCCTGCAACAATCTGCATCGAAAGTTCTTGAAGCATTTGGAGGCTCCCACGATGAGATTTCCAATACTCAATAAAGATAAGAAATCAAGCAAGCTGATGTGAAATTACAGATATTTTGATGTTTATCAAATATACTTCTCGAAAAATAGTGAATAAACATTCAAATGATCATTTATTGATTTCATGCAAATAAACATCAAAATATTTGATAAAAACACCTTATTGTTGATAAAAACACCTTATTTTTGATAGAAGAGAGTTCTCAATTGTGTATTAACATTAACAATATCGTTATACATATATATACATGTACAAGAGAGGGTGCTCACAACACCCAAGGTGAGACTATGCTATCTCTACCATATATAATGTGCATAGACAAATTGGGTATATAGACAACTTGGGTATGTAGACAACATCGAGAACATAAAAATAGCTGGCATGAAGGGGGCCACAACATGTGATGAGGAGAATAATGTCATCTGCTACCATGATGCTATGGTTAGAAGAGACGGGCTGAACGAACAAGAGATCGTTGGCATCATACCTCATATGAAAAGAGGCTCCAAAGTCAAGCAGCCAGTCAAAAGGAAAGATATATGTTGGTGCGCAGGAAGCCGACTGAGAGGTAGTGACGTCAGAAGCATTTGATGAGAGCACAGAGGCAGAGGAGTGAGGCAGAGAACCGTGAGAGAGATGCTGATTAATCTGTTGGGCAAGCTCAGAAACAGAGAGTGACTGCGCTAGAGCAAAAAATGAGTTGAAGTTGCAACAAGGGCACGCTGCTGACAAGAGTACTGATAAGCCCTTTAAAGCTTGCGACACTCAGTTTTGACATGACCAAGACACTGATAATAGTGTCAGCGGACAGGTGGGCGACGAGGTGCATCAGGTTGAGCAGCAGAGGGCGCTGGGGGAGGATGACGAGGAATTTGACGCACCAGAGCACTATAACCTAGTGAGGGTATTAATGGAGCACTCACAAAAGAAAACTGTGGTAGAAGATGGGGAGCAGCCGGAACAGTATGTGGCATCAGACTAGAAGGAGCAACAATGTCCAAGGAGTTGAGACAAGTATCCTCAGCAATCACCAAGGCCAAGGTATTGGTGAGGGATGACGGAGAATTCTGATGCAGAAGCTGTGCTCGAACATGCTCGAACTCGGGTAGTAGACACATAAGAAACTAATACATACGATGAAAGTCGCGATCCTGCGATGTAACAACACACAGAGTGCAGGTAACGTAGGGGGATGGTGCCATCACACTGTAGCCAGAGGTCCAGGAGCTCAGAAAATTAAGCCTGTATACACCAATCACGGTGGTAGCAAACTCTAAGGGTCTGAAATAAAGAATAGCGCAGAGCATGTCTTGATGATAAATAGAGGCGACACAAGTGATCCCACATCGCTTTGGATGTAGGTAACTCGTAGACGATCATGCGAATGGGGAGCTTGCAGTATTGACAGATGACGTCTATCGCACGGGAGTCGTCTGAGCGCCACCTTGCCCAGTTGGAGCGCTGGGAGGAAGTGATCGTGCTGGCAGTGGAAGAGAGATAGAGAGAGTCCGCATGACTGGAAGCCGGTGGAGTGTTCGTAGGATTCATAGCCGGTGGAGGTGAAGCAGGTTTGGTGCCATCAATGTGGCCCCATAGATCGATACCGCGCAGGATCACACCGACGGCGGCGGACCATGCCTTGTAGTTCCGTCCGTCGAGTATAACATCAACCTTCTGAAGAAAAGCAGAGCAGTGAGATGATGTCATCGAACCAATGGAGGACTGAGGTCGTCTCCTGGGTCAAGGGTGCATTAGAGAGAGGATAGAGAAGACCGATGGTTGTAGACGGGTTGCGGGAGGAAGCAGAAGAGGCCGACAGTGCTATACGGGCTACAAGAGGCAACAAAGGAGGAGGCGCATGGACAGGAGGGTGGGCTGCGAGTAGAAGAGCAGCGATATTAGCGGCATAGCACAAAAAACAATTGACAGCGTTCATCCTCTTCTGAAGAAAAGCAGAGGAGTGAGATGATTCCATCGAACCAATGGAGGACGAATGTGGTAGTCTAGGTCAAGGGTGCACTAGAGAGAGGATGGAGAAGACCAACAGTTGTAGATGGGTTGCGGGAGGAAGCAGAAGAGGCAGACAGTGTTAGACGGGCTGCGGGAGGCAGCAGAGGAGGAGGCGCATGCAGAGGAAAGTGGGCTGCGAGTAGAAGAACATCGAGATTAGCACCAAAGCACAAAAAAACAACTAACCGCGTTCTTCCTATCCTACGGAGAAGAGGGGCAGATGCGAATATCCTGCAACGAAGAGGAAGAGGCACCAAATATGCTGCGACGAAGAAGAAGAGGCGCCAGATCACTGAAGCATGATCAAAACAAACATGAAGCACAACGTGCGGCGCGGCGAGCGGGATCGACACCAGCGAGAGGCGCGACGTGCAAGGACTCGACGTGCGGGATCAAAACGAGGCGCGTGATTGGGATCAGAATGAGGGAGAGGCGCGGCGTGCGGGATAGAGAGACAGAACAAATTTTTTTCTCATGGTGTGTTATATTCTCATATGCTATTATCTTTCTACTTCTCAAAATCATAATCGTTCAGTTCTTTCAGCATTTTAGTGTCAAATATTAATCAAGTTAACTTAGTACACCAAATGCTCACAAGAATGCTGCAACAGAATATCACAACAATGAAAAAAGAGAATTTTTAGCAGATATTTTTTTTTGCTTTTAATAAATTTCATGCATATCTTATTATGTCAAAAGTCATTATTTATATGACCACACAACATTAAAATATCTATTTTCATAGAAAAATGTAAAAAGTGATTGACCTCACAAGAATGCTGCAAAGAAAGATGTATCTATTTCTCATTTTTTGGTGGTTCACAATTGTAGAAATTGAGAATAAAAAAGCTTAATATCTATTATTCTCATAAAAATAAGCTGATTACATTGAACAAATGAGTCTCCTTTTATAGAAAGAGAGCTAAATATAAATTAAAGATGTGGGACTAAAGTAGGAGCTAGAGAGGAGCGGCCTTATGGGCCTAAATACATGAGCTTTTTATTTATTTCTTGTAACTCCCCCGCAAGCTGGATCGTACAAGTCGTAGACGCCAAGCTTGGAGAGGAATTGCTTATATAGTGGGCGAGACAAGACCTCAGTGAAAATGTCGGAGATTGATCGGCAACCTACACATGCCTTAGAATCAATTTTTGAATTTGAACATTTTCGCGGACAAAATGACAATAAACTTCAATATGTTTTGCATGCTCATAAAACACAAGGTTCTCGGCGATGTGAATAATAGCTTGACTATCGCAAAAGAGGGCAGCTGGTAAAGGACGTTTGACGCCTAAATCAGTGAGGAGGCTTTCTCGCCATGCGAATTCTGAGCCGACGACAGTCGTGGAGCGATATTCTGGTTCAGCTGAATATCGAGCAACCACAGTTTGCTTCTTGCTTCGTCAAGTAATCAAGTTCTTGTCAAAATATGTGTAGTATTTGCTCGTGGATCGTCTATATTTTAGGAACCCTGGATAGTCAGCATCACAATATGTAATGAGAGACGGAGAGGGAGAGAGCTTGTATACTATCCCTTGTCCCAGAAAATTATTGATTTCTGAAGTTTTAGAATTTTGTCTATTGTAAGTTTCAATCAGTTTCATTATTGTCTTATTAACTCTTGTCACTAAGGACGTACGCGTACAAACTAGTAACTGAAGTTTGAGTGGCAAACCTGATGGTGCCCTGAACTGGATGTTCTTTAAGTGGAACACAAACTCTTATCTGAGGAGTACTATATTTGTAACATGCGTCATCGACCCTGAGCTTGAAGTGTTGAAATTTGTGAAGAGGAAGTGGTTGACGGGACAGGCCGGGCGGCCTGGGCGGACAGCATTGGCGGACTAGGCGGACTGGGCAGACTATTGTGTGCGGCCTGTTGGAAAGTCTAGTGGAAGCCGACTGTTCTTCTGAGCGGGTTATTTGCAAGTAGTGAAAAAAATTGTACCTAATCACCTAGAGGGGGGGGGGGGGGGGTGAATAGGTGACTAAATCTTTTTTAAACTTTTAGGCAGATTGCAGAATATATCACAGAGTTATAATTAATTCTTCACAGCAATCAATCAGCAATCACAGAATAAACATGCACACAATGAACACACAGATTTATAGTGGTTCCCCAAGGTTTGGGTACATCCACTTTCCCCCTTCGCCTATCTAGTAGTGTACTAGATTCGGCCAAACTCCTCCACTATATCTCAGATCCTCAGATCTTACACTCAGAACCCCAAATGGTTCCTACAGCTCAGGCCCAAGGCCCTACAACTCAGTCTTCTCCAAAGACCTACACTCAGCCACAAGGCCTACACTCAGCCACAAGGCCTACACTCAGAGATATGGATCTCCTACACTCAGGCACATAGGCCCTACCACTCAGCCTTTATAATTACAGGCTTACAACTCAGATCCCTAAGGATCCTACAAGAAATTAAGAATACAAAGTGTAAACCTACAACTCAAAATGAGAGAGAAGAGTTGACAGGTTCTTGATGAGTTATTGGAAGAACTCCGCTGAGACCAACCTCACTTGGCTTTTCTTCAAAGCTTCTTGAATGTAGAACACAATAGGATTGATTCTCTGCAGCTGATCTTCAATCACTGCAACTTAAGATTCAGAACTAGGTCTGAACCGTTCTTCACAGCCTGGTTCCAACGGCTGTCTTCTTGGATGGAGCTCTCTCTTTCCAACTACTTAGATCTTCACTTGAAATGATTCTTCAATGAATAGTTAGATCTTCTTCTTTTGATTGTTGATCAATGGACTAATCACTTTCTGCTGACAGAATAAACCTATATATAGGCCTTCTTCATGGTGACCGACTGATCCTATTCCTAACAGCTTTCTGACAACTCTGACAGTTGTAGTAGACCGGCTGGAATGGCAGCTGTCAAGTCATCCAGTCAGTTCTTGAAATATTTATAACTGTATGAAAGTGTCGAGACAGTCTGTCTTTAAGTGTTGACACTTATAGACCAAGTGTCGACACAAGTTGACTAAGTGTCGACACTAGCCTTCAAGGTGTCGACACAACTCCTTGTGTTGTAGATTTTTCTTCTCGACACTGCTTCTTCATCATTTGTCGACACTGATATTGTGTGTCGACACAACTCCTTGTTCTTCAGTACTTTGTTGAATTCTTGTGAGTGTCGACACATCTTCTTGTGTTGAACTTGTTCAGTGTCGACACTTCTTCTTGGTGTCGACACATGCCTTCTGTGTTGATACTTGCTGAGTGTCGACACTTCTCCTTGTGTCGACACATTCTTCTTATGTTGAGACTTTTGCTGTGTGTCGACACATCTCCTTTGTGTCGACACTTGTACTTAGAATTTTGTTGAACTTTGCTGAGTGTCGACACAGCCTCCAAGTGTCGACACTTTCTCCATGTGTTGAGTCTTCTGCTGTGGGTCGACACATTCTTTATTATGTCGACACATTCTTCATGTGATGAGTCTTCTACTGTATGTCGACACATACTTTATTATGTCGACACTTATACTTAGACTCTGCTGACTTTTGCTGAGTGTCGACACAGCCTCCAAGTGTCGACACTTTCTGATGTAGACACAGTTTCTCTGGGTGTCGACACTGCTTTTAAGTGTCGACACTGCTTTACTGGACTTCTCTTCATTGAGTGTCGACACAAACTGTATGTGTCGACACTTTCTGTCTGGTGTCGACTCTGCATCCCTTGTGTCGACACAATTACTCCAAGTGTCGACACTGCTTGTCTGGGTGTCGACACAAGTACTCCAAGTGTCGACACTGCTTCTCTGGGTGTCGACACAAGTCTTCTTAAGTGTCGACACTATCCTTCTAGGTGTCGACACATGGACTTAGAATCTTTTCAGCTTTCCCTGTAAATACTTGACCTGCACAACTAAACTCAAAAACACATCAAATACATTTTGATGTATATCATTGAGTAGGGTGAGGCTTCTTCAAATCAGGTACATTCATTCCAATGTACCCAACAATCTCCCCCTATTTGGAGAAGTCATAACCCTTAGTCAATGATATACACCATACATAACAAAACTACAGTATGATGTAAAACAGGATTATACAATCAGGGAAAGTACATAAACATATATTAAACAAAACATGTACACACATATATTTCAGAACAAATATGTAATAGATTTTTTCACACATCACATTGTTCTAACAACTTTGTCATATTCATTATACAAAAGTTTACAGAGTGTTTAAAATCAAAAGATTACATCTGTAAACTAAAGATAAATTCTATTCTATTTATGCTCAGCCTCCTTGATAACTATGCCCTTCCCAGACTGTATCTTTGCTTTCACAGGGGCTTCAGCATCTTCAACAACAGCAGGCTTCTTGCCTTTAAGATCCTTTTTCTTCTGCTCTTCAGTCTTAATCTTCTGCCTTTCAAAGTAATGATATGGCTTAGGAAAGTACTTGCTAGGCTCCTGGGCATTAGGAGGTAGCTTTCCCATCTTAGCCTTTCTTCTGTATTGCACAATGGCTTCTTGTCTGGACTCATGCTTTCTCCACTCAAGTTCAGAATACCACTTATTTCTATCTTGAACATTATCCTTGACAGCCTTCCATGCAGTTAAGATAATATTCCTTGAAGTGGGGCTCCACTGTTCAAAATCAGGCATTTGTTCAGCTTGCTCTATGAAACTCTTCTTAGATAACTGAGTCTCTTGTTCTTTGAGCAGCAAAGCTTCTTGTTCTTTCAGTATAGCCTCAGGCACTGGCTGAACCACTTTTTCTAGGATAACCTTCAGATTTCCCTCAGGTGGGCTATACATTGTCTGTATATCTGCTTGTATCATATCAAAGTCTGGTGGAGGATAGATCACCTGAGCTACTTCAGCTTGCTCACCTCCAAGATAGGCAGGATTAATCCCAGACTCTGCAACATTATCATCATGACATAAAGGAGGATAACCAAGAGTGGCTCTGATAGAATTAGAAATCCACTTTGCATGATCAGAGCTGGCTTTGACTAACACCCTCTCCCCCTTTATGACTTCTCTTTCCATGTGATCTCTTAGATCATCCTTTTGAAATCTTATTTGGGCATCCAAATAGTTTACTCCATCTTTAAAGAAAGGTTTCAACCTTTGGAGCTTGTCAGTGATGAGCTTCTGTGAATCTTGAAGTGCAGTAGTAACAGCAGTTAGGCTCTCTTGCAATGCTTTGTCAAAGTCTTCTTTGGCAGTGGTCAGGGTTGCATTCTGGGCAGTTGCTATATTCTTAAGTTCAGTGACAATTGCATTGTGGGAAGCTGTCAAATTATCATTCATCCTTATTTGATTTTCCAGAACATATCCTTGCTTCAGTGCAATGTCATCCACTTGAGCTTTGATTTTCTCCTGATGAGTAGCTAGATAGACTACTGCATTCCCTCCCTTGTGGAAGCAGTCAGTCATCTTCTTCTTATTTAGATTCATCTCAAATCTAATAGACTTAATGTCTTGTGCAAGATCAAACTGTAAAGACTTATGCCCCTCATCCATATATGTTTGTATTGCTTTCCTTTGCTCATCAAGCTTTATTTGCATAGCAACCATCAGAGAACTGTAATCTACAGATGGTGCTGGCTGTGGTGTAGGCTGTGGTGTTATGGTTTGTAGAGCTTTCTTATAATTCTGGCTCCTTCTTTTAAAGACTTGGAATTTCCTTTTCTTTGCTCTTGCAGCCTCCTCATCTTCAGAAGCTGATGTGCTTGCTATTTCTACCCTCTCCCTAGGTAGCTCCTCAACATCCTTTGGCTTCTCAGGCTCTTTCCTTGCAGTTTCTTCTAGAATCTCCACTTGCTCCCCCTCAACTTGGGACTTCTCCTCCTCAGCAGCAGCACTTTCCTTCTCAAAGTCTGTTTGGTCCAGATTAAGGAAGAGATCTTCCATTGTAAATTCTTGTTGAGGATGGGCTGGAGAAACTCTTGGCTCATAAACAAATTGATCAGATATTTCTTGAGCTGCAACAGATGTGTCCTCCATGACAACATCTGGGGGTTGGCTATATGTTTGAGTTTGCTGATTAACATTATGTAATGAATCAGACAAAACATCATCCTCAATAGGGAAATTTAATGCATTAATCTCAGTGATTACCTCAAGTATATTGTGGGTAGCTTGTTCACTTTTTAGTGGAGGTGGCTCATCCACATGTAAGGGCTCCCCCTGGATAGAATCCTGGTGAAGTGGACTAGCTTGAGGTAGCTCCCCCTGCCTTTCTGCATCATCTTGTTGAGCTGGAGACTTCCCAGCAGTTCCAGTGTCTTCTTCATCAGGAGTGAAGACAACTTGCTCTTCAGAGCTACTAGAGGAATCTTGAGCCACTGGAGCTATCTTCTTCTTCTGCTTTTGGGGTGTTACCTGTAACAGTCCAAATTTCTGAAACATGAATTTTTGGGTGACACGGCCTGGGATACGGGCGTGTCCAAGGGCGTGTCAGAGGACACGGCCTGCGACACGGGCGTGTCGCATGGCGTGTCGAGGTTGTGTCGACGATCGGGCTTTGTGTCGACGATTTTTCGCTCGACGATGTGCCGAGAGGATGCACACGGCCCAGGACACGGGCGTGTCCAAGGCCGTGTCGTGTGCTCGACGATTTTTGCTCGACGATCGTCGAGTGTCGAGACGCGAGTGTTGAGTGTCGAGAGGTTGAACACGGCCTGTGACACGGGCGTGTCACAGGGCGTGTCAAATCAGGTCGACGAACTCAGCCCGCCGAAGGATTTCGACAGGGCGTGTCTTTGTGCCGTGTCTGGGCACACGGCCTGGGACACGGGCGTGTCACAGGCCGTGTGAAGTCTCGGGATATTTTGGGATTTTTTTCGCCCAGGCACACGGCCACATACACGGGCGTGTCTGAAGGCGTGTTGGTGACACGGCCCATGACACGGGCGTGTCCCATGGGCGTGTCACTGGTTTGGATAAGTCGGTTGACCACCGCTTGAGGCACACGGCCTGGCACACGGCCGTGTCAGAGGCCGTGTCAGGTCAAATTTAGCATTTTGGCAGTTTTGTGGCCGTCCATTCCTTCAGCCTGGATCCAAGGGCTGAAGCTTCTTTCCTCTTTTCCTAAAGGCCGAAATCTGAGAAGTTATTCTCATTTTACTTGGCCTTGATCTTTCTTCAAGTTAAGAGAGAAAGAGAGAGAGGAAGAAGGAGGAAGAAGGGGAAGGGCTGCTGCTGGTGGTGCTGTAGGTTACCGACGAGAAATCTGAAGCCGGCGTTGCAGAGGAAACACTCTTGCGAGTCTTGCAAGCTAGCTTGGAGTTCATGACACCGAAGCGGTCGTCAAGGGTAACGACTTTTCTTCCTAGCCATGTGAAGGCTTCTTTTTGGCATAACTTTGTGATTCCCCCACCAAGAGGTGGCTGATTTTGGGAATCTTTGGGTGGATGCTTGAAATCCCCTTTGTTAGCATATAGATCCGGAAATGGAGTACGGAAATAAGCATGATGTGTGAAGCCCATCTGGACAGGTTGGTCTGGATTGGTGATGTTGCATACGAACCGGAGAAGACTCCGTGATAACGTGTCGTTTAAGGAGTCAACGGGTGGTGTCTGCGAAAAGGAGTAGCAGGAAGTACTGGAGTGGTAGTCCAGGAAAAATAGCCATGTTATGTTTTTGGGTCCAACCTGTGATTGAGGCACAGGAAGTACTGGTGTGACCAGGAAATGCCCTTTGTGATGCTTGATGTCGTAGGGTGTCCACCTATGAAGCGAGTAACAGGAAGTACTGGCAGGATAGCCAGGAAAGACCCCTGACATTTGTGCTTGTGCGGTGTCCACCTGTGAAGAGAGTAACAGGAAGTACTGGTGTGCCCAGGAAAGACCCGCTGTTGTTGTGAGAGAATGGGTGTAAGAATTATGCCCAGGCTTGAATGCCAAGAACAGGATTGGTGAGACCGACCCGCGCCTTTGATATAGCCATGAGTACGCTGTACTCGGAGAAGGCAAGGCGATTTGAGCAACGAGGGGTGGAGGATCCGACCTGCGTTATGTCCGTCCGACGTGAGACCAGAAAGTGCGGTCTGTTGGAGCGCATAACAAAAGTCTTAGGCCTGCGCGCCGTGATACAACGGGGGGCTACGGGCCATCCCGGTTCACTAAGACTATAAAACTCCGGCTGCACGCCATGGAGTAAATGCTCAAGAGAGTTACCGTTGGGTTATGACCCTGATACGGTGGTGGGCAAGAGCTTTGCCAGAACACCAAGAATGTGCCCTGAGTGCACGGACCGTTGGGCCGGGTGGCGAACGGTTGTGATGGCTTGTGTGCGTGAAAGCACATTTTGATGATATATCTTGCCATGCTTATGATTTGCTATGCCTGCAGGGAAGGATACCGCTGCCCCGAGAGAAGGGGTAGGGTCGTTATAATTTGGTCAGCTGAACGCTGACCGTTGCTTTTGTTTGCCACCGTTGGGTGGATTGTCCCTGTACAGGTGCTGGAGAGCCGAGCGGGACGCATAGAGGTTGATGTTCATGCTGTTGTTGCTGCTACTGCTGCTAGCCCTCGAAGGCTATCTGTGTTGTTGTGTGTTTTCTTTTACTGTGGCCGGCCTGCGCGCCAATTTGTTTAGGCCACTGTTTGAAAGCCATGTAAGGCCATAAGGCCAACTCTTTGGACTGGTGTAAGACATTCCTATATTATATAAAATGTGGAGATTATATTTGGACATTCATGAGGAGTTCACGTTGTAGTCTAGGCTTCCGCTAGAATGATTTGTGATAGGTGCGATGCGCTACTCTGGTATCATCCTGTACCTTCACCGCCTGTTTTGTGGTATATACTGTGGGGCCCCGGCCGGACCTTCTAGCATATACCATATGAACGGATGGGGTTGTTACATTTTTGGTATCGGTCGTCTTGGTCTTTCCCTCTCGAAGTCGTGGCCGACTTCCTTTGTGTGGTGGTGAGCATGTGTTTGTGCAAATCAAAGTCTACGAATGAACTGCTGAATGTCCATGATAGGAATGCAAACTTGATGTGTTTCAGGAACCTGCGTGTTCTTATTTTGTGTTGTTTGCTTGGGTACGACCGCTAATGTGTGTGTCTTGTCCACCTTTAGGTGACACGGAGTGGAGCTGGGCCGTCTGAGTCCCAGCGTTCTGATGAAAGTACGGCACCAGCCGTGGTGCCGACACCTCCACCGTCTGCGGAACATGTGCGTTTAGTTGCGGAGGCCTTATTTACCATGATCCAAGGCCAGCCCCTTAGGCAGGAGCAAGCGGCTGCGATGCCAGAACAGGTGGCGGCAAGGCCTGAACCTGTCGTGGATGTGGCTCCTCGAGCGGCTGAGAAGCAGCTAACGCGGTTTATGAGTTTCCATCCGCCTACGTTCTCGGCAGCGGGAACTCCGACGCAGACTGAGGATTGGTTATCGCGCGTCAAGCGAGTGATGACGGCGATAGGAACGGCGGAGCATCAGAAAGTTACGTTAGTTACCTTCTTGCTTGAAGGAGAAGCTCGATTGTGGTGGGATGAGATGGAGTTGCATCACTTGGCGGGTCGTCCTTTAACCCAAGTATCCATGGAAGAATTCTCCCGGCTCTTCCTCGCGAAGCACCTTCCTGCGGCTCAGCGGATAGCCATGGAAAATGAATTCCAAAGGTTAACACAAGGTGATGGCAGTGTTGACGCATACTTGCATGAATTTACTCGCTTGGGGCGGTATGCGGGTTCTATTTTTGCTGATGAGCAGAGGAAGACTAATCGGTTCTATGAAGGACTGAGGGACGAGCTGAGGTTCCTTGTGTCAAGTTCTGTGAACCAAGGTTTCCAGGCATTGGTTGACACTGCGAGTGCGTTGGAAAAGGATATGAAAAGGGTGCAAGGGAAGAGAGCTTTGGCTGTGTCGCAACCGGAGTGGAAGGCGCCCCGATCGGGAAAACCATTTTATAAGAAGAGATGGGGCAAGAAGTCCAAGCCTAGTGGACAAGCTCCTTCATCAGTTGCAACAGGAGCAACGTCAGGGGCTACCTCCAAGCCAGATACTCGTATCTGCTTCAATTGTGGCCGAATGGGGCATATTGCGCGAGATTGTCGGATGCCGCCAAAGAGTGAAAAGAAGGCGGGAGCATCGTATGCGGAAAAAGGAAAGGCGATGGTGGATTCCTCTGCCTCGCAGGCGCAACCCCGGGTCTACAATCTTGGCCTGCAAGAGGACATCAAGCAGAGTGACGTGGTCACAAGTATGAGTTTAGTTTTGCATATGCTATTGTTTGTATGCTTTGCTTAGTACCCCTATGTTTGCGGTTTGTGTGTGTGACATGTTTATCATAGGCTTTGTGCTGATTCTGGACACGCTGGCGCGAGCACTGTTTGATACGGGTGCATCGCATTCTTTTCTGTCTAGTGAGTTTATAATCCGGCTTGGGATACCCAGTCGTGCAAAGACAGATAGCGTCAGAGTGGTGTTGCCGAATGGCTGTTGGATGCTTGCGGATCAAGCTTGCGATGTGGCGGTTCAGTTCGGAAGTCGGGATTTTCGTTTGACTGCATTTGTTTTGCCACTATCGGAATTCGATGTGATTTTTGGGATGGATTGGCTTGCGGAGCAGCATGCTATGATTGATTGCCAGTCCAAAGAAATCACGTTGGGCCAGAATACCGAACAGGAGACAAAGTTCGCAGGTATGCGAGGAGTGGGCGGGACATTGATGTCTGCCCTCCAGGTAGTCAAGGCTGTTCGGAAGGGTGCGGAATGTTATTTTGCACTGATTCAGGCGGTTGAGCCTAAGGCCAGTGTATGCGAGGTTCCGATTGTGGCAGAATTTACAGATGTGTTTCCCACGGATCTCCCTGGGCTACCACCCCAGCGGGAGATTGACTTCACAATTGAGTTAGTGCCAGGTGCGAAACCTGTGGCCCGCTCGCCATATCGCGTGGCGCCAAAAGAGATGGCTGAATTGAAGGTTCAACTCCAAGAAATGTTGGAGCAAGGTTATATACGCCCAAGTATGTCACCTTGGAGCGCGCCTGTGCTTTTTGTAAAGAAGAAAGATGGTGGGTTGCGGTTGTGTATCGATTACCGTGAATTGAATAAGCGGACCGAGAAGAATAAGTATCCGATACCTCGGATTGATGAGTTATTCGATCAGCTGGTGGGCTCGACCGTCTATTCGAAGTTGGACCTGAAGTCTGGTTATTACCAGTTAAGAATTCGGGAAGGTGACATTCCCAAAACCGCATTTGGAACGCGTTATGGGCACTATGAGTTCACAGTCATGCCATTTGGACTGTGCAATGCGCCCTCGGTGTTTATGGATCTGATGCACCGTATTTTTCGTGAGTACCTGGATCTGTTTGTGATCGTGTTCAGTGATGACATCCTGGTATACTCGAAGTCAAAAGCTGAGCATGAGCTTCACTTGCGGTTGGTGTTGAACACGTTGAGGCAAAATCAGCTCTATGCCAAGTTCTCGAAGTGCGAGTTTTGGCTATCGTCAGTGGTATTTTTGGGCCATGTGGTGAGTGGAGCGGGCATTGCAGTGGATCCAGCGAAGATAAGGGCCATACAGGAGTGGCCAATCTTATCTTCCGTGGCCGAGGTCAGGAGTTTTCTTGGACTTGCGGGCTACTATATAAGATTTGTGGAAAATTTCTCGCGGATCGCTTTGCCACTAACCACCTTGACGCGAAAAGATCAGAAGTTCGTTTGGACGCCAGAGTGCGCACGAGCTTTTGAAGAGCTGAAGATTCGGTTGACCACGGCGCCGGTGTTGTCTTCGCCCAGTGGAACCGACGGATTTGTGATTTATAGTGATGCCTCAGGGAGCGGCTTAGGCTGCGTTCTTCTGCAGAATGGAAAGGTGATTGCTTATGGCTCACGCCAGCTGAAGGTGCACGAGCGAAATTATCCAGTCCATGATTTAGAACTAGCGGCGGTGATTTTTGCACTCAAGTTGTGGCGACACTACCTTTATGGAGTGAAGGTGGAGATCTATACCGATCATAAGAGCATAAAGTATCTTTTGGAGCAGAAAGACTTGAACATGCGACAACGAAGGTGGTTGGAGTTCCTTGGGGACTACACTTTCGAGATTCACTATACGCCCGGGAAGGGGAACGTTGTCGCGGATGCCTTGAGTCGGCGGGTTCCGGCTAGAGCGAATTGGTTGCAAAGGCATGATGAACGTCTGATCCAGGAGTTGGAAGCATTAGAGATCTATTGTATTGACAAGAGTTCCACTGCCACTGCATGTTTGAACTGGATGGAGGTGCAATGTGACCTTGCGGACCGAGTTCGACGGGCAACAGAGTTGGATGAAGATCTCTTACGCTATGTGAATGAAGGGCCAGAGGGCAAATTCACCTGGATTGACGGTCTTTTACGAAAAGAGGACCGTTTGTGCGTCCCAAATGTGGGGAAATTGAGGGAAGAACTGATGTATGAAGCGCATTATACAAAGTATTCCATTCACCACGGGAGCACAAAAATGTTCAACGATATGAAGAAACTTTTCTGGTGGCCAGGGCTCAAGAAAGATGTTGCCCTTTATGTCTCCAAATGCCAAACATGTGCGATGGTGAAGGCGGAATGCCAAAAGCCGGGCGGTTATTTGAAGTCACTGCCGATCCCAGAGTGGAAATTTGATGATATTTCCATGGATTTTGTACATGGGTTGCCAAGATCGCAGCGAGGAAATGATTCCATTTGGGTCATTGTGGACCGGCTAACAAAAGTAGCATATTTTCTCCCGAACAGGCGGGATGATTCAGTTGAAAGTTTGGCAAAGTTATATATTGACCAGATTGTGCGGCTTCACGGTGTTCCTCGGAGCATCGTAAGTGATCGAGATGGGCGATTCACGTCAAATGATTGGAGGCTAGTTCACCGACTGTTGGGTACGAAGTTGACTTTCAGTACGACCTTTCATCCCCAAACGGATGGCCAAACTGAACGGACCAACAGAACAATGAAGGACATGCTCCGAATGTGCGCCCTTGATTTCGGAAGGAAATGGGAAGATCATCTCTATATGGTAGAGTTTGCCTATAATAACAGCTACCAGGCAAGCATTGGGATGACACCATATGAAGCTCTATATGGAAGGAAGTGTCGTACTCCCTTAGCTTCTGTAGAAGCGGGCGAAGCTCGGGTGTTTAAACCAAATGAGGTTGATGAAGCAAACTCAACCATCCGGACTGTTCGAGAGAGATTACTGATTGCTCAAGATCGACAAGCAAAGTACTACAACGCCAAACACCGGAATATGGAATTTGCGGTTGGCGATTGGGTCTACTTGAAGATCAAGCCTTTCAAAGGTGTCTCCAGGATTCGACGATTGAAAAAGTTGAGTCCAAGATATTTGGGTCCTTTTGAAGTGGTTGAGCGAGTTGGCGAAGCGGCTTATCGGCTAGCTCTGTCGGCAGACTTGGGTGGGTTACATGATGTCTTTCACATCTCGGTGCTTCAGAAGGTCGTGAAAGATCCAGCTCAAGTGATCGCAGATGATCGTGTGCCGGTGGAGTATGGGCTAACAACGAGAGTTCGACCCATTCAGATCGAAGATCGAGCCGAGAAACAGTTGCAGAACAAGACGGTCAGTATGGTCAAAGTCCGGTGGGACAACTGCGGCCGTGAAGAACTGACATGGGAGCGAGAGCAAACCATGCGAGAAGAGTTCCCTGAGCTATTTTTGTCATTTGTAGAAAGGATGTTGTAACATAAAATTTTGTATGTTGTAACATTTTTCTTGCTGGTTACTGTTGCCTTCCTGTGTCTGAATTTCGAGGACGAAATTTCTTGTAGGAGGGGAGGTTTGTAACAGTCCAAATTTCTGAAACAGGAATTTTTGGGTGACACGGCCTGGGACACGGGCGTGTCCAAGGGCGTGTCAGAGGACACGGCCTGCGACACGGGCGTGTCGCATGGCATGTCGAGGTTGTGTCGACGATCGGGCTTTGTGTCGACGATTTTTCGCTCGACGATGTGCCGAGAGGAGGCACACGGCCCAGGACACGGGCGTGTCCAAGGCCGTGTCGTGTGCTCGACGATTTTTGCTCGACGATCGTCGAGTGTCGAGACGTGAGTGTTGAGTGTTGAGAGGTTGAACACGGCCTGTGACACGAGCGTGTCACAGGGCGTGTCAAATCAGGTCGACGAACTCAGCCCGCCGAAGGATTTCGACAGGGCGTGTCTTTGTGCCGTGTCTGGGCACACGGCCTGGGACACGGGCGTGTCACAGGCCGTGTGAAGTCTCGGGATGTTTTGGGATTTTTTTCGCCCAGGCACACGGCCACAGACACGGGCGTGTCTGAAGGCGTGTTGGTGACACGGCCCATGACACGGGCGTGTCCCATGGGCGTGTCACTGGTTTGGATAAGTCGGTTGACCACCGCTTGAGGCACACGGCCTGGCACACGGCCGTGTCAGAGGCCGTGTAAGGTCAAATTTAGCATTTTGGCAGTTTTGTGGCCGTCCATTCCTTCAGCCTGGATCCAAGGGCTGAAGCTTCTTTCCTCTTTTCCTAAAGGCCGAAATCTGAGAAGTTATTCTCATTTTACTTGGCCTTGATCTTTCTTCAAGTTAAGAGAGAAAGAGAGAGAGATGAAGAAGGAGGAAGAAGGGGAAGGGCTGCTGCTGGTGGTGCTGTAGGTTACCGACGAGAAATCCGAAGCCGGCGTTGCGGAGGAAACACTCTTGCGAGTCTTGCAAGCTAGCTTGGAGTTCATGGCACCGAAGCGGTCGTCAAGGGTAACGAACTTTTCTTCCTAGCCATGTGAAGGCTTCTTTTTGGCATAGCTTTGTGATTCCCCCACCAAGAGGTGGCTGATTTTGGGAATCTTTGGGTGGATGCTTGAAATCCCCTTTGTTAGCATATAGATCCAGAAATGGAGTACGGAATAGGCATGCTGTGTGAAGCCCATCTGGACAGGTTGGTCTGGATTGGTGATGTTGCATACGAACCGGAGAAGACTCCGTGATAACGTGTCGTTTAAGGAGTCAACGGGTGGTGCCTGCGAAAAGGAGTAGCAGGAAGTACTGGAGTGGTAGTCCAGGAAAAATAGCCATGTTATGTTTTTGGGTCCAACCTGTGATTGAGGCACAGGAAGAACTGGTGTGACCAGGAAATGCCCTTTGTGATGCTTGATGTCGTAGGGTGTCCACCTGTGAAGCGAGTAACAGGAAGTACTGGCAGGATAGCTAGGAAAGACCCCTGACATTTGTGCTTGTGCGGTGTCCACCTGTGAAGAGAGTAACATGAAGTACTGGTGTGCCCATGAAAGACCCGCTGTTGTTGTGAGAGAATGGGTGTAAGAATTATGCCCAGGCTTGAATGCCAAGAACAGGATTGGTGAGACCGACCCGCGCCTTTGATATAGCCATGAGTACGCTGTACTCGGAGAAGGCAAGGCGATTTGAGCAACGGGGGGTGGAGGATCCGACCTGCGTTATGTCCGTCCGACGTGAGACCAGAAAGTGCGGTCTGTTGGAGCGCATAACAAGAGTCTTAGGCCTGCGCGCCGTGATACAACGGGGGGCTACGGGCCATCCCGGTTCACTAAGACTATAAAACTCCGGCTGCACGCCATGGAGTAAATGCTCAAGAGAGTTACCGTTGGGTTGTGACCCTGATACGATGGTGGGCAAGAGCTTTGCCAGAACACCAAGAATGTGCCCTGAGTGCACGGACCGTTGGGCCGGGTGGCGAACGGTTGTGATGGCTTGTGTGCGTGAAAGCACATTTTGATGATATATCTTGCCATGCTTGTGATTTGCTATGCCTGCAGGGAAGGATACCGCTGCCCCGAGAGAAGGGGTAGGGTCGTTATAATTTGGTCAGCTGAACGCTGACCGTTGCTTTTGTTTGCCACCGTTGGGTGGATTGTCCCTATACAGGTGCTGGAGAGCCGAGCGGGACACATAGAGGTTGATGTTCCTGCTGTTGTTGCTGCTACTGCTGCTAGCCCTCGAAGGCTATCTGTGTTGTTGTGTGTTTTCTTTTACTGTGGCCGGCCTGCGCGCCAATTTGTTTAGGCCACTGTTTGAAAGCCATGTAAGGCCATAAGACCAACTCTTTGGACTGGTGTAAGACATTCCTATATTATATAAAATGTGGAGTTTATATTTGGACATTCATGAGGAGTTCACGTTGTAGTCTAGGCTTCCGCTAGAATGATTTGTGATAGGTGCGATGCGCTACTCTGGTATCATCCTGTACCTTCACCGCCTGTTTTGTGGTATATACTATGGGGCCCCGGCCGGACCTTCTAGCATATACCATATGAATGGATGGGATTGTTACATTACCTTCTCAGGTGTTGGCAATTCCTTGGTCAAGACCCTATCCCATCTTGAGAAGATTCTCATGTCCATCTTCCTCATGTGATTGATCTTTGATCCTGCAGCTTGACTCATTACTTCTGGTATATTACCAGCCAAGTAAAGACTTAGTATCCTACCCAAATTGGGCTTCTTCATACTCTCTTTAATCTTATCAAAGACTACAACAGACCAATCAGTTTCTAGTTTGAAAATTATCCTTATCATGAGACTGAACATATGTGCTGAAACTCTGTCATGCCCTCCAGGCTTGCTCAAGATCACCTTGCCAACAATTTCTGAGAGAAATTTGCCTTGGCTGTTCATACCTTTCCTATTGAACACAGATCCAATTTTCATCTTGGAATCCAGTCCACACCATGTTAAAGTTTTTCTGGTCTTAGAAGTAGAGAGCTCATCTTCTTCCTTAGTCCTTGGTAGGTTTAGTACCTTTCTCAAACTCTTAGGTGAGACCTTCACCTTTTCTCCATGAACCCTTGACTTTATCTTGAGTCCAGATTCGTCTAGGGTTGCGCCATTCAGAAATTCTAGAACTTCTTTCTTCCATATCTTGGTTGCTCTGAAACAAGAAAATCTAACCCTGAGTTTGCAACTAGGGTTACCACATCTTTGATCTCCGGTTCTGCGTCATCAAACGCATGCCGCACCAGTTCATATCCTTCATTTATGTTCTCTTCGAGCTTGGGCGCCATTAGGGTTTGAAGAATTTGAATTGAGAGAAGAGAGGTGTCGACACACAACTTTGGTCTCGAAACTTTGGTGAGCGTGTCGACAGACAATGGCGAAATCCTATTTATACCTTTCTAGGATTGAAGATGAAAGGGCGCGTCAACTAACTTAAATTGTGTCAACACTGTTGAAAAGTATCGACACAGACTTATAATGTCTAGACAACTATGTGTCGACACAAGTATAGTCAACAGAATATATGTGTCGACACTTGATTATGTGTCGACACCACTTAACTCGACACTTAGTCGAGACATTACTTGGTTAATTCTGCGTAAATTCTAAGTGTCGACACTACCTTGGTTGTGTCGACACCGACCCTGTATGTGTCGACACAAATTTTCTGAAGTGTCGACACCAGTTTCCTAGATGTGTCGACACCTTTCCTCTGAAGTGTCGACACTAATTTTCTGTCTCGACACAGACAACTCTGTGTGTCGACACTATTTTACTTAGCCATTTCTGTAAACTTATTCTAAGTTTATCATACCTAATTCAATTTTAAACCTATTGAACTTGGTTTCTTCTAAAGGCTTAGTATACATATCAGCTAGTTGATTATCTGTATTTACATATTCTAGTGAAATATCTTCTTTTTCAACATGTTCCCTTAGAAAATGGTGTTTTATCTCTATGTGCTTAGTTCTACTATGGGAAACAGGATTGTTTGCAATAGATATAGCACTAGTAGAATCACAAAATAGTGGTGTTCTACTTACTTGAATACCATAGTCTACTAGCTGATGTTGTATCCATAGAAGTTGAGCACAGCAACTTCCTGCAGCCACATATTCTGATTCTACTATGGAGATAGCCACACTTGTTTGCTTCTTGCTACTCCATGAAATCAGTCTTCCACCTAGGAATTGACAGGTTCCAGTTGTACTCTTTTTATCTTCCTTGCAGTCTGCAAAATCTGCATCTGAATAACCTGTCAGTTCAAAGTCTCCATTCCTAGGGTACCAAAGGCCTAGATAAGGAGTGCCCTTTAGATATCTCAGTATCCTTTTGACTGCTGTCAAATGAGACTCTTTAGGGCATGCTTGGTACCTAGCACAGACACATGTAGCATACATGATATCTGGTCTACTTGCTGTCAAATACAATAGGGATCCAACTATCCCTCTATACAAAGTCTCATCTACATGTTTCCCTGCATCATCTTTGCTAAGAGACATACTTGACCCCATAGGAGTTTTCATGGTGCTGGAAGATTCCATACCATACTTCCTTATTAATTCTAGGGTGAACTTAGACTGGCATATGGATAAACCATTCTCATTCTGTCTAACTTGGAGACTCAAGAAGAACTTAAGTTCCCCCATACTGCTCATCTCAAATTGTCCTTGCATTAGTTTTGCAAACTTTCTGCAAAGACTATTTTCAGTAGACCCAAATATTATGTCATCTACATATATTTGGACTAGTATCATCTTGCCTCTGGATTCCCTAAGGAATAAAGTCTTGTCTATTTTCCCCCTTATGAATTTATTCTCAATGAGGAAACTAGACAGGGTTTCATACCAAGCCCTGGGGGCTTGTTTTAACCCATACAAAGCCTTCCTAAGTTTATAGACATAATTAGGTTGAGTTGAATCAACAAAACCTGATGGCTGTTCCACATAGACTTCCTCTTTCAGATTGCCATTCAAAAAGGCTGACTTAACATCCATTTGGTATACTTTAAAACCTTGATAGGTTGCATAGGCCAGAAACATCCTTATGGCCTCCAGTCTGGCTACTGGAGCAAAGGTTTGATCAAAGTCAATACCTTCTTCCTGCCTATATCCCTTAGCAACCAGTCTTGCTTTGTTCTTGATAATCACTCCATGTTCATCCATCTTGTTCCTGAAGATCCACTTGGTTCCAATTATGTTGTGGTCTCTTGGTTTAGGAACAAGCTCCCAGACTTTGCATCTCTTGAACTGATTTAGCTCTTCTTGCATTGCCTCAATCCAATGAGGGTCTAGGATGGCTTCTTCAAATTTCTTTGGCTCTACTTGGGATAGAAAACTGGAGTAGAGTACTGCACTCAGATTTCTGCTCCTTGTTTGTACCCCTTGACTTAGATCACCAATAATTTGATTGGCTGGATGATCTCTTAGATGTCTACTAGCTGGAGGTGGCCTGACTTCAGGATGAACTCCTTCAGCCTCTTCTACTTGCTGCACTCTTTGGTCTTCTTCTACATCAGGTGCATGTAGTACTCCCCCTGGACAGCAGCCACTATCATCTACATGCTGACTTGCAGTAGATCCTTCTTCAATAGTGAGCTTGTCCATCTTCTTTTCACACCTGTGGGGCTGCAAATACTTCTAGACAACTCATTATTAATAAGTCTAGCTTCATCAAATACTACATGTACTGACTCCTCTACAACTTGAGTAGTCAAGTTGTAGACTCTATAAGCCTTACTATTGTTGCTATACCCAACAAATATCCCCTCTTGGGACTTGGCAACAAACTTAGTCAAGTAAGACTTTCCATTGTTAAGTATAAAGCACTTACAACCAAAGATCCTGCAATAGGATAGGTTTGGTTTTCTGCCTTTCACAATCTCATAGGGGGTCTTATTGTGGCCTTTGGTAATGGTAGCCCTATTAATTACATGACATGCAGTATTAACTGCCTCAGCCCAGAAATATTCTGGTAGAGATGTGTCACTTAATAGGGTCCTACCAGCCTCAATCAAGGTTCTATTTTTTCTCTCAGCAATGCCATTTTGCTGAGGTGTTCTTGATGAAGAAAATTCCTGAAATATCACAAATTCTTCACATAGTTTTGTCATACTATCAGACTGAAATTCAGTACCATGGTCACTTCTTATTTTGACCACTGTACTGTCTAACTCATTCTGAATTTGTTTGACAAAACTATAAAAGATATTAGATGTTTCAGATTTCTGTCTAAGGAAGAACACCCAGGAAAACCTTGAGTAGTCATCTACAACCACAAATGTGTAGACCTTCCTACCTAGGCTGTGAACTGGCATAGGACCAAAGAGATCCATATGCAAGAAGTATAAACACCTCACAGCATCTTTGTTTTCAATGCTATTAAAGGTGGATCTAGTCTGCTTGCCCTTTTGACAAGCTGAACATATCCCATCTTTAATACACTTAACTTGAGGACCATTCCTCACTAACTCTTTGCTATAGAGTTGGCCAATTATCTTGTAGTTAAGATGAGCTAGCCTCTTGCGCCATTTGACGCAATGAGAGACTTTCTCATCAGCTACAAGACACACTGGAGAACCATTGTTCTCACACATAATGTCTAGGCAATAGACATTTCTCTTTCTATAACCAGTCAAAATGATCTCTTGATCATTTGATCTCCTGATATGACAACCATCTTTGACAAATGAGATGTCATATCCTAAATCACTCAGTTGACTTATACTAATAAGATTATGTTTCAAACCTTTAACATAAGCCACTTGAGTAATTGTAATATGGGTGCTAGAAATGTTACCAAAACCCTTGATGATTCCTTTTTCAGAACCACCAAAGGTGACTTTAGGACCATCCTTGATTGGTGTGTAATCCTTTAGCAAACCCCTAGTTCCAGTCATGTGCCTGGAATATCCACTGTCCAAGTACCATATTGGGGTATGGCCACTTGGACTCACCTGCAAAACAGATTAGTTGTCCTTAGAACCCAAAGAATTCTTGGGTCCTTGGTGCTGGTTAGTTCGCCTCTTAACAAAGCTACCTGCAGATCTTCCAACAGACAGTTTGTTACTCATCTTGGCACTAGAATTGTGCCAACAGTCTATGACAAAGTGGTCTATCTTGCCACAGCACCAGCACTCAAATCTATTGTACCTTTGCTTAGGTACAACCCTAGCTGTTCTATCTACAGCTGGCTTGTTGAGAGCTGGGGCTTTGCCCTTAGACTTGGACTGAACAGTCCTAGCAGGTTTAGTAAACCCCAGTCCAGCTTTACCCTTGTGAGGTATAAACTCATCAATCAAAGGTAGAACAGACTTTGGTTTAGAAAACCTAGCAACTATATCTCTCTCCTTCTGAAGACTAATCTCCAGATTTCTGATTTGGTCATTCTTGAATGTTATAGTCCCCATCTGAATAACAGTTATGTTCTTCAGTCTGGCTATTTCATTTAACTTTTGATCAATCAGCTTCTCAAAATCAGTTGCAGCCTCTTTGAGACTAGCAATTTCCTTTGCTAGACTCTTGGCCAGGAATTTGCTTTTCTTAAAAGCTTGCAACAGAACTCTATATTCATCAATCAACTGATGAATATCCTCTTCAGATTCAGATCCTCTGGCATCACTTGATGCTGAAGTAACTGAATCTGAACTAGCACTAGAAATTGAACTTAAAGAACAATTTTGTACCTTACTAGGTCCAGGCTGATCCTGGATTTTGTCACCTTCTGACAATGCCATCAGTCCTTGGCACTGATTGTCCTCTTGCTCATATATAGAGTTCATTAGCTGGATGAACTCCTCTTCTTCTTCTTCAGCAAACAGTCCAATGTAAGCTTCTGCTTCTGATTCAGTTTCTGAAGATGATATGTCTGACATGCTTTTGTCCTTCTTGGCAACAAAAGACCTTTCCTTTTTGCCCTTGGTTTGAATCTTTTTCTTATCATTAGACTCTTTCCTTTTCTCTAGACAGTCAGCAATAACATGTCCTTGTCTGTTACAGCAATAACATACAATTTTTGATAAAGTTGCTTTGCTTGACTTGGGCTTTCTCTTGTCTTTCTTTGATGACTTCTTATTCTGATAATAGTCATCTTTTCCCTGTGAAGTGGATGGCTTTGACCTCCACTATTTCTTCTTTAGAAACTTCTGAAAGTGTCTTGTGAAAGCTGGAAAGTTCTCATCACTCTCACTGCTTTCAGACTTTCTGCTTTCTGAATCATCTGACTCAGTCTCAACCACTTTTGGAGGTGGAGATGGAGACTTACTTTTGTATTTCTTGGTGGCTTCTGTCTTGAATGCCACTGCTCTTTCTTTGTGCTCACTTCTGGTAGTCTTCTCCTCTTCTTTCCTTACCATCAACTGCATTTCATAGGATAGCAGTTTTCCAAACAAAGTTGGAGGAGGAATATCTGCTAACTTGGCCATTTCCCTTATGGCACAGATCTTGGTGTCCCAATCCTTGGTTAGGGACCTCAAGAACTTATCATTTAGCTCATAATTACTGAAATCTCTTCCATAGGACATTAACTCATTAACTATCCTATAGAATTTCTTATAGCATTCTGTAATGCTATCAGACCTACCTTGTCTGAAACTTTCATATTCCTGGTTTAACAAAGACTTTCTGTCCTGCCTAACTTCTTCTGAACCCTCCATGTACACTATAAGAGTATCCCACATCTCCTTTGATGTCTTACAGTGTATCAAGTTCTGAAATGTAGCATCATCTATGACACTCACAATGATATTCTGAGCCCTCTTGTCCATGGTGGCCAGAATTATCTCATCTTTTATCATTTCAGAAAAGTCCTTAGGTGTTCTCTGATTTGCATCCAGGACTGAAACCTTCATAGGCACATATGACCCTTCTTTAACTGTGATATAAATTCTAGGGTCTGAGGCTTCCATAAATAGTCTCACCCTTTCTTTCCAGATGCTAAAAATTTCTTTTCTACATATTGACAACTTCATGGATCCAAGTTCCTTATGATTCTCTGTTGAACCCATTTTCTTGATTTTCTTGATTATGCTGAATCTGTCCTTGATCTCACTGAATCTGCCAACAGGATCTACTCAGACAGTTATGTCCCTTTTTGAGTAAACTCGCTTTGATACCACTTGAAAGAAATTGTACCTAATCACCTAGAGGGGGGGGGGGTGAATAGGTGACTAAATCTTTTTTAAACTTTTAGGCAAATTGCAGAATATATCACAGAGTTATAATTAATTCTTCACAACAATCAATCAGCAATCACAGAATAAACATGCACACAGTGAACACACAGATTTATAGTGGTTCCCCAAGGTTTGGGTACATCCACTTTCCCCATTCGCCTATCTAGTAGTGTACTAGATTCGGCCAAACTCCTCCACTATATCTCAGATCCTCAGATCTTACACTCAGAACCCCAAATGGTTCCTACAGCTCAGGCCCAAGGCCCTACAACTCAGTCTTCTCCAAAGACCTACACTCAGCCACAAGGCCTACACTCAGCCACAAGGCCTACACTCAGCCACAAGGCCTACACTCAGAGATATGGATCTCCTACACTCAGGCACACATGCCCTACCACTCAGCCTTTATAATTACAGGCTTACAACTCAGATCCCTAAGGATCCTACAAGAAATTAAGAATACAAAGTGTAAACCTACAACTCAGAATGAGAGAGAAGAGTTGACAGGTTCTTGATGAGTTCTTGGAAGAACTCTGCTGAGACCAACCTCACTTGGCTTTTCTTCAAAGCTTCTTGAATGTAGAACACAATAGGATTGATTCTCTGCAGCTGATCTTCAATCACTGCAACTTAAGATTCAGAACTAGGTCTGAACCCTTCTTCACAGTCTGGTTCCAACGACTGTCTTCTTGGATGGAGCTCTCTCTCTCCAACTACTTAGATCTTCACTTGAAATGATTCTTCAATGAATAGCTAGATCTTCTTCTTTGATTGTTGATCAATGGACTAATCACTTTCTGTTGACAGAATAAACCTATATATAGGCCTTCTTCATGGTGACCGGCTGATCCGGTTCCTAATAGCTTTCTGACAACTCTGACAGTTGTAGTAGACCGGCTGGAATGACAGCTGTCAAGTCATCAAGTTAGTTCTTGAAATATTTGTAACTGTCTGAAAGTGTCGAGACTGTCTGTCTTTAAGTGTCGACACTTATAGACCAAGTGTCGACACAAGTTGACTAAGTGTCGACACTAGCCTTCAAGGTGTCGACACAACTACTTGTGTTGTAGATTTTTCTTCTCGACACTGCTTCTTCATCATGTGTCGACACTGATATTGTGTGTCGACACAACTCCTTGTTCTTCAGTACTTTGTTGAATTCTTGTGAGTGTCGACACAACTCCTTTGTGTCGACACATCTTCTTGTGTTGAACTTGTTCAGTGTCGACACTTCTTCTTGGTGTCGACACATGCCTTCTGTGTTGATACTTGCTGAGTGTCGACACTTCTCCTTGTGTCGACACATTCTTCTTATGTTGATACTTTTGCTGTGTGTCGACACATCTCCTTTGTGTCGACACTTGTACTTAGAATTTTGTTGAACTTTGCTGAGTGTCGACACAGCCTCCAAGTGTCGACACTTTCTCCATGTGTTGAGTCTTCTGCTGTGCGTCGACACATTCTTTATTATGTCGACACATTCTTCATGTGCTGAGTCTTCTGCTGTGTGTCGACACATACTTTATTATGTCGACACTTATACTTAGACTCTGCTGACTTTTGCTGAGTGTCGACACAGCCTCCAAGTGTCGACACTTTCTGATGTAGACACAGTTCCTCTGGGTGTCGACACTGCTTTTAAGTGTCGATACTGCTTTACTGGACTTCTCTTCATTGAGTGTCGACACAAACTGTATGTGTCGACACTTTCTATCTGGTGCCGACTCTGCATCCCTGGTGTCGACACAATTACTCCAAGTGTCGACACTGTTTGTCTGGGTGTCGACACAAGTACTCCAAGTGTCGACACTGCTTCTCTGGGTGTCGACACAAGTCTTCTTAAGTGTCGACACTATCCTTTTAGGTGTCGACACATGGACTTAGAATCTTTTCAGCTTTCCCTGTAAATACTTGACCTGCACAACTAAACTCAAAAACACATCAAATACATTTTGATGTATATCATTGAGTAGGGTGATGCTTCTTCAAATCAGGTACATTCATTCCAATGTACCCAATAAGTAGTTCGCGGACTATGCGGCTAGTATCTGCGGATAAGGCGTTGGCTGATGGTTTGGCCAAGGAACGGCCTGACCGGATAGAGGCTTGCGGACTGGTGCATTGCTCAGTGGCCGTGGTGCAAGCTTGTGCTGTTTGGCGGTTTGGCTTATGTCCGCGGAAAGCTTGCGGACTAGTGTGTCTGCGGTATGGGCTGTTGCGGACTGGGCTTAGAGCTTGGCTGAGGCCTTGTCGAGCTCTGGTGATACAACAGGTGCCTTGCTGTGGAGGTCGTTGGCGGACTGATGTGTGGAGTTCGGGAGATGGCTGCTGCGTTGGGCAGGTGTGCGAGTAGCTTGCGGACTGCTGGTTGTCTATGTGCTAGGGTGTTTGGCGGACGAGAGTTTATGTCCGCCATGCTCGCATTGGCCTTTGATGGTTTTGGACTTGGTCACACTCTGTGCCAAGACGATGGTGTCCGTAGTTTCCGCCAAGTCCGCTGTTGACCGGGCGGACTTGCTATCTGCCTTTGGTCATGGACTTGTGGCGGATTGAGGCTTGAGTCTTGCAGACTGCCTCGGGTTTGTGCGGACAACCATTGAAGGGGGTTGCTGTCCTGCAGTGGTTGAAGGCTTTGCGGGCTGATGCCTTGTCCGCTTAGCTTGGGCGGACTGATGAGGTTTCGCCACAGTTGCCTTGCTCCTGGCAGTTTTCCTTGGTATCCGGCTAAGTCCTTGCGGACTCGGCGGACGGTGTTTCGCTATCGCGCGAGCTGGGGCAGTGTCTCTATCTCTAGGGAGGTGACCCCACTCCTCACCTCGCCTATAAATAGGACCCCCCTAGCAGGTCTACAGTAACTGAGTGAACATTAAGTTGGGTTTGGCGAGGTGCTGCAGTCTCAGTTCTTCTGTCCGCGCGGATTGATTCAGAGTTAACTGTGTGCTGTGTGCAGGTCGCGCGTGTAGCTTCAAGGAGCCAGGAGTTTGGCTGTGACTTCGGTCAAGTACTTGGAAGTTGTGCGGTCAGTTCTCTGTTTCAACTTTGCCAGCTTCAATAACTTGTCCGCCGGCTTCAGGCGGGTAGGGGGTTTGTTCCTCAGTTCAACTTCAGCAGGAGGCGAATAACAGTGTGTCCGCGCGGCCTCGCGTCTTCGGCGGACTCCGTGGCTATTCGGCGGATTGCAGCTTAAGTTCGTGCGACTTCGGCGGACTCGGCAACCTCGGCGGTCTCGGCGGACTCCGGTGCTGTCCGCCCGGCTTGGTTTTTAGTGCTTTCTGTTTACAGCTGTTTATACTAGCGAAATCATGTCTCGCTATGTATACCTCGTTTTGTAAAGAAGTTAAATGAATATAAGATCTGCTTGTTCTTCCATGTGCTTGGTGTGTTGAGCCTGTTCCTTGGGTTTCCACTGGTTCAAGGTGTGAACTGGGTAGTTCCGAAGATATTAATTTGGCGTTTGGGCTATCTTGCTGACCACCTTGAGAAAATTTAACATGGTATCAGAGGGAGGTTCAGTTGCTTGAGCGGTCTTCAACCAGTGTTGTGCTCTGTGTTTGAGTGGTGATCAACCTGTGTTGGTGCTCTGTGCTTCTGAAGGCTTATCCAAGCAGGTGTTTCCATGAAAGGAGCTTTGCAAGGGGTCTTGGGATTGAACTCTTAACGCCGACTAACTTTAAGAAGCGGAAGTCGTGCATGAAGAGTTATCTTCTTGGCGAGGAGCTGTGGGAAGTCGTCGGTGGTGACGACAGACAGGAAGTGACTACTGCGTTCGGTTATGCTGAGCAGGTTAGGCTCTGAAGGAAAACAAATGCTAAGGTGGAGTTTATCCTCAAGAGGGCCGTGTCTCCGGAACTGTTTGATCACATCGTTGGATGTGAGTCGGCTGCTGATATTTGGACAACCATTGATGAGTTGTTCAATAGGAAGAATGTGGCGCGACTTCAGTTTCTGGAGAATGAGTTGGCCAGGGCAACTCGGGGAGACCTTTCCATCTCGAAGTACTTCTTAAAGATGAAGAGCTTGTGTGCTGAGCTGTCGACACTGGATCCTGATGAGCCTATCTCTGAGGCAAAGATGAAAAGGCACATTATCCGCGGCTTGCGGAAGGAGTATGTGGCCTTTGTGTCATTTGTTCAAGGGTGGGCTACTCAGCCATCTTTGCTGGAGCTGGAGAATCTGCGTGCATCGCAGGAGAGCTTGGCAAGGAAGATGGCTAGAGTTAATCTTAATCAGGAAGGCAGCGAAGCTCTCTTCTCAGGCAAGAAGAAAGGATGGGAAGGGAAGAAGAAGAAGAAGGTGCAGGTCGCTGGTGAGAAGGAGACTTCAACTTCATATCAGCCGGAGAGGAGAAGTGCTCCTAAGGACTGGAAGAAGAATTTGAAGTGCTACCGGTGTCATTAGCGAGGGCACTTCAAGCGGGACTGCAAGGTCATACTGCAGCCTGGGCATGCTGCGGGAAAGGAGGAAGCTTGCTCGAGAAGTGAAGAAGCAGAATGGGGCGGAGCTTTCATGACGGGCACTTGTGTCCGTGCCTTGTCTGCTGAGGACTTCAACGACAAGTGGATCGTGGACTCCAGGTGTGTTCATCACCTCACCGGAGACAAGTCGAAGTTCACCTCCATGCAGGCATACTCAGGTAACGAAGCTATTATCCTGCTGATAATACTGTTTATGCAGTAGAGAAAGAGGGGGTCGTGTCTTTAGGTAGTGATCAGGGGCCACTCACGGTAAGGAGTGTGTATCACATGCCGGTCATGAAGAAGAACCTCTTCTCGGTGACCAATGCGGTGGACGCTGGTTATCACGTTCTGTTTGGGCCAACAGACATGAGGTTCCTTCGCAACGTATCAGCGGTTAAGGCTGATGTTGCTCATGTAGGGAGGAGGGTGAAGAACTTGTTTGTTCTTGCCACCAATTCTTATGTTGATCGTATGAGGGCCAATGATAGCGCTGCTATCTGGCATGAGAGGCTGGGGTATGTTGGCATGGAGAAGCTGAAGGCGATGACTAGTAGAAGTTTGGTGAAAGGGTTGCCTAAGTTGTCCTCCTTTGGTGACGGCCATGTTTGCGCGGGCTGTTAATACGGTAAGGCACATCGCCTTCCGTTTGATAAATCACAAACAAGGAGCAAGAAACCATTGGAGTGCATTCATGGCGACCTGATGGGACCGACGGTTACTGCCAGCCTTGGTGGAAGCAGATACATGCTTGTATTGGTTGATGACTACTCAAGGTATACTTGGGTGTACTTCTTAAAGGAGAAGTCAGAAGCCTTCCGTTTGTTTGTGGAGTTTAAGGAGTTGGTAGAAGGCCGGCTTGGCTTGCGGATTAAGAAGCTTAGAACTGATAACGAGGGTGAGTTTGTCTCCTCCGAGTTTTCTAACTTCTGCAGGAAGCACAGAATCCAACGAGAGCTTACTTGTGCTCACACTCCACAACAAAATGGGGTAGCGGAGCGGAAGATCCGTCATCTGATGGAGACCTGCAAATGCTGGCTTCATGCGAAAGATATCCCAAGGTCCTTTTGGGCGGAGGGGATGTCTTGTGCTGTTTACGTCATCAACAGGATGCCACTCAGCCCTATCAACATGAAGACTCCTTTTGAGCTGTTGCTGAAGGAGAAGCCGAGTGTTGGACACCTTCGGGTGTTCGGTTCAACTTGCTACGTGCATATCCCGGATGCTTCACGGACTAAGCTGGATGCGAAGGCAAGGAAGCTTGTCTTTGTTGGCTACGATGAGCGGAATAAGGGATGGAAATGCATGGACCCTGCGACGAAGAAGTTCGTGGTGTCAAGAGACGTTATCTTTGACGAGCTGACGTCGTATGGAGGTGGCTCGGTTGAGCTAACCGGAAGTAGCAAGGTTGATGAAGCACTGGTGGTGGTTGCTGAAGGCTTGGAAGAGGAGTTTGCTGTTTCACCAGCAGCTCCTGTTGCTTCTAACTCCGAGGCTGAGCCTTCTGGCTCAGGAAGCAGGGGGAGCACTGCTCAATGCTTTCCCCAGGTAGGAGTTGAGCCCGAAGAAGCAATAGAAGCAGTGAGCAAGGAGCCGACCCTTCGGAGATCGAAGAGGGTTGTTAAGACACCGACTCGGTACTGTGATGGGAATGCAGTGAGCTTTGTCTCCTGCTTCTTTGCAGGTCCTCTTGATGAGAGAGAGCCTACAAACTTCAACGAGGCCACTGGAGTTAAGGAGTGGGAAGATGCCATGAAGGAAGAGATTGATGCTCTGAAGAAGAATGAAACCTGGGATCTTGTGCCCAAGGTTGATGGCGATACTCCGGTTACTTGCAAGTGGGTGTATAATTTGAAGAAGAAGGCTGATGGGAGCATTGATAGGTTCAAGGCTCGCCTGGTCGCTAGAGGATTCTCATAACAGTATGGAGAAGACTATGAGGAGACATTTAGTCCGATTGCAAAGATGACTTCGGTTAAAGTGGTGATCGCCTTGGCTGCTAGCAAGGGATGGAGGTTGTGGCAACTCGATGTGAAGAATGCCTTTCTTTACGAAGAGATTGACAAGGACATCTTCATGGATCAGCCGCTTGGTTTTGTCTCTGAAAAGCATCCGGACTATGTCTACAAACTCAGGAAGGCTCTCTACGGATTGAAGCAAGCTGCTAGAGCTTGATATGAGAAGATTGCAGAGTACTTGCAATTCTGTGGATATCTTGCTTCCAACTCGGATTCAAGCTTGTTCGTCAAGAAGAAGGGGGAGCTACAAGTCTTGGTCCTGCTGTATGTGGATGACATGATCATCACAGGGAATTCGGAGGGGGAAGTAGCAAGGCTCAGGGCTGAGCTTGCTATACGCTTCGAGATGAAAGACTTGGGAGAGCTTCATCACTTTCTCGGTCTTGAGGTGGAGAGGAAGGAGTGCGGGATTATCATTAGCCAAAAAGGGTATGCAGATCGCATTGTGAAGCAGTTCGGCATGGGCGAAGGGAAGAAGTGCTCTACTTCACTGGAACCTGGGCTGAAGCTTCGACGAGATGAGGGAAGGGTTCTTCATGATCCCTTGGTGTTCAGGGCTCTTGTTGGGAGCTTGATTTACCTGACGATTACAAGGCCGGATATTGCTTATGCTGTTGGACGAGTAAGTCGGTACATGGCTGAACCAAGGAAATCTCATCTAGTGGCGGCGAAGGGTATTCTGAAGTATGTCAAAGCGACTTCTGATATGGGACTCCTCTATGGAAGGGACTCGGAGTTTGCGTTGCTTGGGTACACGGATGCTGACTATGGCGGTGATTCGGATGATCGAAGGTCTACTTCAGGTTATGTGTTCACTTGCGGTTCAGCTAGCATCTCGTTGTGTAGCAAGAAGCAGGACTCGATGTCAGTCTCAACTACGGAGGCAGAGTATAAGGCTTCGGCCTTGGCTGCTCGGGAAGCTATCTGTTTGAGGAGGCTTATAGAGGATGTTCATGAAGAAGTGCAAGAGCCAACTTTACTCCGGGGTGACAATGAGAGTGCTCTCAAACTGGTTAACAGTCTAGTGTGTCACGCCAGGACCAAGCATATAGAGATTGATCACCACTTCATCAGAGAGAAGGTGTTGGAGGGATCTCTGTTGGTCGGGCATGTACGAAGTGAAGATAATCTTGCTGACATCTTCACGAAGCCACTGTCGAAGGGGCCCTTTGAGCGCTTGCGCAGCTTGCTGGGCTTGGTCACCACTTCCCACTTCAAGGGGGAGTGTTGAAATTTGTGAAGTGGAAGTGGTTGAAGGGACAGGCCGGGTGGCCTGGGCGGACAACATTGGCGGACTAGGCGGACTGGGCGGACTGTTGTGTGCGGCCTGGGGGAAAGTCTAGTGGAAACCGGCTGTTCTTCTGAGCGGGTTATTTTCATGTAGTTCGCGGACTGTGCGGCTGGTATCTGTGGATAGGGCGTTGGCTGATGGTTTAGCCAAGGAATGGCCTGAGTGGATAGAGGCTTGCGGACTGGTGCATTGCTCAGTGGCCGTGGTGCAAGCTTGTGCTGTTTGGCGGTTTGGCTTATGTCCGCGGAAAGCTTGCGGACTAGTGTGTCCGCGGTATGGGCTGTTGTGGACTGGGCTTAGAGCTTGGCTGAGGCCTTGTCGAGCTCTGGTGATACAGCAGGTGCCTTGCTGTAGAGGTCATTGGCGGACTGATGTGTGGAGTCCGGGAGATTACTGCTGCGTTGGGCAGGTGTGCGAGTAGCTTGCGGACTGCTAGTGGTCTGTGTGCTAGGGTGTTTGGCGGATGGGAGTTTATGTCCGCCATGCTCGCATTGGCCTTTGATGGTTTTGGACTTGGTCACACTCTGTGCAAAGACCATGGTGTCCGCAGTATCCTCCAAGTCCGCTGTTGACCGGGCGGACGTGCTATCTGCCTTTGGTCGTGGACTTGTGGCGGATTAAGGCTTGAGTCTTGCGGACTGCCTCGGGTTTGTGCGGACAGCCATTGAAGGGGGTTGATGTCCTGCAGTGGTTGAAGGTTTTGCGGGCTGATGCCTTGTCTGCTTAGCTTGGGCGGACTGATGAGGGTTCACCACAGTTGCCTTGCTCCTGGCGGTTTTCCTTGGTATCCGGCTAAGTCCTTGCGGACTCGGCGGACGGTGTTTCGCAATCGCGCGAGCTGGGGCTGTGTCTCTATCTCTAGGGCGGTGACCCCACTCCTCACCTTGCCTACAAGAGTTATATAGTTAATCACATTTTAACACTGTAAGCATCAAAAGTATAAATCGTATGCTAGTACCTATGTGCGAAAGACATAGTGGAGTTTCAGTCCAATTCTTATGCATGGAAGCGTTAAATAATGCAATGAAGTGTATGTGTAGCATCAACAGAGAGAAAACACCAAGTAGAAATAACATGTGTTACATGGTTTATCTCGATCTTTTAAAATGCTAGCACAAGAGAAATAGAGTGAACAATCATGTCATATTTCTATCTATAACATACCAAGACTTGAACTAGGGGCACTCAGCTTAAGTTAGAGTCTATGCACAAGATCGAAATGACAATTTGAGCCAAGGTGCTCATCCTTACAATGCTCATAAAGACTTATCAGGAGGAATGAGTAGTGTTGGGGGGGGGGGGGGGAGTCCTTGACAGGATATGTGATAGCTTGCATAGTTTTTTTAGTTTGCTTTAAGCTATCACTTATATATATATATACATATATATATATATATATATATATATATATATACATATATATATATATATATATATATATATATATATATATATATATATATATATATATATATACATATATACATATATACATATATATATATACATATATACATATATATATATATATATATATATATATATATATATATATATATATATATATATATATATATATATATATATACGAGCATCTTCGCACGGGCTACGCCCGTGCTCAATGCTCTCGGGCGGCCTTCGGCCGCATCCAGGCGGGCTTCGCCCGCCTCCGAACGGGCTTCTTCCGTGCTCGCTGCATCGTTGCGGGCTGCGCCCGCATCAAAGCGGGATGCACTTACATCAAGACGGGCAGTACCCGCAATATATACATGAGTACTCAAAATGACAGTAAAAAAAATATAAATCCACATTACAATTTTATTTTATAAAAAAATTATGTTATGTCGTGAAAAATATTAATTTCACGCAATCTTTCTCTCCCTTCCCCATCTCTCTCCCTCACTCTCTCTCCTCCTCTCTCTCTCTCTCTCTCCCTCCTCTCTCTCTCTCCCCCCATCTCATGCTCTCTCTCATGATCCAATGGCTCTTATTTCATCTATGGTGTGCCTCCATATATATATATATATATATATATATATATATATATATATATATATATATATATATATATATATATATATATATATATATATATATATATATATATATTGAGTTCAAAGGAGCCCCGAAGTCAATCGAAATCTATCCATCTAGATAGATACACTTTAACTCGTGTACATAAGACTATATTACTAGAGATTTTGTCCAAAGTTTTGATCTTCATATACGCACATATATATATCGTGACATTGATAATTCAAAGTATTTCTGACATGTTAAGATGCAATGTCACGAGTTATATCATGTAAGCCTAGTATTTGTACCTGCATGCTCCGTCTAAGGATGTGTGAATACTGTGAAGTCATTCCCATATCTAAATCCTCGCACATACCCAGAGGAATAGTCAACACACACTAACATGTAATATCACACTCAGTGACTCTGCACCTATAAATTCAAAACACCATGACTGGAGACAATGTTCACATGGATTAACAATTATAGCTCAATCATTGTATGTACTCGTTATAGCTTAAGTTTAGGTCATGGGTGCCCGAAAAATGATTGAGTTACAATTTTTTATTTACATATTTTTTTATTATTTATTTTTTTGAAACAATTAAACAATAAAAAAAAACACAAAAAATAGAAAAAATAAATGCGTATTTTTTGGATTTTATAAAGTTTTTTTATTTTTTTGTTTTTGGGTTTATATAATTTTTTTTTGTTTTTAAAAAAATCGACAAAGGAACTCAAATAAATAACACAAAAACAAATAAACAAAGAAAATGAAACATAGACAAAAATAGCCAAAGAAAGAAACAACACACAATCAAACGCAAACAACGATGACTAGGAAGTGAGGTCCAAAATTACAAGCTCGAGTCAAAGTAATGAGAAACATGCATCTGGGATTGGTTTAGTGAAAATGTCAGCTAGTTGGTCATCAGTTCCATGAAGCTTAATCTCACGTTCTCCTTTTAATGTGATCTCGAATGAAATGCTGATGCATGTTAATATGTTTTGATCTTGAATGATGCACTTGATTACATGTCAAGTCTATGACACTCTTGTTGTCGCACCTAAGTGTAACGTTGCTACAAGTTAGGCCAAAGTCTTATAACGTTTGGGACATCCACAGTGTTGGAACACCCTATTACTAATTTGGGTCAGGATCACTATGTCTCTAGGAATCTGTGTTTGACCTTCTGTATAGCTTAATAGGTCAATTAGAATTGAGTCTAAGGGATCAGGAGTCTAGGTTTGGAAGCTGCCTTGAAGACCAAAGTTTTTCTGGAGACTAAGTCAAATCGTCGAGCTCAGCACGACGTTTCGTCGAACTCCGGTCGACGATCGTCTAGCTCAACTTCGACAGATCGTCGAGCTCCACTCGACGATCGCTGAGCTCAACTTCGCAATATCGTCGAACTCCATTCAACGATCGGTGAGCTCAGGTCGACGATTTTGACTCTGCACTGGATCCTTATCTCTGAGCTCAGTTCGACGATCTTTGAGCTCAGATCGACGATTATGTTGCTGCTTGCAGTTTCCAGGTCGCTGAGCTCAGCTCGACGATAGCAGAGCTCAGTTCGACGATTTCAGTTATCTTTCAGAATTCAAATTCAAATCAGATAGAAGTTATTCTGCATTTAATTCAGAAGATCTGCCAGCCGTTTTCATTTACTTCTGGAGCAAGTTTCAAGGGATTTTTCAAGGAACAAATCAGTGGACTTTCCTTCAGAACAAATTATGCAATTAAGGCTGTAATCAATGCAGACCAACGGCTATCTTTGACAGAGTAATATCCTATTCAGACACAGAGAATAAAAGAGAATGTTTTTGAATCAAATATAGAGATTGACAAGAACAGGACACAACTCAGTATACAGAGACTCTCTCAATCTTCTGTCAACAAGAATTCTGAAGAACACTCATCAAAGAGATCAAGCTTTCAAACAAATCTTCAGATCTCTTCAGCTCTCAAAGTGTTCAAGGCCAACATCATTTCAAGACTCCAGACACTCAACATTTCAGCTTGCTGAAATCATCTTTTGCTGGAGATCTATCTTTGAAGGCCTATCACCCTCAGCAAAGCTCATCTTCCTGAAGATCAAGGACTCAGGGGGAGCTTTGAAATCAATCCACTTAGTCTTCTCAGTTGTTTGAGAAAAGAGAAGACTGCCATCACTCTCTCACCCCCACTCTGTAAAGGGTTTTTCAAACTCCCTTCAAAAGTTTGAATCTGGTTTTTGAGCACCTTGTCAAAAGCTCATTGGTGGCAAGACACCTGATCAAAAAATCTGTTTTGGTTTTTGAGCACCTTATCAAAAGCTCATTGGTGCCCAGGACACCTGATCAACTCATCCTGCAGTGGATTCCTACCTAGGGTGGTAGAAGAGTGGATGTACCCAAGTTGGGGAACCACTATAATTCCTTGTGTCATCTGGTTTTGCTTGTTTTCTTTTTGTTTCTGGCCTAGCTTTTCTTGTGCTTAGTGTCTGCATAGCTTAGTTTGTGATTAGTTTTATTTCTGCTTCCCTGCTTACACTTATTACAACAATTGTTGTAAAGCTTTGCAAAAGTTCTTCTTTGTGTTTTAAAAAGCACCATATACTCTATTCACCCCCCTCTAGAGTATATCTGATCTAGTTTCCCTTTCAATTGGTATCAGAGGGAGGTTGGTTAAACATACCATATCTGTTTGGTTGTACAGGCTAACACCTGAACCCCAAGATCCCAATCTAGATCCTTCTTTTATATTTCATTATTAGATTTAGCTTGCACAAGTCATGGCCCAAAACAAAGATTATGCTAGCACCAGACCTCCAGTGTGCAATCTGTCAAAGTTTGCACTTTGGAAAGCAAGGATTAGACTCTACATGAATTCTATTGACGAAGATATTTTTAATTCTGTTTTGACAGTGTGTCCAAGACCTCCAGAGGGCACAAGCACAAATGCTGTTCCACCTCCATCAGGAACAGATGCTGACATCAAAAAGTGGAAAATAGCTGATGCCAAGGCAATGAACATCTTAGCTCAGACAATGTCAGATGACATTTTTCAAAAAGTAGCTGAATGCAATTCAGCCAAGGAAATCTGGGACAAGCTCTCAGAAATTGTCTCTGGCTCAGCTGATGAGAGAAAGGACAGAAGATCCCATCTCATCTCCCAATATGAGAACTTCAAGAAGGGAGAAACAGAGTCAGTGGGAGACATGTACAACAGACTGAGTCTAATTGTCAGTGAACTGAGGACATTAGACAAAGAGATCTCACTGACAGAACTTAATGACAAGATCCTAATGTGCTTCCCCAGCACTTGGGATTCAAGAATCTGGCCAATTAAAGATGCCAGAAGTCTGAATGAGATCACCACTGAAGCCTTGTTGGGTAAGCTCAAATCTTATGAGCTACTCATCAAGAACAGAGAGGAAGAACAGAAGGCTGCTCCACCAGCCACAAGAAAGGAGAAGACTATAGCATTCAAGGCAACTGAGGATCTGCCTGAAGAAAAAGGAACAACCAATGATGAACTTCTCAGCTTGTTGGCCAAAAGATTCTATAAGATGGCCAGAAAGGACTTCAGAAGAAGATCATACAAGGAGCAGGATAAACCAAGGTATGACAAGTCCAGTGGCAATAACAAAGACATCATTTACTTTGGTTGCAGGAAACCAGGGCATATGGTTCCTGACTGTCCAGAGAACAAGAACAAGGACAGAAGGGACAGAAAAGAAAGAAGAAAGGAGAAGGACTCCAAAAGGAATGGAAGTAGCAAACCTTCCTCCAGCAGAAATAAGCACACAAGGAAAGGATTTGTTGCTAAATCCTGGAGTGAGACTGAAGAGGAGTCAGAAGCCTCTTCCAGCTCAAGTGATGATGAGGATGATGCAGAGGAAAAGGAGTTCTGCATGATGGCAATCAATGCCTCACAACACAACTCAGAGGAAGAGGAGTCAGAATCAGACTCAGAGACTCAACCTGAAGAAGATCAGGTAATCAGCTCTTTTGATTTCACTTCAGAAGATTTTAAATTTGAATTTAAAGCACTATGTTTAGACCTGCTAAAGTCTGAGAAAGAGATCATCTCTCTCAGAAATCAATTATCTGAACAAAGTGGTTTAAAATCAGAAAACCTCAAACTCTCTCAGGAGTTGGAGAACTATAGGGAACAGATAGCTTCACTGAAGAGTGAACTCTCTGAGGCCAAGAAGCTTGAAGAATCTCTCAATGGGAGAAGCATCAAGTTGATGGACATCACAAGCACAGTGAACTCAAGATTCAACAGTACACTGGGCTTGGGTGCCTCATCCAGCCAACCTATTGTTCCAACAACCCCTATCAAGTTCATTTCTAACAAGGGAAAGGGAGTTGTAGAGGTTGCCAGGAAAAATTCTGATCTGCCTCAGAAAACTAAAATCCAGCACAAATCGTCGAACGGAGATCGACGATCGCCGAATGAAGATCGACGATCGCCGAACGCAGCTCGACGATCTCAGGACAAATCGTCGAACGCTGATCGACGATCTAAGCCAAGATCGTCGAACGCTGGTCGACGATCCCATATACCTGACCTCAGCCATAGTCGACCGTCGAACGGAGCTCGACGATCTGACCCAAGATCGTCGAACTCAGCTCCAAGATCGTCGAACAGAGGTCAGAGCTCTGGAAATTTTTTCAATGGCAAGTCAAAATTGAATCCTGAGGGTTCTTCATCCCAAACCTTCAACCCTTATACTGAATGGATTTTACCTCCAAGGAGATATCATCCTGAAGGATATAAGAGTCAGCCAGGGATGTCTTTCATTTCTGAATTTAGAGGTTATCAACCTAGGCCCAAGGTAAACTGGGTCAAAAACAAGTAAATTGTTTCATGTGCAGGTGAAGACCTATCCAACATCTAACCAGCAATGATATTTGGATAGTGGGTGCTCTAAGCACATGACAGGGAACAAGGACAACCTCAATTCCTTTAGAGCCAAGCTTGGACCCAAAGTTATCTTTGGTGACTCCAATTTTGGACAAACTAAAGGTTATGGAGCAGTCCAGATTGGTTCTGTAACCTTCAAGAAAGTAGCATATGTGGAAGGACTGAAGCACAACCTAATCAGCATCAGTCAGCTATGTGATGAAGGCTACCAGGTGACCTTCAGCAAAACCTTATGCAAAATCAAGTCAGAGGACAACACAACTGTGTTGACAGGTAAAAGAAAAGGTAACATCTACCTAGTAGATTTTCTTTCAACTACTATAGATATCTGTTTATTCAATTCAGTTTGTAGACCAAATGTTTTATGGCATAAGAGATTAGGACACCTAAACCTTAGAACTATTGCTAGGCTCTCCAAGGACAACCTTGTTAGAGGACTACCTTCTGGCCCCTACAAGAAGGAAGGACTCTGCAAGGCTTGTCAATTAGGCAAGCAAACTAAAAACAGTTTCAAGTCACTTAATAAGAGTGATTCACCTAGGATATTGTATCTGTTACACATGGATCTATTTGGACCCATCACAGTACAAAGCCTAGGAGGGAAATCCTACACTTTAGTGATTGTAGATGACTTCTCTAGATTCACTTGGGTGTTCTTTCTAAGGAAGAAGTCTGATAACTTTAAGTGTCTGACAGAGTTTCTCAAATGTATAAAGATTGAGTTCAATACTCACATTGCCCTGATCAGAAGTGATCATGAGACAGAGTTTGATTCTCTTCTTATGCAAGAGTTCTGTCAGAGTGAAGGGATCAGACATACTTTCTCAGCTCCTAGAACTCCTCAACAAAATGGGGTAGCTGAAAGGAAAAATAGAACCCTTATTGAATCTGCCACTACATTGTTGTCAGATGCTCATCTACCTCTATCCTTCTGGGCAGAGGCAGTGAACACCTCCAACTATGTGCTGAACAGAAGTCTAATACATAAACTGAAGGGAAAGACTCCCTATGAATTACTCAAAGGGAAGTAACCTAAAGTTGACTATTTCAAAATTTTTGGCTGCACTTGCTATATTCACAATAATGATAAGAAATATTTAGCAAAATTTCAAGCCAAAGCTGATGAAGGAGTGTTTCTGGGATACTCCATGATCAGCAAGGCCTATAGGGTATACAATAAATCATCATTGAAAATTGAGGAATTTGTTCATGTTTCTTTTGATGAAACTAACATGTCTTTCAAGGAGAAGATTTTTTCTACCATAGAACCTTTGCAGGAACACTCTCTAGTTGAAGACATGAACAAGTTGCAGGTTGCTCAAGAGAATGAAAGCAGTGAAGATGAAGGGAATGCTCAACACATTGAAGCCCAACTTGAAGAGCCAGTTGTTGTACCACAAGAGGAAACAACAACACAGGTTGGTGAACAATCAGCACCCCTTGTTGATTTAGTAACATCAAGAGACCATCCAATTTCCCAAATAATTGGAGAAATCTCAGCTGGTGTGCAAACCAGAAATCAGGTCAACCAAAACCTATTGCACACCTGCTTCCTTTCTCAAATTGAGCCTCAGTCCATTCAAGATGCAGAGCAAGATCCACACTGGATCATTGCCATGCAAGAAGAGTTGCATCAATTCGAGAGGAACAAAGTATGAGAACTAGTGCCAAAGCCAAAGAATCATTCCATTGTTGGAACAAAATGGGTATTCAGAAATAAACTGGATGATCAAGGAGTAATAATAAGGAACAAGGCAAGGCTAGTTGCCCAAGGATATTCTCAAGAAGAAGGAATTGACTACGACCAGACTTTTGCACCTGTTGCAAGATTGGAAGCCATCAGAATTTTTCTAGCTTATGCAGCTCACAAAGGCTTCAAGGTTTATCAGATGGATGTCAAGAGTGCCTTTTTAAATGGAGACATCAAAGAGGAAGTCTATGTCAGACAACCTCCAGGTTTTATCTCTCCAACTCACCCTGATTATGTATTCAAACTACATAAAGCATTATATGGTCTCAAGCAAGCTCCTAGAGCATGGTATGAGACCCTAGCATGCTTTCTCTTGGAAAATGGTTTTATAAGGGGTAGAGTAGACCAAACTCTTTTTATTAGAACCCATAAGTCCCATACCCTACTAGTACAAATTTATGTAGACGATATCATTTTTGGTTCTACTGACTCAAAATTGTGCAGAAGGTTTTCTAACCTAATGCATTCTAAATTTGAGATGAGTAGCATGGGTGAGCTATCCTTCTTCCTAGGATTGCAAGTCAAACAACATGCTGAAGGCATCTTTATTTCTCAAACCAAATATGCTAATGAACTGGTTAAGAAATTTGGTATGTCTGAGGCATCTTGTATGAAAACACCCATGCCTACCAATGCTGTACTGGATGCTGATGAACATGGGAAACCTGTTGATCAGACAACATATAGAGCAATGATTGGCTCTTTACTGTATCTTACAGCTAGTAGACCAGATATAATGTTTGCTACATGTATATGTGCTAGATTCCAAGTTAGCCCTAGAGAGTCACACCTCACATTAGTAAAGAGGATTCTTAGGTATGTTAAAAGTTGTCCAAATCTAGGCCTCTGGTATCCAAAAGATTCAGCATTTGAGTTAACTGGATTCTCTGATGCTGATTATGCTGGATGCAGAATTGACAGGAAAAGCACCAGTGGAACTTGTCAGTTCCTTGGTGATAGACTTGTCTCCTGGTTTTGCAAGAAACAAACATCTGTGTCAACTTCAACTGCTGAAGCTGAATATATGGCTGCAGGCAGTTGTTGTTCACAAATACTGTGGATTCAAAACCAACTCCTAGACTATGGTTACAACTTAGAGAAGTCAAAAATCTTTTGTGACAATACTAGTGCTATTTCCATAGCTCAAAATCCAGTCCTCCATAGTAGGACAAAACACATAGAGATTAGGCATCATTTCTTAAGGGACAATGTTGAAAAGAACAAAATTGAACTGCAGTATATCCCAACTGATTTACAAAGGGGAGATATTTTCACCAAGCCTTTGGATGAAAAGAAACACACTTTCTTCCTAAATCAGTTAGGAATGTTAGATGGAGGAAGTCTTAAATAATCCCCAAGATTTTGAAAGCTAAAAATGGACCAAGACTAGGCAAAATTCTGATTTTTCTTGAGTATTTAGGATTTTCTGCTCTCTGAACTGCGCTCGACGATTTCCCCAAAAATCGTCGAACGGAGATCGACGATTTCCAGAATCGTCGAACTGAGTTCAGCGCCCCTCAGACAGCATGAACTGTCTCCTTCGGTCAACGATCGTCGAACGGCGCTCGACGATTTTGTTCCCTGAACGATCGTCGAACGGAGCTCGACGCTTCCCAAGATCGTCGAACGGAGATCGACGATGTTGGAGTCTCTTCAGATTCCTTTAGAAGCCTCGATCGTCGAACTGAGTTCAACGATCTTTCCAATTCTGCGTCGAACCCTAATATAAAACTCATTTTTCGCCGTCGTTCTCTCTTGCGCTTTCAATTTCTCTGCAGAAATTTTCTTCCCTCCAAACAGTTCTACCTTGGTCGTTTTGTTTGTTAAGTTTTTGCAGGTACAATGGCCGTCTCAGTTGCTGTCCTCGCCGCCATGAAGTTTGATGCAGGGTTTGACATCGATTTGGACTCCTTCAACACTACTGATCAAATCTTCCAGGACATCCTGAGTCTATTCAAGGATCAACATTTGTCTGCCCTCATGACCACAAGAATCAAACTTGCCTCAGATGAAATAAAGGAATGGGTATATACTGCACACAACCTTGACAACAACATCATAGTTGGATCTATTGGTGGTACCCAGGTACCTCTGACCCCAACAGTCTTAACAGAGGTTTTTGGTTTTCAAAATGGAGATGACTCTGCTGACCTTTCTGGAGAAGAGTTTACTGATATACTTGCCAGGATGGGTCATCCTGAGGGAAACCCTAGCAAATTGTTTAAGAGGAACCTGTCAGTTGAATACAGGTTCCTGACAGATGTTGTAGGCAAGGTCCTGTTGGCCAAATATTCTGCACATGACACCATCTCCAGACATCAGCTCTGCCTCATGGGAGCTCTGGTAGATAAGAAAAATCTGAATTGGGGAGAGGTCTTCTTTGACCTGATAAAGAAGAAAATAAATAAAAGCTTTGTAAATTTTGGAAGAATCCTTGGAGTTTTCCTTCAGGCTAAGTGCCCTACTCTGCTGATCTCCTCTGGAGTGCACATCAATGCCTCCAAGAGACTCACCTGTGCCCTTTTTGGCAAATGGGACAGGCAGATTAGCAAGCCCAGCAGGCCCTCTTCAGCTGCCCCTTCAGGCACCAGGACTCACAGAGTTACTCCCCCCCAGGTCTCTGCACCTGCAGAAGACCTGCCTGCTGCTAGTGCTGCTTCTCCTCCTCCTCCAAGTTCAACCCTACCTCCAGCTCCATCCACCATTCCAGCCTCATCCCCCATTACCATCTCCAGCCCATCTCCAACCTCAATTCCATCCCCAGCAACCACTTCATCACCTCCAGTTGACCACTTCCACCCATTATTCTCATATCCACCTCCAGATGTCACCTCATCCCCATCCATACCATCCTTCCAACTTCTGGATGAATCCTACATGGATGATTCCCCCTCTTCTCCTCCAGACTTCCCCTCCACCTCAACATCTTTCCAAGATCTCCTCCACCACATCCTTGACCAACCATCATTCACTCCATCCATATCTATACCCTTGTCCTCCATCTCCACAATTCCCACACCTCAGCCCTCTATCCCTTCACCATCCAGCCCTCCACCTCCAGCTTCCTCAGCCATCCCAATACCCTCTACCTCTGCTCCTGCCATTGAGCATGTAGATCTGCCAGCCCTAGCTGACAAGTTGTATGAGCTACTGGCCCCCAGGCTCTCTCTTCTCATGGAGGCCTCCTTAGCTCCTCTACAACAGTCAGTGGCAGCCTTGTCTGCCAAGCTTTCCTCCCTCATTCCTCCAGCAGCCCCACCAGCAGTGTGCCTTGATACAGAGGTATCTGCATCCAGGCAGGGGGAGATGCCTTATGAAGCCAACCTTCATGCTGCTGTTGCTGCTGCTTCTGCTTCTGCTCCTGCTGCTGCTGTTGTGCTTGTATCTTCTGCTCCAGTTGCTGTGCCTACTGCAGTCTTAGCAATTGACCTAGGGTCTTTGCTCTCTGCATTTGATACTGCATACTTCAGCTACCTCCCAGAGCCCAATGCTGTCCAGCCCCTGAAGATCTGTCCAAGGCTCTGGTGCCCTTCTCATGCTGTAACCCCAGTATCATTTTTGCTTTTATTCATTCAGTGACTGTTGCTTCTGATGATGTTACTGCTGCTGCTGCTGAAGACAAGGCTGTATCTACTTCTGAAATTGTTGTTGCTGCTGAAGAAGATAATGTTCCAACTGCTGCTGATGAGCTCATTTCCCAGGATTCTCTGATGACAGAGGCTGTTGTTTTTGAGCCTGCTGTAGATGTTGTTGTTGTTTCTGAACCTGCTGCTGCCAAAATCCCTGAAGTAACTAGTACTGTATCTACTGAATCTGTTCCTGTATCTGCTGCTATACCTGCTGCTGGCCCTTCTGCTTCTGCCCCATCTGCTGCAATGCAACTGAAAGAAAATTTGATGAAAAGGATTGATGCCTTATATGATGCACATAGTTCTGAATCTGAGGATTACAACACTGCTTCTGATGATTCCTCTGCCACCATTGCAAGGAAAAGGAAGGCAAGAAGTAAGGCATTGAAGAGGGTTCCTCCTGCCAAAATTAGAGATGACAATGATGTTCCTTACTATATTCTGCACAACTGTCCAATTACTGAGCATTGGATGCAGTTCTCTAAGAATCAGCTAAAGGCTATGAAGAAGAAAAGAAAGTTTGATAAGGACTCCTCCCAGTTCAAGCACCCTCATCCTCCTCCACCACCTCCACCTGATGCAGGTGCAGGTGGCAGCTCTGCAAGTTCAGGCCCAGCTAGAAGCCAGGCTCCCTACCAACCTCATGCTAGAACATATCAAAGGGAAAGCCAGTCTAGGGGCTCTTACTCTAGAAGGGGAGGATATAGGGGAAATCAAAGAGAGACTCAGGTTTACTCCAAAGGGCATTCCAGGCAGCACCCTTATTCCAGGGGAGGACATGTTCCTTCTGATACAACTTCAGGTCCTTTCCCCTATAAGCTCAGAGAAACTGTGACTGCCAGGACTCCTCAAGATACTTCTTCCAACAGGTATGAGCCACCTGTTCCATTTGAGGACCCTGAGAAGAATCCTGTTGCTTGGACTGCTAGAATGAAAGAGTTGGCTGCTTTAGACCAGATCAAGAAAGCCAAAGAGCAAGGTCTAGACACCTCCAATATATCTACAATGTCAGAACAAAGACAGAAAGAACTAGAAAGATATGCCTCCAGTAAATTTTTTGATGCAGACAGGTACATGGAGTTGCATCCAGCTGCAGTGGTTCCCAGGGCTTCTAAGCAAATTTATTTGGGTGCAGCTGATGACACCAGATCCAAACAGGAAGCTTTAAATCCTAACAGAGAAATCAAGATGGTAAAAGGCAAAGAGAAAAAGTAACTCTGTAAGGTGACATTTCTTGGTTTTTCTGACTGATTTCTGGACATTATATATATCTCTGTGATGGTTCTGTAATGTCTGACTACTATTATTTTTGTATTTTTCTGACTGTATGATGTTGTTTGATTTTCCAAAGTCTGTAAATAGTTTTCCTAACCCAAATAGAGGGAGATTGTTGGAACACCCTATTACTAATTTGGGTCAGGATCACTATGTCTCTAGGAATCTGTGTTTGACCTTCTGTATAGCTTAATAGGTCAATTAGAATTGAGTCTAAGGGATCAGGAGTCTAGGTTTGGAAGCTGCCTTGAAGACCAAAGTTTTTCTGGAGACTAAGTCAAATCGTCGAGCTCAGCACGACGTTTCGTCGAACTCCGGTCGACGATCGTCTAGCTCAACTTCGACAGATCGTCGAGCTCCACTCGACGATCGCTGAGCTCAACTTCGCAATATCGTCGAACTCCATTCGACGATTGGTGAGCTCAGGTCGACGATTTTGACTCTGCACTGGATCCTTATCTCTGAGCTCAGTTCGACGATCTTTGAGCTCAGATCGACGATTATGTTGCTGCTTGCAGTTTCCAGGTCGCTGAGCTCAGCTCGACGATAGCAGAGCTCAGTTCGACGATTTCAGTTATCTTTCAGAATTCAAATTCAAATCAGATAGAAGTTATTCTGCATTTAATTCAGAAGATCTGCCAGCCGTTTTCATTTACTTCTGGAGCAAGTTTCAAGGGATTTTTCAAGGAACAAATCAGTGGACTTTCCTTCAGAACAAATTATGCAATTAAGGCTGTAATCAATGCAGACCAACGGCTATCTTTGACAGAGTAATATCCTATTCAGACACAGAGAATAAAAGAGAATGTTTTTGAATCAAATATAGAGATTGACAAGAACAGGACACAACTCAGTATACAGAGACTCTCTCAATCTTCTGTCAACAAGAATTCTGAAGAACACTCATCAAAGAGATCAAGCTTTCAAACAAATCTTCAGATCTCTTCAGCTCTCAAAGTGTTCAAGGCCAACATCATTTCAAGACTCCAGACACTCAACATTTCAGCTTGCTGAAATCATCTTTTGCTGGAGATCTATCTTTGAAGGCCTATCACCCTCAGCAAAGCTCATCTTCCTGAAGATCAAGGACTCAGGGGGAGCTTTGAAATCAATCAACTTAGTCTTCTCAGTTGTTTGAGAAAAGAGAAGACTGCCATCACTCTCTCACCCCCACTCTGTAAAGGGTTTTTCAAACTCCCTTCAAAAGTTTGAATCTGGTTTTTGAGCACCTTGTCAAAAGCTCATTGGTGGCAAGACACCTGATCAAAAAATCTGTTTTTGGTTTTTGAGCACCTTATCAAAAGCTCATTGGTGCCCAGGACACCTGATCAACTCATCCTGCAGTGGATTCCTACCTAGGGTGGTAGAAGAGTGGATGTACCCAAGTTGGGGAACCACTATAATTCTTTGTGTCATCTGGTTTTGCATGTTTTCTTTTTGTTTCTGGCCTAGCTTTTCTTGTGCTTAGTGTCTGCATAGCTTAGTTTGTGATTAGTTTTATTTCTGCTTCCCTGCTTACACTTATTACAACAATTGTTGTAAAGCTTTGCAAAAGTTCTTCTTTGTGTTTTAAAAAGCACCATATACTCTATTCACCCCCCCTCTAGAGTATATCTGATCTAGTTTCCCTTTCACACAGTGCCTGTGCGCAACAGCTTCCTAGGGCGATATACTCGGCTTCAGCGATGGAGAGTGCAACCGAGTTTTGTTTGTGGCTTGACCAAGAGACTAGTGCAGGGCCAAGAAAATGACATGTACCACTTGTGCTTTTGCGATCAAGTGAACACCCCGCATAATCAGAGTCAAAGTACCCATGAAGTGTAAAATCAGTGGTGTGTGGGTACCAAAGTTCAAGATTTTATGTTCCTATAAGATACCTAAAGACATGCTTTACCGCTTTCAAATGTGACTCTCTAGGTTCGGCTTGGTACCGAGAACACATACCTACCGCAAATGTGATATCAGGCCTAGAGGTACTCAAATATAGCAATGATCCTATTATACCTCTAAACACAGTTTGATCAACGGAAATGCCACTTTCATCCTTTCCTAATTTAAGAGAAGCACTCATAAGAGTTTTGACTTATTTCAGATTCTCAAACTAGAAAATCTCCAAGCATATCTTTGATATATTTTGATTGACTTACAAAAATACCGTCTTTGCATTGAGAAATCTGAAATCCTAAGAAATAGATAAGTTCTCCTACTATTCTCATTTCAAATTCGGATTTTATTAGGGTGATAATTTCTACAAATAACTTTTCATTTGTGTCCCCAAAAATAATATCATCTACATAGATTTGTAGAATAATTAGATCTGAATTCTCATTCTTTACGAATAAAGTGGTGTCCGCTGTAACACCCCAAATTCCATAAGGCAGGCAATGCTTCTCTGGAGGTTATCGCCCGATGGTAAATAGTTACTGCATGGCGGTATCCCCAGGGTTAGTGTCGACAGCGTCGAGAATGTTATGTTGACTCAACTTACTGCTTGGCGTAAAGTTATTACCGCACGACGGTAGCAGGGGAATTAATTTGGCAGATCTCTCGGGAATCTATCGCCCGAGGATAGTGTTACCGCAGGCGATAGCTGGGTCAATTTAATTGATATAGTTCTTGGGATTCTACCGCGCGGCGAAAGCAGTTAGCGCACGGCGATAACGGCTGGTGTCGTGTCGTAACCGACATTGTCTATCACGCGACGTTAGCATCCTACAGCCTGACGGTAGTGAATCAGTAATAGCGTGGTCACGTGTTAGCCTGTGATTGGAGGGTTTGTGCAGTTGTGCTCGTAACGAGGTGTTGAATTAAGGTACCACGCAGTGGTAGCAAGTTACCACGCAGCGGTAGTTTATATATAGGTCTGGTTCGGCCGTTTTCACTTAATTTCTCTTGAAGTTGAGGATTTGGCCTAGAGGAGGAGCAGCAATGCCAAAAGGGAGATCTCACCGCCGTTGTAGTAAGTTCCGATTCACAAACCGAGTTCGGATCTATGGAGGAAATATCATTGCGGTCACGTTCATCTGTTTAGATCTTTCGCACGGCACCGAAGAGAGAGCAAAGGGTAACGATTCTCTACTTGGACATGGGAAGTCCTCTTCCTTTTGCATAGGGAACCATCTCTCGCAAGTGTGTGGGGAGTGTGAGGTTTTTCCTTTGGGTAGATACAGTATATCCCCATAGTTTTGCATATAGAGTTCAGAATCAAAGTACGAACATAAGCATGGTGTGTGAAGCCCATCCGGACAGGTTGGTCTGGATTGGTGATGTTTTTTTATTATGCTTGTATTGGCTGGAGAAGACTCGGTCATGTTTGTTTTTTGTGTTTCTACACGGTAGATTGCAGCACGGAACCTTGGGGACTAACTCCAAGGAGCACCCAAAAAACTGGGTAGAATCGCATTTCTGCCAGGTACCGCGCGACGGTAGTGCTACCGTAGGCGGTAGATCCTTGAGAGCTTTGTTTGTGGCCTGTGTCATGGAGACCTAGGGCCAGTGATGTGGGACTGAAAGATTTGAGAGCCCAACTTGGTGGTCTGAGAGCCATCTGTATATCATAACACAGTTATGTAAAGTTGGAGAAATAGGAATGGGGAGGCCAACCCATGTCATGGTTGTTTTCCCCGGTGATGTGAGAAACGGGAAAGGGCCAAACCTACCCAGTAGCTATGTAGAGCGTCCGTGGGTAGTGTTACATGTCCCTAACATAGTTACGGTTCTTAGGCCTTGCGCAGGTCGTAAAGACTACCAAAATGCTCATGTTTGTTGCCGTCTTGTGAACGGCGGTGAGTCCCTGTGATTTTTCCAAACACCGAGAATCTGCCTTGAGAGCACGGGGTGTGTGTCCATTCGTGCCTATGCCTGTGGTGAAGTGTGCTTAAATTGCACTTTCATTACTATGTTTGGTTTTGCTAATACTTTGCAGGGAAGGAGTACTGTCGCCCCTAGTAAGGGGCGGGGTCGTTATAATTTTGCCAGCTTTAGCTGACCGTTGCCTTGTTTTGCCACCGTTCGGTGGATTGTTCTTATGCAGGAACAGGTGAGCCAAGTGGCAAGTAGCGGGCTGAAGCCCTTATTGCAGTGTTGGCCCTTGATGGCCTAAGTGAAGTGTTTTCTTTTACTATTTTCATGTATGACCGGTCTGTCTGCCGAAGTATGTAAAACACTTATTGTTTGAGTTAACATTTGTAAAGCCATAAGGACAAGACTCCTTGTCTATTTGTTCTTTCATTCCTGCTTTGGGCTACAGTGGTCATTCATGTTTTGTGATGAGTTCTTCCAACTAATTTAAAAGCTTTCGCTAGAATGCTCTGTGTTAGGATTCGATATTTGTTGGGTATTGTATCCACAATGTACCTGATTTGAAGAAGCCCCTGGACAAGCTAAGGTCAATAGACAATGTATTTGATAAAATCTTTTAAGTTGTGCTTGCAGTTCTTCCACGCTAAGTGCACACCAATGTCAGGGTGCAGTAGGTCAATATACACGGGTCTGCACGACGTAATCCCTCGTTGAGCAGATCAGTGTGTTGGCCCACGTGTACTCTCTCTATTGGAGTGCACTTACTCTCAAGTACAGGGCCGTGTTTATGCAAGAGAAGACAAGGAGCAAGGATGGGTCAAGGAGCACTTCATGGGTGGAAAGACGAAAATTTGTCCCAGTGTAAATCGACGAGAATCACAAGTGATTCTCGCCGATTCGGTGAGAATCAGTGGTTGATTCTCGCCGAATTCGTTCCAGCCACTTCTAAGCAAGCACCTCTGCTTCTAAGTAAGAATCGACGAGAATCACCAAGTGATTCTCGCCAATTCGGCGAGAATCACTAGTGATTCTCGTCGAATCGACGAGAATCACTGGTTGATTCTCGCCGTCTCGACCTGGCCTAAAGCAGTGCGTGCAACCAAGGCAAATTCGACGAGAATCATCTTTGATTCTCGCCGAATCGTCGAGAATCACCTTTGATTCTCGACGACTCGGCGAGATTCACTTTCGATTCTCACCGATTTTGACTTGGGCGTTTTTTTCTGGAACTTCCTGAACCGGATTCTGCCGCTGTCAATGTTCTGGACCGGAATTTAGGGATTCTTCTTGTGGGTCCCACAACGGTCTTTTTCAAGTTGTCTACAGTATATATATACGGGTATTTTGAACGGAATACCCATCCAAAAAAGAAGCCGAGCACATAAACCCTAAATTCGCGAAACTGCTCCGCCGCCGACCGTCGCCGCTCGCGCTATTTGGACGCCGCTGTTGATCGCGTTTCTTCCCGATCTCCGGCGACAGAAGCTTAGCAAAGCTTAGAGTCTCACGCGTCTATCCAGAGATCTCTTGTCTCTCGATTTGTTGATCGGGAAAAACTTCCCCATCCGAATCGATCGAGACGACCGATCCTCGAGTGACCGTTGGTAGACCTAGCTAGCTTCGCTACGAAGTTTGGATCTCTACAGAACAGCAGCCGTACATCGCCGTTGCTGCCGATCCCGAACCAAGCCGCCGCCCTTCTTGCCGCCGCCGGTTCCGGGGAGATCCTCTCCAAGAGAGTTCTAGGGTTGTAGACTCTTCGTTGACTTCACGAACTCGTCGTCGAACGAAGAGGAACACCGTAGTCTCCAAACGAAGTTTGTATCTCGTGTACATTCTAGATTTACTTTTGTTGTAAAGGAACGTTTGTTCCGTGTTGTAAGGGTTGGGTGCAACCCGGTTTGTGGAAGTGGTGACTCCTACGTGTGGAAGCGTTCCTTCCGATAGTGCAGGGATTGGATTTCAATCCTGTTGGAGAAGAGACCGAGTCGTCCCTTGTTGGGAGATAGGTCGAAGGGGGAAATTGGATGTACCCAAGTCGGGGAACCACTATAAATTGCCTGTGTATTCTGTGTGCTGTGCTGTTTATTTTTATTGTGCAGGTACATTCGTAAATTCCGCAAAAGCGTTGCACGTCACCTATTCCCCCCCCCCCCATAGGTGAACTTTGTTGACACTAGGTGGACTTTCAAGTGGTATCAAAGCGAGGTTACTCATCAAAAAGGTTAACACCTTGAGTTGAATCCTGCCCCTAGTGTCAAGAAGAAGACAAACATCTAGTATGGACGGGCTCAAGTTCTCCGACAAGATCCCAGTGTGCACCAGGCTCAACTTTCCTATTTGGAAGGAAAGGATCAGGTTCTACATGGAAGCAGTTGATCCTCGACTCTTCATGATCGTGGAGGAGGGACCTTATGTCCCCACTAAGGCCTCCACCATTGATCCCACCAAGAAGGTGCCGAAGACACTTTCTGAAATGGACAAGGACGAGATGGTGCTAGTGGGACTTGACAAGAAGGCAAGAAACATTCTGGTCAGCGCAGTTGATGACTCAATGATGCAAAACTTCAGCAACTGCAGGACAGCACAGGAGATCTGGCAGTGCCTGATCATCCTAATGGAGGGCACAGATGAAGTGAGGGATGATCAGAGATCCCTCCTGAACCAGAAATATGAGGCCTTCAGACAAGGGCCTAAGGAAGAGATCAGAGTCACCTACGAGAACTTCCTAAAGATTGTCAACGCCCTCAAGGGCTACGGAAGAGTGTTCACTAATGGTGAACTCAATGACAAATTCCTTAGGTCCCTTACTAAGGAATGGGACACAAAGATCTGCGCCATCAGAGAATTTGGCAGACTAGCAGAAACTGATCCACAAATTCTGTTTGGAAAGCTGATGTCCTATGAGCTTCAGCTGAACATCAGAAAAGCAGAAGAAGAAGCTGAGAAGGCGTCAGCCAAAGAAAAGACTGTGGCTCTAAAAGCCAGTCACTCCAGAAAAGGCAAGGGTGCGGTTTCATACCGTGCCAGGAAAAAGGATGAGGAGGAGGACTCCGAGCCATGCTCCTCCAGCTCAGAGCTGTCGGAGGAGGATTTCTCCCTCATCACTCGAGAGTTCAAGAAGTTCCTCAAGATGAGGAATCAAAGAAAGAGAGACGGCTCCTCCTCCAGGCATCAGAAGAAAAATTATTCTTCTGACAGGTATGCTTCTAAACCTAACAAACATCGCTCTTCTGACATTATTTGCTTTGGATGCAATAAGCCAGGACACGTCGTGGCCGACTGCTATCAAGGCAAAAGAGAAAAAGGGAAAGGAGAGGAGCTCAAATCCTCCAGAGATAAGAAGAAGGAGCGGAGCTACATCGCCAGAAGGCCAAAGACACTGAGTGAGTCTGATTCCTCAGACTCCAGTGATGATGAGGAAGCCTACTTCGGGCTGGTGGGTCGCTCCGACTCAGAAGGAGAATGTCCCCCATTTACTGGGAAGGTAAAAGCTCACACCCCTCTCTCCGACTCTGACTCTGATTCTGAGTCTCAGGATGATGAACCTGAGGATAGCCTTTCGGCCCGCGAAGCTGAGCTCCTCGAGAAGTATGAGCTTCTGCTCAACACTTTCGAGGAGTGCCGAAAGAGATTGAAGGCTGAGAAAAAGGAAGTAAAATTCCTTAAGGGTGAGTGTGTTCCCTAAGGGAAGAGGTCACCAGCTTGATCTCTCTCCGACAGGAGCACCTTGACCTGACTTCAAAGCACTCAGAGTCTCTTAAGCTCCTTGATCTTAAGCAGGAGGAAGTCGACAAGTTGGAAGAACAACTTGCGGCAGAAAGGAAGATCGTCAAGAGCTTCTCTATGCCAAAAACAGTTCTTCCAGTTGTTGATACCTTCTCTGCTCAGGCCAAAGGAGCTGGCTTGGGGCATGTAGGGGTATCTGGTTCCTCATCCAGGAGAAACAGGAACCAGAGGAAGAATAAGGCCGCCAAGAAGGCCTCTGCTGATGAAAAGGGCAAGGCTCCTCTTAGTCCTGTTGCGTTCAGAAAGCCTAGCTTTCCTTGCAACCAACATGACTTTGAATCAACATTTGGTCATCATTTCCGGCCCTCGGTTGCAAAGCCAAAGAGCCGATATGATGGTTGGACCTTTCCCCGGAACTTCGGTGAGAGTGCCTTCAAGGCACCTTATGAGGAAATCCACATGGGAAATTATGGTCAATTCTCTAGCGGCCATAATGGAAAGCAGGCACCAAAAGCCAAGCCTGTTATACAGAAGGTGACGAAGTCATGTGACTGTCGTCACCATGAGGCCTCCACCTCCAGATCCAAGGCCCCAGCTGGACCCACCGTTCCCAGGGTAAGGCAGGAGCCTAGGAAGAGGTACAACAGATTCGACTGTTGGTGCTGTGGCAAAGTCGGTCACTTTGCCGTGGATTGTTGGTTTAATCCAAGGTACTACGAGACTCCCCATGTTAGCAATGCGAGGCCGACCACTCGTAGGGTTAACCAACCGAGGGGGAGTGTGCTAACCAGGAATCTAGGACCCAAGTTCGATTGGGTTCCTAAGGCAAATTAATTTTGTTTTGCAGGAATGTCCAAAGGCCACCAAAACGCCGATCTGGTATTTGGACAGTGGATGCTCCCGGCATATGACTGGGACAAGAAGCCTGCTGCGTGATTACACTCCAGTCGAGAATGGACCCAAAGTCATCTTTGGAGGGTCAGATCGAGGAGTCACCAGAGGTTACGGTATGATTTCCAACGGTATAATCTCTATCACCGACGTGGCTTACGTTGAAGGGTTAAACCATAACCTGATCAGTGTAAGTCAGTTATGTGACAAGGGTTATGACGTTAAGTTCTGCAAGGATAAATGTCTGATAATTTCACGTACCTCTTCTGAGACGGTATTATCAGGCATTAGGAGCAGAAATATCTTCTGCTTAGATTTTCTCATTTTAGATTCATCTACCCCCGTATGCCTTGTGGCAACAGGCAGTGCATCTCTTTGTGATCAATGGCACAAGAGATTGGCACATTATTAATTTCAAGACAATTAGTATGCTGTTTTCTAAGAACTTAGTAAGGGATGCTCCCAGTATCAAGTGCATCAAAGATAGCCCCTGTCCTGCATGCCAGATGGGCAAACAGACTCGGGCTACCTTTAAGAGCATCGCAGACAAAGACTCTTCCCGATGTCTTTACCTTTTACATATGGACTTGTTTGGTCCAATGCAAGTTCATAGCTTGGGAGGCAAGTCCTATACGCTAGTGATAGTTGATGATCATTCTCGGTTTTCATGGGTGTTCTTTTTGAAACGAAAGTTCAGATACGTTTGACATCTTCACTAGTTTTGTCAAGCCAGGTTCAGAACGAATTTAACTGCTCAGTGGTCAAAATCAGAAGTGACCATGGAACAGAATTCGAATCTGGTGCTATGACAGAATTTTGTGAAGAACAAGGTATCTTTCATGAGTTTTCCTCCCCGCGCACTCCTCAGCAAAATGGAGTTGCGGAGAGGAGAAATAGAACCTCTCATTGAAGCCTGCACGACCAATGTTGAAAGACGCTTCTCTCCCGGAATACTTCTGGGCAGAGGCTGTCAATACAACTTGTCATGTACAAAACCGAGCATTGATCAACAAGCATCATCGTAAGACGCCTTACGAGCTACTGAAAGGCAGGAAACCAACCATGTCCTACTTGAGGATTTTTGGTTGCAGATGCTATGTACTGAATAATGGGAAGTACCCGCGTACTAAATTTGGTGAAAAATGCTTCGAAGGCATATTCATGGGCTATAGTTCCCACAGTCGGGCATATAGGGTCTTCAATAAGAAAACCCTAGTGGTAGAAGAATCAATAACATGTTGTATTTGATGAAGGAAGTTTGCTTAACAGCAATTCTTCCAGTGGTATTCTTGAAGATGCAGGTGCACGACTTGAACAGCTGAGTCTGGATGAGACCGCTAAAGATGACGCTCCTAAGTACGTCAAAGTTTCCACCTCCACGTCATCTGAAAATGTTGAAGATCAAAATGAAACAAATCTCTTAGAAGAAGGAGAAGCCCAAGAAGTAGTCGAAGCCTCCAGACGCCAGACTTCTAGAGCTCCGGCACGTGAGGGATCATCCTAGAGATCAGATCATCGGAGATCCTCGTGTCGGTGTCAAGAACTCGAAGAGGTACTATTAACGAAGTATTGCATCTTAGCTTCCTGTCACAGGTTGAGCCAAAGAAGTTCGACGAGGCGAACAAGGATGCGGCATGGATTCTGGCCATGCAAGATGAACTACATCAATTCGAACGTTGCAACGTTTGGACGCTTGTTCCCAGACCATACAAGCAGAATGTGATTGGCACCAAGTGGATCTTCAGAAACAAGCTGGATGAACATGGTGTCATCATAAAGAACAAGGCAAGGCTGGTGGCTCAAGGTTACAGACAGGAGGAGGGGATTGACTTCGACCAGACCTTCGCACCAGTAGCAAGGCTCGAGGCAATCAGATTGTTCCTGGCGTATGCTTCGCACAAAGGATTCACAGTTTATCAAATGGATGTGAAATCAGCATTCCTGAACGGAGACCTGAAAGAGGAAGTATACGTCGCTCAACCCCCAGGTTTTGTCAATCCTACTTTTCCCAATCATGTCTATTTTCTTAATAAAGCATTATATGGGTTAAAACAAGCTCCACGAGCTTGGTATGAGACTTTATCTAGTTTTCTTCTTGAGAACAAGTTCTCTAGAGGTAAAATAGATAAAACATTGTTTCTCAGGGAAGTCAAAGGCAAGATTTTGCTGGTGCAAATCTATGTCGATGACATAATATTCGGCTCAACGGACAACAATCTTTGCAAAAAGTTTTCTAAACTTATGCAAGGAAAGTTTGAAATGAGCAGTATGGGAGAGCTCAAGTATTTCTTGGGACTTCAAGTGAAACAGTCCGAGGATGGAATCTTCATCTCTCAGACGAAGTTCACAAATGAACTCCTTAAGAAATTCGGTATGAAGAATGCAACCTCTATGAGGACTCCAATGGGATCCACTATGTCTCTGGATAAGGATGAGAAAGGTAAACCTTTCGATGAAACCAAATACAGAAGCATCATTGGATCCCTGCTCTACCTTACTGCCAGTAGACCGGATATTATGTTCTCCACATGTGTCTGTGCCCGATATCAGGTGAACACTAAGGAATCTCACTATGTCGCTACAAAGCGAATTCTAAGATACCTTAAAGGTACTCCTAATCTTGGCTTGTGGTACCCGAGAAACAATGATGTCGAGCTAATAGGCTTTTCAGATGCTGATTTTGCAGGGAGTAGGGATGACAGGAAAAGCACCTCCGGGACGTGTCAATTCCTCGGCAGGAGGCTTATCTCTTGGAACAGCAAGAAACAGAATTGTGTTGCAACCTCCACAGCAGAGTCTGAGTACATCTCGGACTGGCAGCTGTTGCGCACAACTTCTATGGATCAGAAACCAGTTAGCCGACTACGACCTTCAGTTCAAGGAAATACCAATGTACTGCGACTCCTCCAGTGCAATTGCAATTGCCAACAACCCGGTATCGCACAGCCGAACGAAGCATATTGAAGTGCGATACCACTTCATTCGGGAGCACGTGGAGAACAAGGACATTTCCCTCTATTATGTCCCCACGGACAAGCAGATTGCAGACATATTCACAAAGCCCTTAGACGAAGCCAAGTTCAGTCTCTTCAAAACTGAATTGGGTATGCTCAATTATGAGGAATGAAGCCTCCAGAAGCTCCAGGCTCGTGCAAGAACTGAGGGGGAGCAAGGAACTCAAGTATGAGCGCAGACGCAAGAACTGAGGGGGAGCAAGGGGTCAAATGCTACCGACCCCGATTTGCAGAAGCCGAAAAGGGGGAGATTACCCTCTCGGCTAAGGTGGCTCCAAGCTTGCTCCCAAGAAATTGGTATTGGTAATGGATAACTCACTCAACTTACTTTTACGTTTATGGTTTTCATTCCCATTTGCTCTATTCACCTTAGCTTGTAGGGTTTAGGCTTCTTCAAATAGGGGGAGATTGTTGGGTATTGTATCCACAATGTACCTGATTTGAAGAAGCCCCTGGACAAGCTAAGGTCAATAGACAATGTATTTGATAAAATCTTTTAAGTTGTGCTTGCAGTTCTTCCACGCTAAGTGCACACCAATGTCAGGGTGCAGTAGGTCAATATACACGGGTCTGCACGACGTAATCCCTCATTGAGCAGATCAGTGTGTTGGCCCACGTATACTCTCTCTATTAGAGTGCACTTACTCTCAAGTACAGGGCCGTGTTTATGCAAGAGAAGACAAGGAGCAAGGATGGGTCAAGGAGCACTTCATGGGTGGAAAGACGAAAATTCGTCCAAGTGTAAATCGACGAGAATCACAAGTGATTCTCGCCGATTCGGCGAGAATCAGTGGTTGATTCTCGCCGAATTCGTTCAGCCACTTCTAAGCAAGCACCTCTGCTTCTAAGTAAGAATCGACGAGAATCACCAAGTGATTCTCGCCGATTCGGCGAGAATCACTAGTGATTCTCGTCGAATCGACGAGAATCACTGGTTGATTCTCGCCGTCTCGACCTGGCCTAAAGCAGTGCGTGCAACCAAGGCAAATTCGACGAGAATCATCTTTGATTCTCGCCGAATCGTCGAGAATCACCTTTGATTCTCGACGACTCGGCGAGATTCACTTTCGATTCTCACCGATTTTGACTTGGGCGTTTTTTTCTGGAACTTCCTGAACCGGATTCTGCCGCTGTCAATGTTCTGGACCGGAATTTAGGGATTCTTCTTGTGGGTCCCACAACGGTCTTTTTCAAGTTGTCTATAGTATATATATACAGGTATTTTGAACGGAATACCCATCCAGAAAAGAAGCCGAGCACATAAACCCTAAATTCGCGAAACTGCTCCGCCGCCGACCGTCGCCGCTCGCGCTATTTGGACGCCGCTGTTGATCGCGTTTCTTCCCGATCTCCGGCGACAGAAGCTTAGCAAAGCTTAGAGTCTCACGCGTCTATCCAGAGATCTCTTGTCTCTCGATTTGTTGATCGGGAAAAACTTCCCCATCCGAATCGATCGAGACGACCGATCCTCGAGTGACCGTTGGTAGACCTAGCTAGCTTCGCTACGAAGTTTGGATCTCTACAGAACAGCAGCCGTACATCGCCGTTGCCGCCGATCCCGAACCAAGCCGCCGCCCTTCTTGCCGCCGCCGGTTCCGGGGAGATCCTCTCCAAGAGAGTTTTAGGGTTGTAGACTCTTCGTTGACTTCACGAACTCGTCGTCGAACGAAGAGGAACACCGTAGTCTCCAAACGAAGTTTGTATCTCATGTACATTCTAGATTTACTTTTGTTGTAAAGGAATGTTTGTTCCGTGTTGTAAGGGTTGGGTGCAACCCGGTTTGTGGGAGTGGTGACTCCTACGTGTGGAAGGGTTCCTTCCGATAGTGCAGGGATTGGATTTCAATCCTGTTGGAGAAGAGACCGAGTCGTCCCTTGTTGGGAGATAGGTCGAAGGGGGAAAGTGGATGTACCCAAGTCGGGGAACCACTATAAATTGCCTGTGTATTCTGTGTGCTGTGCTGTTTATTTTTATTGTGCAGGTACATTCGTAAATTCCGCAAAAGCGTTGCACGTCACCTATTCCCCCCCCCCCCCATAGGTGAACTTTGTTGACACTAGGTGGACTTTCAAGTGGTATCAAAGCGAGGTTATTCATCAAAAAGGTTAACACCTTGAGTTGAATCCCGCCCCTAGTGTCAAGAAGAAGACAAACATCTAGTATGGACGGGCTCAAGTTCTCCGGCAAGATCCCAGTGTGCACCAGGCTCAACTTTCCTATCTGGAAGGAAAGGATCAGGTTCTATATGGAAGCAGTTGATCCTCGACTCTTCATGATCGTGGAGGAGGGACCTTATGTCCCCACTAAGGCCTCCACCATTGATCCCACCAAGAAGGTGCCGAAGACACTTTCTGAAATGGACAAGGACGAGATGGTGCTAGTGGGACTTGACAAGAAGGCAAGAAACATTCTGGTCAGCGCAGTTGATGACTCAATGATGCAAAACTTCAGCAACTGCAGGACAGCACAGGAGATCTGGCAGTGCCTGATCATCCTAATGGAGGGCACGGATGAAGTGAGGGATGATCAGAGATCCCTCCTGAACCAGAAATATGAGGCCTTCAGACAAGGGCCTAAGGAAGAGATCGGAGTCACCTACGAGAACTTCCTAAAGATTGTCAACGCCCTCAAGGGCTACGGAAGAGTGTTCACTAATGGTGAACTCAATGACAAATTCCTTAGGTCCCTTACTAAGGAATGTGACACAAAGATCTGCGCCATCAGAGAATTTGGCAGACTAGCAGAAACTAATCCACAAATTCTATTTGGAAAGCTGATGTCCTATGAGCTTCAGCTGAACACCAGAAAAGCAGAAGAAGAAGCAGAGAAGGCGGCAGCCAAAGAAAAGACTGTGGCTCTAAAAGCCAGTCACTCCAGAAAAGGCAAGGGTGCGGTTTCATACCGTGCCAGGAAAAAGGATGAGGAGGAGGACTCCGAGCCATGCTCCTCCAGCTCAGAGCTGTCGGAGGAGGATTTCTCCCTCATCACTCGAGAGTTCAAGAAGTTCCTCAAGATGAGGAATCAAAGAAAGAGAGACGGCTCCTCCTCCAGGCATCAGAAGAAAAATTATTCTTCTGACAGGTATGCTTCTAAACCTAACAAACATCGCTCTTCTGATATTATTTGCTTTGGATGCAATAAGCCAGGACACGTCGTGGCCGACTGCTATCAAGACAAAAGAGAAAAAGGGAAAGGAGAGGAGCTCAAATCCTCCAGAGATAAGAAGAAGGAGCGGAGCTATATCGCCAGAAGGCCAAAGACACTAAGTGAGTCTGATTCCTCAGACTCCAGTGATGATGAGGAAGCCTACTTCGGGCTGGTGGGTCGCTCCGACTCAGAAGGAGAATGTCCCCCATTTACTGGGAAGGTAAAAGATCACACCCCTCTCTCCGACTCTGACTCTGATTCTGAGTCTCAGGATGATGAACCTGAGGATAGCCTTTCGGCCCGCGAAGCTGAGCTCCTCGAGAAGTATGAGCTTCTGCTCAACACTTTCGAGGAGTGCCGAAAGAGATTGAAGGCTGAGAAAAAGGAAGTAAAATTCCTTAAGGGTGAGTGTGTTTCCCTAAGGGAAGAGGTCACCAGCTTGATCTCTCTCCGACAGGAGCACCTTGACCTAACTTCAAAGCACTCAGAGTCTCTTAAGCTCCTTGATCTTAAGCAGGAGGAAGTCGACAAGTTGGAAGAACAACTTGCGGCAGAAAGGAAGATCGTCAAGAGCTTCTCTATGCCAAAAACAGTTCTTCCAGTTGTTGATACCTTCTCTGCTCAGGCCAAAGGAGCTGGCTTGGGGCATGTAGGGGTATCTGATTCCTCATCCAGGAGAAACAGGAACCAGAGGAAGAATAAGGCCGCCAAGAAGGCCTCTGCTGATGAAAAGGGCAAGGCTCCTCTTAGTCCTGTTGCGTTCAGAAAGCCTAGCTTTCCTTGCAACCAACATGACTTCGAATCAACATTTGGTCATCACTTCCGGCCCTCGGTTGCAAAGCCAAAGAGCCGATATGATGGTTGGACCTTTCCCCGGAACTTCGGTGAGAGTGCATTCAAGGCACCTTATGAGGAAATCCACATGGGAAATTATGGTCAATTCTCTAGCGGCCATAATGGAAAGCAGACACCAAAAGCCAAGCCTGTTATACAGAAGGTGACGAAGTCATGTGACTGTCGTCACCACGAGGCCTCCACCTCCAGATCCAAGGCCCCAGCTTGACCCACCGTTCCCAGGGTAAGGCAGGAGCCTAGGAAGAGGTACAACAGATTCGACTGTTGGTGCTGTGGCAAAGTCGGTCACTTTGCCGTGGATTGTTGGTTTAATCCAAGGTACTACGAGACTCCCCATGTTAGCAATGCGAGGCCGACCACTCGTAGGGTTAACCATCCGAGGGGGAGTGTGCTAACCAGGAATCTAGGACCCAAGTTCGATTGGGTTCCTAAGGCAAATTAATTTTGTTTTGCAGGAATGTCCAAAGGCCACCAAAACGCCGATCTGGTATTTGGACAGTGGATGCTCCCGGCATATGACTGGGACAAGAAGCCTGCTGCGTGATTACACTCCAGTCGAGAATGGACCCAAAGTCATCTTTGGAGGGTCAGATCGAGGAGTCACCAGAGGTTACGGTATGATTTCCAACGGTATAATCTCTATCACCGACGTGGCTTACATTGAAGGGTTAAACCATAACCTGATCAGTGTAAGTCAGTTATGTGACAAGGGTTATGACGTTAAGTTCTGCAAGGATAAATGTCTGATAATTTCACGTACCTCTTCTGAGACGGTATTGTCAGGCATTAGGAGCAGAAATATCTTCTGCTTAGATTTTCTCAGTTTAGACTCATCTACCCCCGTATGCCTTGTGGCAACAGGCAGTGCATCTCTTTGTGATCAATGACACAAGAGATTGGCTCATATTAATTTCAAGACAATTAGTATGCTGTTTTCTAAGAACTTAGTAAGGGATGCTCCCAGTATCAAGTGCATCAAAGATAGACCCTGTCCTGCATGCCAGATGGGCAAACAGACTCGGGCTACCTTTAAGAGCATCGCAGACAAAGACTCTTCCCGATGTCTTTACCTTTTACATATGGACTTGTTTGGTCCAATGCAAGTTCATAGCTTGGGAGGCAAGTCCTATACGTTAGTGATAGTTGATGATCATTCGCGGTTTTCATGGGTGTTCTTTTTGAAACGAAAGTTAGATACGTTTGACATCTTCACTAGTTTTGTCAAGCAGGTTCAGAACGAATTTAACTGCTCAGTGGTCAAAATCAGAAGTGACCATGGAACAGAATTCGAATCTGGTGCTATGACAGAATTTTGTGAAGAACAAGGTATCTTTCATGAGTTTTCCTCCCCGCGCACTCCTCAGCAAAATGGAGTCGCGGAGAGGAGAAACAAAACCCTCATTGAAGCCTGCACGACCATGTTGAAAGACGCTTCTCTCCCGGAATACTTCTGGGCAGAGGCTGTCAATACAGCTTGTCATGTACAAAACCGAGCATTGATCAACAAGCATCATCGTAAGACGCCTTACGAGCTACTGAAAGGCAGGAAACCAACCATGTCCTACTTGAGGATTTTTGGTTGCAGATGCTATGTACTGAATAATGGGAAGTACCCGCGTACTAAATTTGGTGAAAAATGCTTCGAAGGCATATTCATGGGCTATAGTTCCCACAATCAGGCATATAGGGTCTTCAATAAGAAAACCCTAGTGGTAGAAGAATCAATAAATGTTGTATTTGATGAAGGAAGTTTGCTTCACAGCAATTCTTCCGGTGGTATTCTTGAAGATGCAGGTGCACGACTTGAACAGCTGAGTCTGGATGAGGCCGCTAAAGATGACGCTCCTAAGTACGTCAAAGTTTCCACCTCCACGTCATCTGAAAATGTTGACGATCAAAATGAAACAAATCTCTTAGAAGAAGGAGAAGCCCAAGAAGTAGTCGAAGCCCCAGACGCCAGACTTCTAGAGCTCCGGCACGTGAGGGATCATCCTAGAGATCAGATCATCGGAGATCCTCGTGTCGGTGTCAGAACTCGAAGAGGTACTATTAACGAAGTATTGCATCTTAGCTTCCTGTCACAGGTTGAGCCAAAGAAGTTCGACGAGGCGAACAAGGATGCGGCATGGATTCTGGCCATGCAAGATGAACTACATCAATTCGAACGTTGCAACGTTTGGACGCTTGTTCCCAGACCATACAAGCAGAATGTGATTGGCACCAAGTGGATCTTCAGAAACAAGCTGGATGAACATGGTGTCATCATAAAGAACAAGGCAAGGCTGGTGGCTCAAGGTTACAGACAGGAGGAGGGGATTGACTTCGATCAGACCTTCGCACCAGTAGCAAGGCTCGAGGCAATCAGATTGTTCCTGGCGTACGCTTCGCACAAAGGATTCACTGTTTATCAAATGGACGTGAAATCAGCATTCCTGAACGGAGACCTGCAAGAGGAAGTATACGTCGCTCAACCCCCAGGTTTTGTCAATCCTACTTTTCCCAATCATGTCTATTTTCTTAATAAAGCATTATATGGGTTAAAACAAGCTCCACGAGCTTGGTATGAGACTTTATCTAGTTTTCTTCTTGAGAACAAGTTCTCTAGAGGTAAAATAGATAAAACATTGTTTCTCAGGGAAGTCAAAGGCAAGATTTTGCTGGTGCAAATCTATGTCGATGACATAATATTCGGCTCAACGGACAACAATCTTTGCAAAAAGTTTTCTAAACTTATGCAAGGAAAGTTTGAAATGAGCAGTATGGGAGAGCTCAAGTATTTCTTGGGACTTCAAGTGAAACAGTCCGAGGATGGAATCTTCATCTCTCAGACGAAGTTCACAAATGAACTCCTTAAGAAATTCGGTATGAAGAATGCAACCTCTATGAGGACTCCAATGGGATCCACTATGTCTCTGGATAAGGATGAGAAAGGTAAACCTTTCGATGAAACCAAATACAGAAGCATCATTGGATCCCTGCTCTACCTTACTGCCAGTAGACCGGATATTATGTTCTCCACATGTGTCTGTGCCCGATATCAGGTGAACACTAAGGAATCTCACTATGTCGCTGCAAAGCGAATTCTAAGATACCTTAAAGGTACTCCTAATCTTGGCTTGTGGTACCCGAGAAACAATGATGTCGAGCTAATAGGCTTTTCAGATGCTGATTTTGCAGGGAGTAGGGATGACAGGAAAAGCACCTCCGGGACGTGTCAATTCCTCGGCAGGAGGCTTATCTCTTGGAACAGCAAGAAACAGAATTGTGTTGCAACCTCCACAGCAGAGTCTGAGTACATCTCGGCTGGCAGCTGTTGCGCACAACTTCTATGGATCAGAAACCAGTTAGCCGACTACGACCTTCAGTTCAAGGAAATACCAATGTACTACGACTCCTCCAGTGCAATTGCAATTGCCAACAACCCGGTATCGCACAGCCGAACGAAGCATATTGAAGTGCGATACCACTTCATTCGGGAGCACGTGGAGAACAAGGACATTTCCCTCTGTTATGTCCCCACGGACAAGCAGATTGCAGACATATTCACAAAGCCCTTAGACGAAGCCAAGTTCAGTCTCTTCAAAACTGAATTGGGTATGCTCAATTATGAGGAATGAAGCCTCCAGAAGCTCCAGGCTCGTGCAAGAACTGAGGGGGAGCAAGGAACTCAAGTATGAGCGCAGACGCAAGAACTGAGGGGGAGCAAGGGGTCAAATGCTACCGACCCCGATTTGCAGAAGCCGAAAAGGGGGAGATTACCCTCTCGGCTAAGGTGGCTCCAAGCTTGCTCCAAGAAATTGGTATTGGTAATGGATAACTCACTCAACTTACTTTTACGTTTATGGTTTTCATTCCCATTTGCTCTATTCACCTTAGCTTGTAGGGTTTAGGCTTCTTCAAATAGGGGGAGATTGTTGGGTATTGTATCCACAATGTACCTGATTTGAAGAAGCCCCTGGACAAGCTAAGGTCAATAGACAATGTATTTGATAAAATCTTTTAAGTTGTGCTTGCGGTTCTTCCACGCTAAGTGCACACCAATGTCAGGGTGCAGTAGGTCAATATACACGGGTCTGCACGACGTAATCCCTCGTTGAGCAGATTAGTGTGTTGTCCTACGTGTACTCTCTCTATTGGAGTGCACTTACTCTCAAGTACAGGGCCGTGTTTATGCAAGAGAAGACAAGGAGCAAGGATGGGTCAAGGAGCACTTCATGGGTGGAAAGACGAAAATTCGTCCAAGTGTAAATCGACGAGAATCACAAGTGATTCTCGCCGATTCGGCGAGAATCAGTGGTTGATTCTCGCCGAATTCGTTCCAGCCACTTCTAAGCAAGCACCTCTGCTTCTAAGTAAGAATCGACGAGAATCACCAAGTGATTCTCGCCGATTCGGCGAGAATCACTGGTTGATTCTCGCCGTCTCGACCTGGCCTAAAGCAGTGCGTGCAACCAAGGCAAATTCGACGAGAATCATGTTTGATTCTCGCCGAATCGTCGAGAATCACCTTTGATTCTCGACGACTCGGCGAGATTCACTTTCGATTCTCACCGATTTTGACTTGGGCGTTTTTTTCTGCAACTTCCTGAACCGGATTCTGCCGCTGTCAATGTTCTGGACCGGAATTTAGGGATTCTTCTTGTGGGTCCCACAACGGTCTTTTTCAAGTTGTCTACAGTATATATATACGGGTATTTTGAACGGAATACCCATCCAGAAAAGAAGCCGAGCACATAAACCCTAAATTCGCGAAACTGCTCCGTCGCCGACCGTCGCCGCTCGCGCTATTTGGACGCCGCTGTTGATCTCGTTTCTTCCCGATCTCCGGCGACAGAAGCTTAGCAAAGCTTAGAGTCTCACGCGTCTATCCAGAGATCTCTTGTCTCTCGATTTGTTGATCGGGAAAAACTTCCCCATCCGAATCGATCGAGACGACCGATCCTCGAGTGACCGTTGGTAGACCTAGCTAGCTTCGCTACGAAGTTTGGATCTCTACAGAACAGCAGCCGTACATCGCCGTTTCCGCCGATCCCGAACCAAGCCGCCGCCCTTCTTGCCACCGCCGGTTCCGGGGAGATCCTCTCCAAGAGAGTTCTAGGGTTGTAGACTCTTCGTTGACTTCACGAACTCGTCGTCGAACGAAGAGGAACACCGTAGTCTCCAAACGAAGTTTGTATCTCGTGTACATTCTAGATTTACTTTTATTGTAAAGGAACGTTTGTTCCGTGTTGTAAGGGTTGGGTGCAACCCGGTTTGTGGGAGTGGTGACTCCTACGTGTGGAAGGGTTCCTTCCGATAGTGCAGGGATTGGATTTCAATCCTGTTGGAGAAGAGACCGAGTCGTCCCTTGTTGGGAGATAGGTCGAAGGGGGAAAGTGGATGTACCCAAGTCGGGGAACCACTATAAATTTCCTGTGTATTCTGTGTGCTGTGCTGTTTATTTTTATTGTGCAGGTACATTCGTAAATTCCGCAAAAGCGTTGCACGTCACCTATTCCCCCCCCCCATAGGTGAACTTTGTTGACACTAGGTGGACTTTCAATATTGTATCATAGTAATTGTTGGGTATTGTATCCACACTAACCCAGATTTGATGAAGTCACGCTTGAACTAAGATGAATTAAGTTGTATTTGATGCTTGGTTTGAGTTATGTGTGTGCAGGAATTCTTATGGGAAGTGTAGACCAATGTCAGTCTATAATGGGTCAACAAACACAGGACCATATAATGTAATCCCTCATTGTGTGTTCCAAAGTGTTGACTCATGTGTAGCCTCTCTATTGGGATACACTTCATATTCAAGCTCTAGGAATATGGGAAAAGACTTGACGCTGATTTCACCTTAGAAGAAGAAAAATTTTGTCAGAAACTTTTTCCTAAGTAAAGTACCCGAGTAGTTCCTTACTTACTCGAGTAAGTTACTGAGTGTATACTCGTGTAGTAATTCACTTACTCGAGTAGTTAAGATATACTAGAGTAGTCCAATTATGGCTCTTGAGTAGTTCATCTTATATACTCGAGTAGTTTCCTTTTATCTCTCGAGTTTACAGAATTCTCTTCTAAAGTTTTTCTAAGTTATATACTCGAGTAGTACTATAGAGTACTCAAGTAGTTCTATATTCTATCTCGAGTTAATTGAATCCCGACTCTCGTGTAGTTCCTACTTACTCGAGTAGTCTAAATCATATACTCGAGTAGTTCATCTACTACTTGAGTAGTCAAATGCTTTTACTCGTGTAATCCAGATTCCCCCTCCAGAAAATTTCTCTAAGTGAATTACTCGAGTAGTTCATGTTATATACTGAGTAATTCTAATTGTCTTGAGTAATTCATCTTATATACTCGAGTAATTCCTTATGTCTCGAGTAGATTATCTTACATACTCGAGTAGTTCAGTTTTCCTGTTCCAGAAATTTTCTAAGTGTTTGTCTCGAGTAGTCTCTTATATACTCGAGTAGTTCATTCTTATATACTATAGTAGTATTTCCTATACTCGAGTAATTTACTCCACCTCTCGTGTAAGTACTAAAGTACTCGAGTAAGTCATTTCTGTTACTCGAGTAGCTGAGTCCTTTTTACTCGAGTAGTTGACTCCATGTACTCGAGTAATGATTTCTCTTTCTCTCGAGTAATTTTTCTCATGTACTCGAGTAGTCTTCTTCTACCTACTCGAGTAGTGTTGCATATACTCGAGTTGTTCTGCTTGACTCGAGTAACTTACTTTGACTTTTCAGAAATTCTTTAAGTCCAGACCTAACGGTCTTATTCTTAAACGTTGACGTGATTGGTCCACGTGTCTGTCATAATGACGCAATTATGGATAATTTTTTCTTCTCCTATAAAAGGTCTTGTCTAATCTGACAAACCCTAAGTATTCAAAGAAAATTATTCTAAGAAGTTTTTGAAGCCGTACTCTAAGAAGATTTCTGTATCCTCTCTCTCTCTCCAAGAAACGAAAATCCGCCGCCGTCGCTGTCTCTGATTTCCGACCGGCAAGGGTTTCTTCTTTTTAGAGGATTCAGTTTAAGAAGACTCTACAGATCGAGATCTCCGCTCAACGCTTCATCTTCTCATTCGATCATGTAAAGTCGAGAAGTTCCAGATCTGATATTGCCGAGATTCTTCTTCAATATTCTGCTAAAGCCGCACGCCTAGAAGAAGGAATTTCTGATTTACTGTTGCAGATCTGAACAAGAGAATTTACTGTTTGTATTTCTGTACTACTTTATTTCATTATTATAGGAGAAGTTTTCTCCAAGTGTAGGAGTTTTCAACTCCGAGATTGTAGGAAGTTTTGCCTTCCGAGTGTAGATCCTTTTTTGTGGATCGAGTTTGTAGGAACATTGTTCCGAGGGTAGGATTGATTTCCAATCTGAGATAGTGGAGTAGTCGAGTCTAGTGTATTGCTAGATCGGTGAGGGAAAGTGGATGTACCCAAGGTTGGGGAAACAATATAAATCTTGCCTCGTCTGTGTTTTCTTGTTTGGTAGATAGATCTGTGCTTTGGTTCAGATTTTTTTTATTTTATTCCGCAAAAAGGCACACAACTAACCTATTTACCCCCCTCTAGGTGATTTAGGTTGACAACTATTATCTTTCAATTGGTATCAGTGCCAGGTTGATCGTTAAAAGGTTAACACCTTCATCAGATCCTTAAATAGTTGTCATTTGAGATCTACCAAAATGTACAAGGCTAAAGATTTTGTCAAGCTTCCTTTGTGCAACAAAAATAATTTCCCCATGTGGAAAGAGAGAATCAAGTTCTTCATGGAAGCTGTGGATCCAAGGATCTTCATGATAGTTGAAGAAGGTCCTTATATTCCCATGACCGTCTCCACTATAGATCCAACTAAGAAAGTCCCCAAGAAACTTATCGATCTAGATAAGGATGAGATTGCACTTGTCTCATTGGACAAAAAAGCGCAAAATATCATAGCAAGTGCAGTCGATGATTCAATGCTGCAAAATCTGATTCACTTCCAGTCTGCAAAGGAGATGTGACAGTCTCTAGTTACCTTGATGGAAGACACAGAAGAAGTGAGGGATGATAGAAGATCCCTTCTTAATCAGAAGTATGAGGCTTTCCGACAAGGAAACAAGGATACCATTGCTCACACATTTGAGAATTTCTTCAAGATAGTGAATGGGCTAAGGGTATACGACAGATTCTTCACTAATGGAGAATTGAATGATAAGTTCCTAAGATCCCTGACTAAGGAATGAGATAACATGGTCTGTGCTATAAGAGAGTTTGGAAAACTGGCCGAGACAGATCCTCAGAATCTCTTCGGGAAGCTGATGTCCTATGAGCTCCAACTCAACACCAGGAAGGCTAAAGAAGAGAAAAACAGGTCTGCATTCAAAGAGAAGTTTGTTGCTTTAAAGGCAGACACCTCTAAGAAGTCCAAGGATGTTCCTCCTACTCCAGCACCAGAAGTTAGTGAAGAAGAAACCTCATAGCCAATCACCTCAGGCTCTGAACTATCAGAAGGAGAGTTCTCACTACTCTCTTGACAGTTCAAGAAATTATTGAACAAGAAGAAGCAATGGAAAGGCAAGGATGCCTCTTATATAAGATCACGACGCGATGGTGATCGGCAAAGAAAAGGCTCATGCAGCCATGACAGGTATAATTCTAAACAGAACAAACATATTTCGACTGACATTGTTTGTTATTGTTGTAATAAGCCAGGACACGTCATCGTTTACTGCCCTCACAAGAAGAAGGAGGGTGGTAGAAGAGAGGAAAAGAAGTCCTCGTACAACAAGAAGAGGACAGACAAGAGCTTGATGGCCAAAAGGGGCAAAACTCTTAGTGACTCTGACTCATCTGAGTCGAGTGAAGAAGAAGAAGCCTATTTTGGACTCATGGCTCAAACTGATGATGAACACGAGCCCTAGTTCACTGGGAAGGTAAACTCTCACACTCCTCTCTCTGATTCTGAAGTTTCTGAATATGATTGTGAGGATAGCTCTTCTAATGATGAGTCAGAACTCATGGCCCAATATAAGGAGTTAATCATGGCTTACGACAAATGTCGCCGAGTCGTGAAAACTCAGGCTAAAGAGATAAAGTCTCTCAAAGCTGAAGAGAGCATCTTGAGAGAGAAAGTCGCAAAGACTTACTCGCTCGAAGAAAACTTCAATAATGCTATTGAAGAATATAACAAGGCTCTTGAGCACCTTGACCTCAAAGAAAAATCATCAAGGAACTGGAAGCCCAACTTGCTGCTGAAAAGAAACTTGTTGAAAGTTTCTCGAAGCCCAAGACAGTTCTTCTATTCGTTGCTGAATTCTCAGCCAAGGCCAAGGGTGCTGGATTAGGCCATGAAGAAGCTCCTAGTAAATCCTCTAGGAGATATAAGACTCAACGAAAGAATAAGGCCGCCAAGAAGGCCTTAGCCAAAGAGAAGGGGAAAGCCCCTCAAGATCAGACCACGTTCAAGAAGGTTATATTTCCTTCAAATGAGTTTTATTCTGACTCATCCTACGAGCACTTTGTTAGCCCTACCTATGTAGAGCTAAAGTCCCGTTATCAGGGATGGACTCGACCCAGAAACTTTGGCGAAAGTGTCTTTAAGGCACCTTATGAAGAAGTCATTCTTCAGTGCTATGGCCCTTTCAATCATGACCATAACTTCAAGAAGGCACCAAAGGCAAATCCTGTTGTAGAAAATCCTGTAAAGGAGAAGAAGTCATGTGATTGCCATCATCATGAGGCACCTTCCTCCAAGAATGCTGCCCCTGCTAGACCACAATTCCAAAAGGTCAAGCAGGAGAACTTAAGGCGAAGATGTTGGAACCAGCTTTCTGGTCCCTCCTAAAGTTCGAAGCTGAGGATGCAGCCCACACGCACTCTTCTTGAACTACCCTCCCGACGTGAGTCGGAGACCTGGAAACAGACCGAGGGGTCTCAGCTCGGAGGTCCCACCTCTTTCCCGGAAAAACTGATGATCTTCCCCTCCCTAGCCAATGCTGAGCTAGGTGCCTGTGAGGAAGACGGTGGAAAGGTTCAACAACCCTCTCAGGCACCTCTATCGGTCTATTTATAGGCCTCTGAATCTGATCTGCAAATATCACTTCTGAATTAACCTGAAATGACCAAAACACCCTGGGCTGGGTCTGCCAACAGCCAAACTCCGCTGTTCTGGTGGGCTATACGCAGACCTCCAGGGGTAGAAGTGTAAAATTACCTTGGGCAAAAAGGTAAAATCCCTTTGGGGGCAAAAAGGTAAAAACATCTTTTCTCCCATGTGGCGAGTGGGGAAAAGACTGCCGGGCGAGACGACCCTCTCTATTCGTCTCGCCGGCCACTCGCCTAATAGGCTATCTCGCCGCCTAGAACCATCTCGCACTAGCTGGTGTCTCGCCTACCTCAGAGAATCCCCCATCCTGACTCCTGCAGGTGGGCCTCCTGGTCTTACTCGCCTGTCAAGTTCATCTTGGCAGCCTCCCCTTCTCGCTCATTGAGCCACCTCTCGCGAGCCTAAGGTTGTACATAATCCCGACTCTTTGCGAGGTTCCCCTAACCTCGGAAAGATAAGTCCAACTGAGGCCCGCGACGCTGGGATTCGCTTATGAGAATCTTTGGTGGGCCCCCCATGGGGCCTATTAATATGAGATCCCAGCTTTCTTTAGGGTGACCCTTTTTGTCTTCCTTCATTTCCTCGACCTTCAGCATGTCTCGTAGCTAGAGTTTTCGTGAGCGCCTCACGATGGTGCGAAAGCGAAATAAAGCCAACATGGCCGCCCTGTTCCTGGATCTGGGGCGTACTCCTCCCTCAGCTCCTCCATCCTCTCGCCTGAAGAAGATGAAGGCCGCCTGCCCCTCCCTCTCGGCTGGCGCGACCTCCTCTGCCCCTTTGACAATAGATAATCTTCCCGCTTCTCCCGGGGAGATATGGGTAATTTCTCCTTCTTCACTCTCCTTCTTTCGTCCTGCTTGTTGATCATGCTTTTACAGGAAAACTTCGCTGATTCCTCGATGCCCGCAAATCCTCCCGACGCTATCCACAAAACTCATCAACGCGCCGACTCGCCCGAGGCCTCCTCCCCACCCCTCACGCGGAAAGAAAACCTCTCGCGTGTTGTGGGGAACCCTCGCATCCCGAGTAAGAACTCGCCCTTCTCGGTTTCTCCTCAATTCTCATTCCTTTACCCAACGTCTGCGAGATAACTGGGTCAACTTTTGTAATCTCGGCGCGTGACCGCGAGATCATCCTTCCTTACGATTTCTCGCTCTCTGTGCATGCATCCAATTTGAATCCGACACTGAGGACGCTCCCGCGTCTCCTCCCCTCTCGCCTCTTCCACGCCCTAACGAGATCGAGGACTACTTGGGTGATCCCATGGATACCATGGAGCTAAAGCGGAGGACGGCTAGGATGTTCCACAAATACACGCATATAATCCGCGAGATGGAGCTGGAGAAGCAGGCCTCTGACTGGAGCATGGACTGGCTAGAAACAGAGTGCCATCGCCTTTCTGCCGAGATGGAAGCCGACGACGTGGTGGATGAGACAGACCCCCAAACCATCCTAAACGAGACGGATGAACACCTCCGTCTCGTGCGCCGCAGCATGGTCGCTGCCCGCGCTTTTCATCTACCTGGCCGCCCTCCATTCACGGGAGGTCAGGATGGCCACTGGAAATGGGTCAGGAACTAAGCGATCGTGGCCCCGTCTCGCCTTCTCAAGTCCCTCCTGTATTATTATTATTGCCAACTTAATTATATTTGATTATTGATGTGTTGTATAAAACTTTCCTGGACGAGATGCTTCCCCCGCGCGGGATGAAATATTTTATCATTATGGTACTGTGCCTGTCATGTCGTGCTAGGTTTTTCATCATTACTGTGATTAGCTCATTTTTCAACTAATTAGTCCGTCATGATGGCTTTGACTCTTCGAAAAAGTCGCTGCGGCGTTTTCGCCGCTTGTGTTCTAGAGAGAGAGAGAGAGAGAGAGAGAGAGAGAGGGAGAGACGAAGCGTCGGGCTGTCTCTTCATTTCCCGCCCCTTGATTTTCCCGCTCGATCCCCTCTCTCTTCTTCATCCGTTATAAATACCTCTTAGATTCGGATATTCCCATACTTTTGTTACTATTCTTGGCTGTCTTTGCGGTCAGAGCTTCCGCCTACCCCTTTTCTTCTACACACTTCTCGCATCCCGCTCTCCCTCTAAATCGTTCTTTTCTCCTATTTCTGCCTCCTCGCCTGCTATGGGAAAGAAGAGGGTGGAAGAAGGTGAGGGCCGCAGCTGCTGCGGAAAGCGAGTTGTGGATCACGATTTTCCTCTCGACAGACTACCAGAGGAAGAGTATACTCGCTTCGCCAGCGAGTTCCTTGCTGACGGTTATTTGTCTCGCCCACCCAACGTTGGCGAGTGCATCAATACTTTTTACCCTAACGAACTGGCCTTCCCTGTCTCGCACTTCGAGGTGGGATGCGACTTCCCCTTTGGCCAGAGGTCAAATTATTCTTTAAGTACTTCGGGGTTGTTCCCGCCCAATTCAACCCCAACACTATCTCTATGCTGGTTGCTTTCGCCTGCTACCTGCGGCGAGAGTGCATCGAATTTAGCTCGACCGCCTTTCGCAAGTTGTTCATCTATCACGCGAAAGACGATGGCGTTTCCTACTTCACCGGCCAAGGCCTAAAGGTGTACGAGACGCCGAACAAGAATCATCACTGGCTGACTCGCTTCGTCTTCTTTCGCGGGGATTTGGGAGGCATCCCTCTCGCCCCGGTGTCCCCTGCTGAGTGCTACTATGAAACCCCCAAGGTTGGGGGTGCCGAAAAGGCTCTCTGCGACTTCTTCGCAGGGAAAAATTTCGAGGTCAATTATCTCAGGCGAGACCTCGACTTGCATCCAGCTGTCTTCCCCGGCGAAGGTATACTCATGCCCCCCTCTCTTTATCATTGTAAATTTTTGTTTTATGCTGACTGCTAACCTGCCCAGGGGAGAGAATCGTCCCTGTTCATCCTCCTTACCAGAGTAACTGGGGTCTGGCCTTAGCGAGTATGACGGCAGAGGCCGCGAAGGATACGTTGACCCCCACCATAAAGAAAAGGCCCGGGGACGAGGACACTTCTCGGCACAGCCCAAAGAAGAAGGTGAAGAAATCAGTGTCCTTTATTCATTAAATCTTCCTGCAGGATGCCGAGACTGCCAACCGGATGCGCTCGCGCATTGAGGCGCCGGAGGGAGAGAACAAGAAATTAAAAGCTGAAAATATCCGTCTTCGGAACAGCGCGACACCCCCTTCAGACTAATTTCCCGTTCCTTCTCGCTACTCTGTGGACGAGGTAGATGCCCTCTGCCGAGATTCCAATATCAAGACAACGGAGCTTGTTCTCAAAATGGTGAAGGAGCTGGGGGTGGTGCACGATGATGCCGAGACGGTTACTGTCCGCGACCTGGTCCCTCGCTTATTCGGCGAGACGGACGACAGCTCAACTTTCGGCAGCGAGGAGTAGGGAGACACCAGCGCCAGGGACTTCTCTCCCCCCTCTTTCTTTTTTCATCTTGTCTGGAACTTGTAATCATGATATAGACATTTCCTCAGGAATAGCGAGGTGTTCCCTTTTGTGATGATCCAATGGAATATTGTTATTAACGTTTTACATGTTACTTTATTGTGCTTCTTCCTTCCGCTGTTTTGTTTGATAGTTAGCCCAAAATGCGAGACCTTGGGTCTCTCTTCGCCTTTACCACCCGCGGGATATTCTGACCCTTATTGCTCATCTCGCAGTAAGATAAACATGCACTGAAGACCTTGGATACCAGCCACCCCACATGACAGGCCCCACCTTTTTATGCCAGGCCTATGCCTTGGACAAGGAAGACCCGCTCACTATGGGCGAGACCACCCATGCCGAGTGTCGACCTGAGATCCTCCTCCCTGGCCTAATCCCCAATCCTTCCTTTTTCTAGGGATTTTTCACCAATCTCCTGATAAATCTGAACATTTCTCCCCGTGAACTCTCGCCGTTTGACTTGCCCTCGAGTGAGCCTACAACCCTGCCAGCTAAATGAGAGCCTGGTCAGCGGGTCTGCTCGGGGTCTCCTCTCCAAACCTCCAACCACCGAGTGAGCCTACAACCCTGCCAGCTAGATGAGAGCCTGGTCAGCGGGTCTGCTCGGGGTCTCCTCTCCAAAACTCCAACCACCGAGTGAGCCTACAGCCCTGCCAGCTAGATGGGAACCTGGTCAGCGGGTCTGCTCGGGGTCTCCTCTCCAAACCATCTCCAACCACCGAGTGAGCCTACAACCCTGCCAGCTAGATGAGAGCCTGGTCAGCGGGTCTGCTCGGGGTCTCCTCTCCAAACCATCTCCAACCACCGTGTGATCCTACAGCCTTGTCAGCTAGATGAGAGCCTGGTCAGCGGGTATGCTCGGGGTCTCCTCTCCAAACCATCTCCAACCACCGAGTGAGCCTACAGCCCCGCCAGCTAGATGAGAGCCTGTTCACCGTGTCTACTCGGGTCTCCTCTCCAAACCATCTCCAACCACCGAGTGAGCCTACAGCCCTGCCAACTAGATGAGAGCATGGTCAGTGGGTCTGCTCGGGGTCTCCTCTCCAAACCATCTCCAACCACCGAGTGAGCCTACAGCCCTGCCAGCTAGATGAGAGCCTGGTCAGCGGGTCTGCTCGGGGTCTCCTCTCAAAACCATCTCCAACCACCGAGTGAGCCTACAGCCCTGCCAGCTAGATGAGAGCCTGGTCAGCGGGTCTGCTCGGGGTCTCCTATCCAAACCATCTCCAACCACCGAGTGAGCCTACAGCCCTGCCAGCTAGATGAGAGCCTGGTCAGCGGGTCTGCTCGGGGTATCCTCTCCAAAACCTCCAACCACCGAGTGAGCCTACAACCCTGCCAGCTAGATGAGAGCCTGGTCAGCGGGTCTGCTCGGGGTCTCCTCTACAAACCATCTCCAACCACCGAGTGAGCCTACAACCCTGCCAGCTAGTTGAGAGCCTGGTCAGCGGGTCTGCTCGGGGTCTCCTCTCCAAACCATCTCCAACTACCGAGTGAGCCTACATCCCTGCCAGCTAGATGAGAGCCTTGTCAGCGGGTCTGCTCGGGGTCTCCTCTCCAAACCATCTCCAACCATCGAGTGAGCCTACAGGACTGCCAGCTAGATGAGAGCCTGGTCAGCGGGTCTGCTGGGGTCTCCTCTCCAAACCATCTCCAACCACCGAGTGAGCCTACAGCCCTGCCAGCTAGATGAGAGCCTGGTCAGCGGGTCTACTCGGGGTCTCCTCTCTTACATCTCACCCTTGATGCCATAAAAAGGTTACCCACACTCCCATCACATCAAAAGATCATATCAAAATTGCAAGCATTGTACAACAATAAAAAGTGCAATGAACAGAAAGTGTTACGGGTAAAATCTCTTTAAATCATCAGCACTTCGGGCTCGATCGAGGGATACCCCGTCCACATCCTGGAGGTGGTACGCTCCTGACTTCAAGACCACTTTTACTACAAAAGGACCCTCCCAATTGGGATTGAGCTTCCCTACGGAGGCCCCTCTACCTGCTGCATCAACCTTTTTTAGGACCAAATCTCCCTTCTCGAACTGCCTGGCCCTTATATGCTTGTCAAAGTACCTTGCCATCCGGCGCTTGACTTCCTCCTGCCGGACCATCGCCAAATCCCTGGGCTCCTCCACGAGATCCAGAGAGAGTCTCTGCTCTTCCTCGTTCTTCGCTCTCCATCCTTCTCCTCCTTACCTTGCAACAGCTACTTTTGGTGATGTGACTTCAAACTCGATAGGTATGACAGCCTCCGAGCCATGAGAGAGCTTAAACGGGGTCTCTCCCTTGGCGGTGTTTGGTGTGGTTCTCAAGGCCCAAAGGACTGAAGGTAGATGCTCAACCCAGCTTCCCCTCAAATTCTCCACTTTCTTCTTCAACAGATTGACAATGACCTTATTGGCTGCTTCCACCTGCCCATTACTTCGTGGATGATGAACAGAGGCAAAGCGGAGATCTATTCCCAAACGGATACAGAAGTCAACGAACTCTCTACTTGCAAATTGTGGTCCATTATCTGTTACAATGGCTAGAGGTAACCCATGCCGGCAGATGATCTCCCCCCATATGAAATTCTTGACCACCTGCGATGTCACCTTAACCAGCGCCTTCACCTCCAGCCATTTTGAAAAGTAGTCCACCATGACTAGCAGGAATTTCCTCTGGCCACTCGCTTGGGGAAAAGGACCCACCAGATCTAGCCCCCATATAGCAAAAGGTCAGGGAGCTGTGATTTTCCGCAACCTCTGGGCCGGAAGGAGCTGGAGGGGGGTGAACTCCTGGCATTTTGACACCTTTTCGCGAATTCCTCCGCATCTTTCCTGAGGGTAGGCCAGAAGTACCCCTGTCTCAGCACCCTCCCCTCTAACGTTCGGCTCCCCGAGTGACTCCCGCACTCTCCTGAGTGCACCTCTTGCAGAACCTTTGGAACCTCTTCCTCCGACACACATCGGGCAAGCAAACCCGACAACGTCTTGCAGTATAAAACTCCATCTTTCAGCAGGTAGTACGCTGATTTGTATCTGGTATGCTTCTTGTCGAGTTCTTTCGCGAGTAGCTGCCCTGAAGCCAAAAAGGCGATTAAGGGGTCCATCCAAGACCTCTGCTGGCATATCTCCATGAGTTCCCCTTCTTCTATAGACGGCCTGAAGAGCTCCATAATTGTTCCTCCAGCTCGAGGGCCATACTTGGCGAGTTGGTCAGCCTGAGTTCTCTCCCCCCTCGGGACGTGTTGAATTGAAAAGCTTCGGAACTGCCCGATGATGCCCTTGACCTTTCCCAGGTACAGCTGGAGGGCGGGCTCCCTTTCCTCAAACTCCCCTTTGATCTGACCCGCGACCACCAGGGAGTCTGTCGAGACCTCAATGTCTTGTATGCCCAACTATCGGGCTAACCTGAGCCCTGCGATGACTGCCTCATATTCCGCCTGGTTGTTGGTGATCGTGAAATGGATCTTCAAGGCCTGTTCAATCCTGGTCCCCTCCGGACTTATCAAGACCATTCCCCCTCCGAAGGAATTTCTTCTCGACGCTCCATCTACCAACATCCTCCAGGTTGCTCGAGGGGACACTTCAGTCTCCTGGACCTCAACTACGTAGTCCACCAAGAAATCGACCACCGCCTGTGCCTTAATGGTGAGTCGAGGAATGAAAGTGAGTTCGAATTCACTGAGCTCTATTGACCACTTGGCCAGCCTCCCGCAATGTTCTACCCCTTCCAAGATGCGACGGAGGGGGTGATCTGTTACCACCTGAATAGAATGAACCTGAAAATACGGTCTGAGCTTTCGGGTCGAGAAGATGAGGGCAAACACTAACTTCTCAAGAATGGGGTACCCGACCTCCGCTTTCTTTAGGACCCTGCTCACGTAGTAGATCAGAAATTGCTTCTTCCCTTCTTCTCCACAAGAACCGAGCTCACAGCCCCAGTCCCTACCCCTAAGTATAAGAACAAGACCTCTCCTTGCCTTGGCCCCTGGAGTAAAGCCGCCTGGGTGAGCTGTTGCTTTAGAGCCTGAAAAGCCTTCTCACATTCTAGGGTCCATTCAAACTTCTTGCCTCCCCGCAGTGTCCGAAAGAAAGGCGAGCATCTCTCTCCGGCTCGAGAGAGAAACCTGCTTAGCCCGACCAACTTGCCGGTGAGACGCTGAACTTCCTTGGCATTTTTAGGGGATTCCAACACTAGGATTGCTTTTACTTTCTCGGGGTTGGGCACCACTCCAGATGGAGTGAGAAGATGTCCTTGGAACTTTCCCCTATTGGCTCCAAATACACATTTCAGGGGGTTGAGTCTCATTCTATATTTTCTCAAGGTTTCCTCGAGGTCCAGGACGTGAGATTTGAGGTCCCTGCTTTTGGTCATTAAGTCATCCACATACACCTCGAGGTTCCTCCCTTTCTGTTTTCGGAAGATCCGATCCATCATTCTTTGGTAGGTCGCTCCCACATTTTTCAACCCGAAAGGAATCATATTAAAACAGAAGCACCCATCCTCCGTGACGAAGGTGACGTCCTTAACGTCCGGAGGATGCATGCGTATTTGGTGATATCCGGAAAACGCATCCAAGAAACTCATAAAAGGAAAACCGACGGCTGAGTCAACCAGCGCGTCGATTCAGGGCAGCGGGTAACAATCCTTGGGGCACGCTTTATTTAAAAGAGAGAAATCCACACACATTCTCCATCTACCCTCCCCCTTTTTAACCATTACAACATTACTTACCCACCCTGGATACTTACAGGCTGACACAAACCCCGTCTTAAGTAACTTCTCTACCTCCTCCCTAATAGGCCCGACCATCTTGGATGCGATGACCCTCTTCTTCTGCTGTATGGGGAGGGTGTTGGGATCGAGATTGAAGCGGTGGCATGTGACGTCCGCATCGACCCCGGGCATGTCTGCGACGCTCCACGCGAAGACGTCAATATTCTTTTGCACGCAGCCCTTGATCTTCTCTCGGTCTTCCGGGCTGAGTTCGCCGTTGATCTTTACCTTCTCCTTTCTCCCTTCCTTACTACGGATCTCTACCTCGAGTACCTCCACGTCCGCCTTCAGCCTTGATGGCTCTTCCTCCCCTTCCTGCTCTTCCAGCACGTCCTATTTTCTGACTTCGTCTTCCGCGACAGCCATTACCATTTCTTCCCCAAGCTTTTCCATCTCCCACTTGCTTGCGCCCTCTCCTTCTTGTAGTGAGGCTCTTCTTTTTTCCAGCCGGGCCCCCCTCCTGGGCGACCCTCCCGCTTCCTCCATCTTCCTCTTCTCTTTCCTCCTTTCATCTTCCTTTGGCTCCCCTTCCTCTTCCGCCTCCATCTCTCCCTCGTCCTTTCCAGCCATTTCTAGCTTCCCCGCAATGCCACCAACCATCAGTACTTCTCCCTCTCCACCAACATCTTCTTCCTCCCTTTCTTCTACCTTGCCCCCAAGCTCCTGTTGGCATCGTTCCATCCTTTTTTCCATCTCTTCAGCATCCTCCTGCCAGGAGACGGTGTTCACTGCCGTCACGTAGCATTCCCTTGCAGCCTTTGGATCCACCCGCACCCTGATTTGGGTACCTCCTGAGTTCAGCTTCAAGCAATGGTGAAATGATGAGGGGACGCATCTGAAAGCGCTGATCAAGGGGCGCCCAAAAATGGCGTTGTAACTACTGGGGGCATCCACTATGACGAAGCGGTAATTTCAGGATAGCCCTCCCCGGGTTACTTGGAGTCCCACTCCCCCCTCGACTTCTGTCCTCTCTCCTGAGAACCCAAACAATGGCCCATCCGCTGCCAGCACCCTCCGGGCCTCCACCCTCATCTCATTGAATGCTTTCTTGAAAATCACGTTCACTGAGCTCCCATTGTCTACTAGGATCCGTGACACCGTAAAAGTTTCGATGGCGGTTCGTATCACCAGCGCGTCACAGAAAGGGTCTTCATGATCTGGCATGTCCTTCCTTGAAAAGGTGATCTTTTCATCTGGGGGAGGGGATTGCGACGTCGAGGCTACGCTTCGGCGATACATAGTGTGAAGGCTCGCCTTTCGGGCCGCCTCTATTACTACTCCCCCGTGGATTACTCTGATTCCCCCTCGATCTCCTACATCTGTTCGGTCTATGCATCAATCCTCCTCTCCTATACCTGTCACTTCGTCTATCCGCACCGGTCTCTGTTGCTCTCCTACTCCTCTAGTTCTTCTCATTTCCAAGAAATCTGGGTAGGTACCCGTTGCGTGACCTTCCTCCTCGTGGAAGTCGCAATATTGCAACGCAACTTCCCACCCTTACCTTCCCTCCTGAGGGTTTCTCCTTCTCCCAGCTCCTGCTCCTCTTCCTCTCTCCCGGACTCTACCTCTACCTCGGCCGATCTCCATAGCCTGCTGCGGAGGGGGCAGGGGTGGTCTATGACCATACCCCTACCCTTGCTGGTGAAATCTTCCCGGTCCTCCTTGTTGGTTCCTCCCCCCGTGGGGAAATCCACTCCCTTGTCCTGAGGCTGGGCCTCCCTGTTGCCTCCAACCTAGCTCTTGATACGCCGGCGTCCTCGGCTCTTCTCTTCTTGCTTCCTGCTGTCTCCCCTGGCTCCCTCGACTCCAACTCCGTAAGCCTTGCCAACTTTTTTGCAAAAGCGGGATTTTCCGCCTCCATCGCTATTTCCTTCGCCGCCTTCTCCATCAAGCCTTCAAAAGACAGCGGCGCCTTCCGTGTGAGGCTCGTTTTGAAGAAACCTTCTCGTAGTCCCACGGTAAAGGCCATCTGGAGGGCAAACCCCGACACCTCTTGTATATCCAAGATCTCCTCTTGGAACCTATCCACGTACTGAGCCAGGGATTCACCTGCCCTCTGCTTAATCAAAAAGATCGACTCCAGGTTCTTCTTTCTCTTCTTAGAAGTGGAGAACCGTAGCTGGAAGCTCCTGCTTAGGTCCTCGAAGCAGTATATCGAGCCTGTCGGGAGCTGGTGAAACCAGTCTCTAGCCTTGTCTTTTATGGTGATGACGAAAAGATGACATTTAAACGCGTCCGTCATGGGCCTAATCGAAACCGCGTCCTCGAACCACTGCAAGTGATGAAGGGGATCATCTTTCCCCACATAGTAGTTCATTTCGGGTTCCCGGAACCCTTCCGGGACGGGAGCTGACAGGATCAGCTCACAAAATGGTGACCCTCTCGCCACCGGTCTCGCCGCCCCCACTCGCGCGACGACCTCTCCTGGCGAGATGGTACTCGCCGGGCTTGGGAACAGCTCCCTTCTTGCCATGTCTCTCCCGCTCCCTTCCGCCATCACCTCCTTCCCCGGTCTCCTCCCCGGGGCATCTTCTCCCACTCGCGCCTAGACGAGCTCTTCTTGCGGCGCGAGAGCAGGCACCTGTGAGGAAGACGGTGGAAAGGTTCAACAACCCTCTCAGGCACCTCTATCGGTCTATTTATAGGCCTCTGAATCTGATCTGCAAATATCACTTCTGAATTAACCTGAAATGATCAAAACACCCTGAGCTGGGTCTGCCAACAGCCAAACTCCGCTGTTCTGGTGGGCTATACGCAGACCTCCAGAGGTAGAAGTGTAAAATTACTTGGGGCAAAAAGGTAAAATCCCCCTTGGGGGTAAAAAGTTAAAAACATCTTTTCTCCCATGTGGCGAGTGGGGAAAAGACTGCCGGGCGAGACGACCCTCTTTGTTCGTCTCGCCGGCCTCTCGCCTAATAGGCTATCTCGCCGCCTAGAACCATCTCGCACTAGTTGGGCGTCTCGCCTACCTCAGAGAATCCCCCATCCCGCCTCCTGCAGGTGGGCCTCCTGGTCTTACTCGCCTGTCAAGTTCATCTCGGCAGCCTTCCCTTCTCGCTCATTGAGCCACCTCTCGCGAGCCCAAGGTTGTACAGAAGATACAACAGATGTTGGGTACATTGGTTTAAATGTACCTGATTTGAAGAAGCCTCACCCTACTCAATGATATACATCAAAATGTATTTGATGTATTTTTGAGTTGCCTTGTGCAGGTTAAGTATTTGCAGGGAAAGTAGAAAAGTTTCTAAGTCCATGTGTCGACACCCAGACAGAAAGTGTCGACACTTAAGAAAACTTGTGTCGACACCCAGACAAGCAGTGTCGACACTTGGAGTAATTGTGTCTACACCAGGGATGCAGAGTCGACACCAGACAGAAAGTGTCGACACCAGGAGCTGTGTCGACACTCAATGAAGGAAAGTACAGTGAAGTAGTGTCGACACTTAGAAGCAGTGTCGACACCCAGAGGATTTGTGTCTACATCAAAAAGTGTCGACACTTGGAGGCTGTGTCGACACTCAGCAAAAGTCAGCAGAGACTAAGTATAAGTGTCGACACAAGAAAGAATGTGTCGACACTCAGCAGAAAAATCAACATATGAAGAATGTGTCGACACAAGGAGCTGTGTCGACACTTAGCAAAGTTCAGCAAAATTCTAAGTACAAGTGTCGACACAAAGGAGATGTGTCGACACTCAGCTAAAAGTCTCAACAAAAGAAGATGTGTCGACACAAGGAGAAGTGTCGACACTCAGCAAGTATCAACACAGAAGTCAAGTGTCGACACCAAGAAGAAGTGTCGACACTGAACAAGTTCAACACATGAAGATGTGTCGACACAAAGGAGTTGTGTCGACACTTACAAGAATTCAACAAAGTACTGAAGAACAAGGACTTGTGTCGACACACATTATCAGTGTCGACACATGATGAAGAAGCTGTGTCGAGAAGTGAATTCTACAACACAAGGAGTTGTGTCGACACCTTGAAGGCTAGTGTCGACACTTAGTCAACTTGTGTCGACACTTAGTCTATAAGTGTCGACACTTAAAGACAGATTGTCTCGACACTTTCAGACAGATTCAGATACTTCAAGAACTGACTGGATGACTTGACAGCTGCCATTCCAGCCGGTCTACTGCACCTGTCAGAGTTGTCAGAAATCAGTTAGGAACCGGACCAGCCGGTCACCATGAAGAAGGCCTATATATAGGCTTATACTGTCTACAGAAATAGTAGATCAAGTGATTTAAAAAGAAAAGAAGATCTAGCTATTCATTGAAGAATCAAGTGAAGATCTAAGTAGTTGGAGAGAGAGAGCTCCATCCAAGAAGACAGCCGTTGGAACCAGGCTATGAAGAAGGGTTCAGACCTAGTTTTGAATCTTAAGTTGCAGTGATTGAAGATCAGCTGCAGAGAATCAATCTTATTGTGTTCTACATTCAAGAAGCTTTGAATAAAGCCGAGTCAGGTTGATCTCAGCAGAGTTCTTCCAAAAACTCATCAAGAAACTCTCAACTCTTCTCTCTTTTCTCTGAGTTGTAGGGTTTACATTTTGCATTCATATTATCTTGTAGGATCATTAGGGATCTGAGTTGTAAGCCTGTAATTATAAAAGCTGAGTGTAGGGCATGTGTGCCTGAGTGTAGGAGAACTAATTCTCTGAGTGTAGGCCTGTTGTGGCTGAGTGTAGGCCTTGTGGCTGAGTGTAGGCTTTGTGAAGAAGCTGAGTTGTAGGGCCTTGGGCCTGAGCTGTAGGAACCTGGTTGAGGTTCTGAGTGTAAGATCTGAGGATCTGAGATAGTGGAGGAGTTTGGCTGAATCTAGTACACTACTAGATAGGCGAAGGGGGAAAGTGGATGTACCCAAACCGTGGGGAACCTCTATAAATTTGTGTCTTCACTGTGTGAATGTTTGATTGTTGTGATTGCTGATTGACAGCTGTGTAGAAATAGTTATAAATTTGTGATATAACCTGCTATCTACCTAAAAGGTGTGAAAAAGATTAAGTCACCTATTCACCCCCCTCTAGGTGATTAGGTACAATTTCTTTCAAGTGGTCTCATAGGGAGGTTACTCAAAAAAAAGGACATAACTGTCTGAGTAGATCCTGTTGGCAGATTAAGTGAAATCAAGAAAATCAAGAAACATGGGTTCAACAGAGAATCATAAGGAACTTGGATCCATGAAGTTACCCATTTGCAGAAAAGAAATTTTTGGCATCTGGAAGGAAAGGGTGAGACTATTTATGGAAGCCTCAGACCCTAGAATATATATCACAGTTAAAGAAGGGCCATATGTGCCTATGAAGGTTTCAGTCCTGGATGCAAATCAGAGAACACCTAAGGATTTCTCTGAAATGACAAAAGATGAGATAATTCTAGCCACAATGGACAAAAGGGCTCAGAATATCATTGTGAGTGCCATATATGATGCTATCTTTCAGAATTTAATACACTGTAAGACATCTAAGGAGATGTGAGATACCTTGATAGTGTATATGGAGGGTTCTGAAGAGGTAAGGCAAGACAGAAAGTCTTTGCAAAACCAAGAATATGAAAGTTTCAGGCAAGGTAGGACTGTTAGCATAACAGAATGCTATAAGAAATTCTATAGGATTGTGAATGAGCTAATGTCCTATGGAAGAGATTTCAGTAATTATGAGCTAAATGATAAGTTCTTGAGGTCCCTAACAAAGGATTGGGACACCAAGATCTGTGTCATTAGGGAAATGACCAAGTTAGCTGATATTCCCCCTCCAACTTTGTTTGGAAAACTGATGTCCTATGAAATGCAGTTGATGGTAAGGAAGGAGGAGGAGAAGACTACAAGAAGTGAGCACAAAGAAAGAGCAGTGGCATTCAAAACAGAAGCCACCAAGAAATACAAAAGTAAGTCTCCATCTCCACCTCCAAAAGTGACAGAGACTGAGTCAGATGAAACAGCAAGTAGAGATTCTGAGAGCAGTGAAAGTGATGAGGACTTTGTAGCTTTCACAAGACACTTTCGAAAGTTCTTAAAGAAGAAACAGTGGAGGACAAAGCCATCCACTTCACAGGGTAAAGATGACTATTATCAGAACAAAAAGTCATCAAAGAAAGACAGGACAAAGCCCAAAACAAGCAAAGTAACCTTATCCAAAATTGTATGCTATTGCTGTAACAGACAAGGACATGTTATTGCAGACTGTCCAGAGAAAAGGAAGGAGTCTAATGATAAGAAGAAGACTCAATTCAAGGGCAAGAAGGAAAGGTCCTTTGTTGCCAAGAAGGACAAAAGTCTGTCAGACATATCTTCATCAGAAACTGAGTCAGAAGCTGAAGCATACATAGGACTGTTTGCTGAACAAGAAGAAGAGGAGTTCATCCAGATAATGGACTCCATATATGAACAAGAGGACACTCAGTGCCAAGGACTGATGGCCTTAACAGAAAGTGACAAAATCCTGGAGCAGCCAGGACCTAGCAAGGTACAAAATTGTTCTTTAAGTTCAATTTCTTGTACTAGTTCAGATTCAGTTACATCAGCATCAAGTGATGCCAGTGGATCTGAATCTGAAGGGGATGTTCATCAGTTGATAGATGAATATAGAGTTCTGTTGCAAGCATTTAAGAAAAGCAAATCCTTGGCTAAGAGTCAGGCTAAGGAGATTGCAAGTCTCAAAATGACTGCAACTGATTTTGATAAACCGATTGATCAAAAGTTGAATGAAATAGCCAGACTGAAGAGCATAACTGTTATTCAGATGGGGACTATAACATTCAAAAATGATCATATCAAGAGTCTGGAGATTAATCTTCAGAAGGAGAGAGACATTGTTGCTAGGTTTTCTAAACCTAAGTCTGTTCTACCCTTAATTGATGAATTTGTTCATCATAAAGGTAAAACTGGATTAGGGTTTACTAAACCTGCTAGGACTGTTCAGTCCAAGTCTAAGGGCAAAGCCCCAGCTCTCAACAAGCCAGCTGTAGATAAAACATCTAGGGATGTACCTAAGCAAAGATACAATAGGTTTGAGTGCTGGTGCTGTGGCAAGGTAGGCCACTATGCCATAGACTATTGGCACAATTCTAGTGCCAAAGTGAGTAGCAAACTGCCTGTTGGAAGATCTGCAGGTAGCTTTGTTAAGAGGCAAACTAACCAGCACCAAGGACCCAAGAATTCTTTGGGTTCTAAGGTCAACTAATCTGTTTTGCAGGTGAGTCCAAGTGGCCATGCCCCAATATGGTACTTGGACAGTGGATGTTCCAGACACATGACTGGAACTAGGGGATTGCTAAAGGACTTCATACCAATCAAGGATGGTCCTAAAGTCACCTTTGGTGGTTATGAAAAAGGGATCATCAAGGGTTTTGGTGACATTTCTAGCTCCCATATTACTATTACTCAAGTGGCTTATGTTGAAGGTTTGAAACATAACCTTATTAGTATAAGTCAATTGAGTGATTTAGGATATGACATCTCATTTGTTAAGGATGGTTGTCATATCAGGAGGTCAAATGATCAAGAGATCATTTTGACAGGTTATAGAAAAAGAAATGTCTATTGCCTAGACATTATGTGTGAGACCAATGGTTCTCCAGTGTGTCTTGTAGCTGATGAGAAAGTCTCTCATTGTGTCAAATGGCACAAGAGGCTAGCCCATCTTAACTACAAGACAATTGGCCAACTCTATAGCAAAGTGTTAGTGAGGAATGGTCCTCAAGTTAAGTGTATTAAAGATGGGATATGTTCAGCTTGTCAAAAGGGCAAGCAGACTAGATCCAGCTTTAATAGCATTGAAAACAAAGATGATGTGAGGTATTTATACCTCTTGCATATGGATCTCTTTGGTCCTATGCCAGTTCACAGCCTAGGTAGGAAGGTCTATACCTTTGTGGTTGTAGATGACTACTCAAGGTTTTCCTGGGTGTTCTTCCTTAGACAGAAATCTGAAACACCTATAATCTTCTATAGCTTTGTCAAACAAATTCAGAATGAACTAGACAGTACTATGGTCAAAATAAGAAGTGACCATGGTACTAAATTCTAGTCTGATAGTATGACAAAACTATGTGAAGAATTTGGGATATTTCAGGAGTTTTCTTCACCAAGAACACCTCAGCAAAATGACATTGCTGAGAGGAAAAATAGGACCTTGATTGAGGCTGGTAGAACCCTTTTAAGTGATACATCACTCCCAGAATATTTCTGGGCTGAGACAGTGAATACTGCATGCCATGTAATTAATAAGGCTACCATTACTAAAAGCCACAACAAGACTCCCTATGAGATTGTGAAAGGCAGAAAACCAAACCTATCCTATTTCAGGATCTTTGGTTGTAAGTGCTTTATACTTAACAATGGTAAGTCTTACTTGACTAAGTTTGCTGCCAAGTCCCAAGAGGGGATTTTTGTTGGGTACAACAACAATAGTAAGGCTTATAGGGTCTACAACTTGTCTACTCAAGTTGTAGAAGAGTCTGTACATGTAGTATTTGATGAAGCTAGACTTATTAACCATGAGTTGTCTAGAAGTATTTGCAGCTCCTCAGGTATAACTAAGAAGATGGACAAGCTCACTATTGAAGAAGGACCTACAGCAAGTCAGCATGTAGATGATAGTGGCTGTTGTCCAGGGGGAGTACTACATGTACCAAATGAAGAAGAAGACCAAGGAGTGCAGCAAGTTGAAGAAGCTGAAGGAGTTCAACCTGAAGCCAGGATGCCTCCAGCTAATAGACATCTAAGAGATCATCCAGCAGATCAAATCATTGGTGATCTAAGACAAGGGGTATAAACAAGAAGCAGAAATCTGAATGCAGTACTTTACTCCAGTTTTCTATCCCAAGTAGAGCCAAAGAAGTTTGAAGAAGCCATCCTAGACCCTCACTGGGTTGAGGCAATGCAAGAAGAGCTAAATCAGTTCAAGAGATGCAAAGTCTGAGAGCTTGTTCCTAAACCAAAAGACCACAACATAATTGGAACCAAGTGGATCTTTAGGAACAAGATGGATGAACATGGTGTCATTATTAAGAATAAAGCAATACTGGTTGCTAAGGGATATAGGCAGGAAGAAGGTATTGATTTTGATCAAACCTTTGCTCCAGTAGCCAGACTGGAAGCCATAAGGATGTTCCTGGCCTATGCAACCTATCAAGGATTTAAAGTATATCAAATGGATGTTAAGTCAGCCTTTTTGAATGGCAATTTGAAAGAGGAAGTCTATGTGGAACAGCCATCAGGTTTTGTTGATTCAACTCAACCTAATTATGTCTATAGACTTAGGAAGGCATTGTATGGGTTAAAACAAGCCCCTAGGGCTTGGTATGAAACCCTGTCTAGTTTCCTCATTGAGAATAAATTCACAAGGGGGAAAATAGACAAGACTCTATTCCTTAGGGAATCCAGAGGCAAGATCATACTAGTCCAAATATATGTAGATGACATAATATTTGGGTCTACTGAAAGTGGTCTTTGCAGGAAGTTTGCAAAACTTATGCAAGGACAATTTGAGATGAGCAGTATGGGGGAACTTAAGTTCTTCTTTGTTCTCCAAGTTAGACAGACTGAGAATGGTTTATCCATATGCCAGTCTAAGTTCACCCTAGAATTAATAAGGAAATATGGTATGGAATCTTCCAGCACCATGAAAACTCCTATGGGGTCAAGTATGTCTCTTAACAAAGATGATGCAGGGAAATCTGTAGATGAGACTTTGTATAGAGGGATAGTTGGCTCCCTTCTATATTTGACTGCAAGTAGACCAGATATCATGTATGCTACATGTGTCTGTGCTAGGTACCAAGCATGCCCTAAAGAGTCTCATTTGACAGCAGTCAAAAGGGTACTGAGATATCTAAAGGGCACTCCTTATCTAGGCCTTTGGTACCCTAGGAATGGAGATTTTGATCTAACAGGTTATTCAGATGCAGATTTTACAGGCTGCAAAGAAGACAAAAAAAGTACAACTGGAACCTGTCAATTCCTAGGTGGAAGACTGATATCTTGGAGTAGCAAGAAGCAAATAAGTGTGGCTATCTCCACAGTAGAATCAGAATATGTGGCTGCAGGAAGTTGTTGTGCTCAACTTCTATGGATACAACATCAGCTTGAGGATTATGGTATTCAAGTGAGTAGAACACCACTGTTTTGTGATTCTACTAGTGCTATATCAATTGCAAATAATCCTGTTTCCCATAGTAGAACTAAACACATTGAAATAAAATATCATTTTCTAAGGGAACATGTAGAAAAAGAAGATATTTCACTTGAATATGTTAATACAGATAATCAACTAGCTGACATGTATACTAAGCCCCTAGAAGAAACCAAATTCAATAGGTTCAAAATTGAATTAGGTATGATAAACTTAGAATAAGTTTATAGAAATGGCTAAGTAAAATAGTGTCGACAGACAGAATTGTCTGTGTCGAGACAGAAAATTGGTGTCGACACTTCAGGGAAAAGGTGTCGACACATCTAGGAAGTTGGTGTCGACACTTCAGAAAATTAGTGTCGACACATATAGAGTCAGTGTCGACACAACCAAGAAGGTGTCGACACTTAGAAATTACTCAGAATTATCTAAGTAAAGTCTCGACTAAGTGTCGAGTTAAGTGGTGTCGACACATAAACAAGTGTCGACATATAAACAAGTGTCGACACATATATTCTGTCGACTAAACTTGTGTCGACACAATGTGTCGGGACATTATAAGTCAGTGTCGACACTTTTCAACAAGTGTCGACACAATTTAAGTTAGCTGACCCGCCCTTTCATCTTCAAACCTAAAAAGGTATAAATAGGATTTCTCCATTGTCTGTCGACACGCTCACCAAAGTTTCGAGACCAAACTTGTGTGTCGACACCTCTCTTCTCTCAGTTCAAATTCTTCAAACCCTAATGGCGCCAAAGCTCGAGGAGAACTTAAATGAAGGCTATGAACTGGTGCGGGATGCGTTTGATGATGCAGAATCCGAGACCAAGAATGTGGTAACCCTAGTAGCAAACTCAGGGTTAGAATTTCTTGTTTCAGAGCCCACAAAGATTTGGAAAAAAGAAGTTTTAGAATTTCTAAATGGAGCAACCCTAGACGAGACTGGACTCAAAATAAAGTCAAGGGTACATGGAGAAAAGGTGAAGGTCTCACCAAAGAGTTTAAGAAAGTCCTAAACCTACCAAGGACAAAAGAAGAGGATGAAGTTATTGCTTCTAAGACCAGAGAAGCATTAACATGGTGTGGACTGGATTCAAAGATGAAAATTGGATCAGTCTTCAATAGAAAGAGGATGAACAGCCAGGGAAAATTTCTCTCAGAAATAGTTGGCAAGGTGATCTTGAGTAAGCCTGGAGGGCATGACAGGGTATCAGCCCATATGTTCAATCTTATGACTAGGATTATCTTCACCCTGCACACTGATTGGTCTGTTGTTGTCTTTGATAAGATTAAATAAAGTATGAAGAAACCCAATTTGGGTAGAATACTAAGTCTTTACTTGGCTGGTACTATACTAGAAGTAATGAGTCAAGCTGCTGGATCAAAAATAAATAATATGAGGAAGATGGACATGAGACTCTTCTCCAGATGGGATAGGGTCATGACCAAGGAATTACCTACTCTTGAGAAAATAACTCCACAAAAGAAGAAGAAAAAGATAGCCCCTGTGGCTCAAGATTCATCCAGCAGTTCAGAAGAACAAGTTGTCTTTACTCCAGATGGTGACCAAGAAGACACTGGAACTGCTGGGAAGTCTCTAGCTCAACAAGATGTTGCAGAGAGGCAGGGGGAGCTACCTCAAGCTAGCCCCATTCACCAAGATTCTGTCCAGGGGGAGCTTCTAGAAGTGGAAGACCCAACTCCACTAGAGAGTGCGCAAGCCACCCACACTATCCTTGAGGTAATCTCAGAAATCAATCAATTAGATTTCCTTATTGAGAGTGAAGTTATAATTGACAACTTATCTGATGTTAATCAGCAACCTCAGATTGATAGTCAACTCCCAGATGTTGTCATGGAGGACACATCTGTTGCAGCTCAAGTTGTAACTGATCAAGTTGTTGATGAGCCAAGGGGATCTCCTGCACAACCTCAACAAGAGTATACAATGGTAGATCTCTTCCTTAATCTAGATCAAACAGACTTTGAGAAGGAAAGTGCTGTTGCTGAAGGGGAGAAGTCTCAAGTTGAGGGGGAGCCAGTGGTAATACTAGAAGAAACTGCAAGACAAGAGCCTGAGAAGCCCAAGGAAGTTGAGGAGCTACCTAGGGAGAGGGTAGAAATTGCAAGTACATCAGCATCTGAAGATGAGGAGGCTGCCAGAGCTAAGAAAAGGAAATTCCAAGTATTTAAAAGAAGGAGCCAGACTTATAAGAAGGCATTACAAACCATAGCACCACAACAAGCACTACAACCAGCACCATCAGTAGATTACAGTTCTCTGATGGTTGCTATGCAAATAAAGCTTGATGAACAAAGGAAAGCTCTTGAAAAGTATGTAGATGAAGGGCAAAAATCACTACAATTTGATCTGGCCCAGGATATTAAGTCTATTCGATTTGAAATGAATCTCAATAAAAAGGAAATGACTGACTGCTTCCACAAGGGAGGGAATGCAGTAGTTTACTTGGCTACACATCAAGAGAAAATCAAAGCTCAAGTGGATGACATTGTACTGAAGCAAGGGTATGTTCTTGAGAACCAGATCAGAATGAATGACAACTTAACAGCTTCACACAATGCCATTGTCGCAGAGATGAAGAACATAGCTACTGGACTAACTACTTCTAATGCTACTGCTAAGGCAAAGTTTGATAAAGCATTGCAAAATAGTTTAACTGATGTTACATCTGCTATTCAAGATTCTCAAAAGCTGATAACTGAAAAGCTCCAAAGGTTGAAACCTTTCTTTAAAGATGGAGTCAACTATTTGGATGCCCAAATCAGATTTCAAAAGGATGATCTAAGAGATCACATAGAAAGAGAAGTCATAAAGGGGGAGAGGGTGTTAGTCAAAGCTAGCTCTGATCATGCTAAGTGGATTTCTAATTCTATCAGAGCCACCCTTGGATATCCTCCATTGTGTGATGATGACAATGTAGCAGAATCTGGGATTAACCCTGCATATCTTGGAGGAGAGCCAGCTGAAGTAGCCCAAGTTATCTATCCTCCACCAGATTTTGATATTGTACAAGCTGATATCCAGACTATGTATAGCCCAACTGAGGGAAAACAAAATGTCATCATAGATAAGGTGGTTCAGCCAGTGCCTGAGGCTGTACTAAAGGAACAAGAAGCTTTGCTGCTCAAGGAACAAGAGACTCTGTTGTCTAAGAAGAGGTTTAGAGAGCAAGTTGAACAAAGACCAGATTTTGAACAGTGGAGCCCCACTTCAAGAAACATTATCTTAACTGCATGGAAAGCTGCCAAAGATAATATTCAAGACAGAAACAAATGGTATTCTGAACAAGAATGGAGAAAGCATGAAAATAGGCAAGAAGCCATAGTGCAGTATAGAAGGAAGGCAAAGATGGGAAAGCTACCTCCTACTGCCCAGGAGCCTAGCAAGTACTTTCCCAAGCCATATCATTACTTTGAGAGGCAAAAGATTAAAGCTGAAGAGCTAAAGAAGAAGGATCAGAAAGGGAAGAAGCCTGCTGATGCTGAAGATGCTAAAGCTCCTATGCAAGCCAAGATTCAGTCTGGAAAAGGCATAGTGATCAAAGATGCTGAGCAAAAATAGAATAGAATTTTATTCAGTTTACAATTGTAATCTTTTGATTTTAAACACTTTGTAAACTTTTGTAAAATGAATATGACAAAATTGTTAGAACAATGTGCTGTGTGTTAAATCTATTTCATAATTGTTCTGAGATGATATCTATGTGTACATGTTTGCTTAATACATGTTTATGCTTTCCCTGATTATATGATCCTGTTTACATCATACTGTGATTTTGTTATGTATGGTGTATATCATTGACTAAGGGTTATGACTTCTCCAAATAGGGGGAGATTGTTGGGTACATTGGTTTAAATGTACCTGATTTGAAGAAGCCTCACCCTACTCAATGATATACATCAAAATGTATTTGATGTATTTTTGAGTTGCCTTGTACAGGTTAAGTATTTGCAGGGAAAGCAAAAAAGTTTCTAAGTCCATGTGTCGACACCCAGACAAAAAGTGTCGACACATAAGAAGACTTGTGTCGACACCCAGACAAGCAGTGTCGACACTTGGAGTAATTGTGTCGACACCAGGGATGCAGAGTCGACACCAGACAGAAAGTGTCGACACAAGGAGCTGTGTCGACACTCAATGAAGGAAAGTACAGTGAAGTAGTGTCGACACTTAGAAGCAGTGTCGACACCCAGAGGATTTGTGTCTACATCAAAAAGTGTCGACACTTGGAGGCTGTGTCGACACTCAGCAAAAGTCAGCAGAGACTAAGTATAAGTGTCGACACAAGAAAGAATGTGTCGACACTCAGCAGAAGACTCAACATATGAAGAATGTGTCGACACAAGGATGTGTGTCGACACTTATCAAAGTTCAGCAAAATTCTAAGTACAAGTGTCGACACAAAGGAGATGTGTCGACACTCAGCTAAAAGTCTCAACAAAAGAAGATGTGTCGACACAAGGAGAAGTGTCGACACTCAGCAAGTATCAACACAGAAGTCAAGTGTCGACACCAAGAAGAAGTGTCGACACTGAACAAGTTCAACACATGAAGATGTGTCGACACAAAGGAGTTGTGTCGACACTTACAAGAATTCAACAAAGTACTGAAGAACAAGGACTTGTGTCGACACACATTATCAGTGTCGACACATGATGAAGAAGCTGTATCGAGAAGTGAATTCTACAACACAAGGAGTTGTGTCGACACCTTGAAGGCTAGTGTCGACACTTAGTCAACTTGTATCGACACTTAGTCTATAAGTGTCGACACTTAAAGACAGATTGTCTCGACACTTTCAGACAGATTCAGATACTTCAAGAACTGACTGGATGACTTGACAGCTGCCATTCCAGCCAGTCTACTGCACCTGTCAGAGTTGTCAGAAATCAGTTAGGAACCGGACCAGTCGGTCACCATGAAGAAGGCCTATATATAGGCTTATACTGTCTACAGAAATAGTAGATCAAGTGATTGAAAAAGAAAAGAAGATCTAGCTATTCATTGAAGAATCAAGTGAAGATCTAAGTAGTTGGAGAGAGAGAGCTCCATCCAAGAAGACAGCCGTTGGAACCAGGCTGTAAAGAAGGGTTCAGACCTAGTTCTAAATCTTAAGTTGCAGTGATTGAAGATCAGCTGCAGAGAATCAATCTTATTGTGTTCTACATTCAAGAAGCTTTGAAGAAAGTCAAGTCAGGTTGATCTCAGCAGAGTTCTTCCAAGAACTCATCAAGAAACTCACAACTCTTCTCTCTTTTCTCTGAGTTGTAGGGTTTACATTTTGCATTCATATTATCTTGTAGGATCCTTAGGGATCTGAGTTGTAAGCCTGTAATTATAAAGGCTGAGTGTAGGGCATGTGTGCCTGAGTGTAGGAGAACTAATTCTCTGAGTGTAGGACTGTTGTGGCTGAGTGTAGGCCTTGTGGCTGAGTGTAGGCTTTGTGAAGAAGCTGAGTTATAGGGCCTTGAGCCTGAGCTGTAGGAACCTGGTTGAGGTTCTGAGTGTAAGATCTGAGGATCTGAGATAGTGGAGGAGTTTGGCTGAATCTAGTACACTACTAGATAGGCGAAGGGGGAAAGTAGATGTACCCAAACCGTGGGGAACCACTATAAATTTGTGTGTTCACTATGTGAATGTTTGATTGCTGTGATTGCTGATTGACAGCTGTGTAGAAATAGTTATAAATCTGTGATATAACCTGCTATCTGCCTAAAAGGTGTGAAAAAGATTAAGTCACCTATTCACCCCCCCTCTAGGTGATTAGGTACAATTTCTTTCAACAGATTTGACTGTTGGTGTTGTGGCAGAATTGGTCACTTTGCCATTGATTGTTGGTTTAATCCTAGAAATGCTGCAACCCCACATGTTGGCAATATGAGGAAGACCACTCCTAATGCTAATATTCGTAGGGGGAGTGTTCTAACCCGAGACCAAGGAACCAAACGTATTTGGGTTCCTAAGGCTAACTGATTATGATTGCAGGAATGTCCAAAGGCCAACAAAACGCCAATCTGGTATTAGGACAGTGGATGTTATCGACATATGACCGGGATAAGAAGCCTTATTCAGAATTTTACTCCAGTTGTGAACGGACCGAAGGTCATCTTTGGAGGTTCAGACCGTGGAATTACTAGAGGCTATGATATGATTACTACCGGTAATGTATCCTTCTCAAACGTGGCTTACGTTGAAGGTTTGGAACATAACCTTATAAGCATAAGTCAACTCTGCGATAAAGGATACATAGTTGAGTTTCACGCTGACAAGTGTTTGATAAAATCTGTTGATGACCTGGAAACGATTCTATCGGGCACTCGAAGCAGAAACATTTTCTGTTTGGATTTCATTTGTATAGATTCTTCAGCACCAGTGTGCTTTTTAGCAAAAGATAGTGCGTCTCTTGGTGACCAATGACACAAGAGATTAGCACATATTAATTCCAAAACTATAAATAAATTATTTTCAATGAACTTAGTACGTGTTGCCCCAAATGTCAAGTACGTCAAAGATAGACCTTGTCATGCATGTGTAAAAGGCAAACAAACAAGGGCTACCTTTAAAAGCGTTATTGGCAAGGATTCTAATAGATGTCTTCATCTACTGCATATGGACTTGTTTGGTCCACTGCAAATTAGAAGTTTGGGAGGTAAGGATTATACGTTGGTAATTGTTGATGATTACTCGCGCTTTGCGTGAGTGTTCTTTCTGAAATACAAGTTAGATACCTTCGACATATTTACTAATTTTGTCAGGCAAGTCCAGAATGAGTACAACTGCTCCATAATCAAAATCAGAAGTGCAATGGAACAAAGTTTAAGTCTGGGGCCATGAAAGAATTTTATGAAAGCTTAGGTATCTTTCATAAGTTTTCCTCTCCTCATACTCCACAAAAAATGGAGTGGCCGAGAGAAGGAATAGAACGCTCATAGAGGCCTGCAGGACCATGTTGAGTGATGCTTCACTTCCGGAATATTTTTGGGTTGAAGCCGTCAACACTGCATGCCACGTGCAAAATCGAGGTCTCATAAACAAAAATCACGATAAGACACCTTACGAACTTCTGAATGGCAGGAAACCAACAATCTCATATTTTAGAATTTTTGGCTGTAAATGCTTCGCGCTAAACAATGACAAGTATCATACTACTAAGTTTATCGTCAAGAAGAAGGAATTGACTTCGACCAGACGTACGCTCCAGTGGCAAGGCTAGAGGCTATAAGGTTATTCCTAGCATATGCTGCACTCAAAGGCTTCATTGTCTACCAGATGGACGTGAAGTCTGCCTTCCTTAATGGTAACATAAAGGAAGAGGTGTATGTGAAACAACCTCCATGTTTTGTTGATTCTAACTTTCCTGATTACGTTTATTTACTGCATAAAGCATTATATGGTCTGAAACAAGATCCTCGAGCTTGGTATGAGACGATGTCTAGCTTTCTACTTGAGAACAAGTTCACAATGGGAAAGATAGACAAGACATTATTTCTTAGGGAAATTAAAGGCAAGATTTTGCTAGTGCAAATCTATGTCCATGACATTATTTTTGGCTCTACTGATGACAACCTCTGCAAGAAGTTTTCAAAACTTATGCAAGGGAAGTTTGAAATGAGCAGTATGGGCGAGCTGAAGTATTTCTTAGGGCTTCAAGTGAAACAGTCTGAAGATGGAATTTTCATCTCACAGACCAAGTTCACCAAATAGCTAATTAAGAAATTCGAAATGGAGAACGCAACCTCGATGAGGACTCCAATGGGTTCAACAATGTCTCTGGACAAGGAGAAAAAGGGAAACCTTTTGATGAAACCAAGTACAGAAGCATTATTGGATCCTTGCTCTACCTTACTGCAAGTAGACCTGACATAATGTTCTCAACATGTGTCTGTGCTAGATTTCATGTGAACTCTAAGGAATCTCACTACGCTGCTGTGAAGCGATTTTTGAGATACCTTAAAGGTACACCAAATCTTGGCTTATGGTACCCAAGAAGTAATGATAGCGAACTAATAGGTTTTTCAGATGCAGATTTTGCAGGTAGCAAAGACGATAGGAAAAGCACTTCAGGGACTTGCCAATTCTTTGGAAGAAGGCTTATCTCCTAGAGTAGTAAGAAGCAAAACTGTGTGGCAATCTCAACGGCCGAGTCAGAGTACATCTCTGCTGGCAGTTGCTGTGCACAGTTACTTAGGATAAAGAATCAGTTCGAAGACTACAACATGAAGTTTAAAAAGATTCCATTATTTTGCGACTCCTCCAGCGCAATAGCAATAGCCAACAACCCAGTCTCGCACAGCCGGACAAAGCATATAAAGCTAAGGTATCACTTCATCCGGGAGCATGTGGAGCATGGGGACATAGACCTTCAATATGTCCCTACAGATAGGCAAATTGCAGATATTTTCATAAAGCCGCTGGACGAGACCAAGTTCTTGTTCTTCAAAACAGAACTTGGGATGCTCAACAAAGAAGACTAGAAAAAGCTGGACTTTCAAGAAGGCTCAAGGCTCAAAGGTTAGTCAAAAATTGGAGTTTTCCAAAAGTTAGTTTTTGACTCGAGTAAGTAACAGCATACTCGAGTAAGTATATGCCTTACTCGAGTAATAGAATGACATACTTGAGTAGTCTACTTGACCTACTCGAGTAGCAGACTGACATACTCGAGTAGTCGACTTCACATACTCGAGTACCTCACTCATCTACTCAAGTACCTCTCTCACCTACTCGAGTACTTTTGTTTACCTACTCGAGTAACTACTGATTCATCTACTCGTGTATGTGCTGAGTCATTTCTTATTCAAATTTTCTTATTCGCAAACCAAAGGCTTATGCCGCCTATTCTATGGTTTACTTCAGTATTTTTTTCAAATAATTAGACCTAAACCTAGGGTTATATAAATAAGAAAATCCAGAAATTTCATCTACACGAAATCATTTCCGTCTCTCGAGTACCCGGCTGGCTCTTCGCCTTCCTCAATCAGTTGCAGAGTCGCGCCCTTTCCTTCTCCCCGTTGATGCTTTCTAGGGTTTCGCCATCTCCAAGACTTCTGAATCATGGCCGCCTCATCTAAGATCGGTGTTGGTTCATAATTAGTCGCCGCCGGGATTGCAGAACTATCTGCAGATTTCCATAATCTCCTGATTTTGCTCGACACCGCCGGCTTAACATTCGTTCTCCAAGAACCATGTCGTATCCTCTTACCCGAAGTTGAAGAGTTTTTCAGGAATGTCAAGGTCAAGCACCATGGCACAGTTTTGATGTCTTCAGTCAAATGTATCAACATTAAACTCACTCCAACCTCTGTTTCTCGACTTCTCCGACAGCCAGCTCCAGATGCAGATGATTTTCTGGGTGATGAAGAATATTCTAGAACTTGCTTACTCTGTGGACTTTCTGCTGATGCTAAATACATCAATAGGTCTGATATGCATGCTGAAGGAAAATTCTTGGTTGATGTCATTGATAAGATTCTTCTACGCAAAACCAACTCCATCAGGGCCATACCCCTTTATTTCTTTGAATTGATGCAAGCTATAGTCTGTAGAAAAGCCTTTCAGTTTGGCTTGTTGATTCTGAATAAGATTAAGGAGAGTATAAAGTACCCCAACTATGCAAGGATAATTTACCTGCTTCTCCATGAGATCAATCCATAGGTTTTCAGTTTCTCCAAGGGAAGTATCATTCATCACATGAAGAAGGTCTCCATCTCCTCCATACAAAGATGGGAGTTAAAGTTGCAAAATCCCTCTCAAGCTGCCAAAGTTACTGAAGCTATGGACACAAAGGACAAGACTCCATCTCCTTCTCCATCTCAGGTCAACAGCTCCTCTGGTGCACCTATTGAGGGGGAGCCTGCTCCTGTTCAGGCCAAGGCACCTACTCCTTCTCCATCTACTCCTCCACCAGTCACTCCAGATGATATCCTCTCAGATCAACAAGTTCTAGAAGCACTATTATCTACTGATGCTGCCATAAATGATATGATAAAGAACTAACTGCAGATGAACCACCTCCTCCTCTCTTTACAAATGCTCCAGTCACTGATATTCCCAAGGACACAACTCATCTACAGTCTCCAGCAAAATCTCCAGTGCAGTCTCCAGCAAGAACTCCAGCAAAATCTCCTGATGCCCCCAAAGAACAGCGAGAAACAATTCTCATTTCTAATGAGCTCTCACCTGAGCAAGCTGAAGCTCCTCTCAGGAATTTGGATTTCACTATCCCTCAGATAATGGATGAAGAGGATGCCATGTTACCCACTACAAGAGCTCAGAGCTCTATTACCCTAACAGAGATATCTCCATGGGTAGCTCCTCCTATTCCTTCTGCTCCATCTACTTCTACTCCTTCTGCTGCTACAGCTCCTGCCTCCACAGATTTGATAACTCAGATTGTACTTCTTCAAGACCAGAAATCATGCTTTGATACCAATTGAAAGATAATAGATGCCAACCTATTCACACCCCTCTAGGTGATTTAGGTTGGCATCTATTATCTTTCAATTGGTATCAAAGCATAATACTGATCAGCTCAGACATCTGTTCCAAATGGGTGGAAAAGTCTTAGACCACACCATCACTAATGTTGGACAAGTTATGGAGCAAGGTCTGACTCTTGCCAATAATCAAATGGAACCAGACAAACGAGCTGAAGCCACTAAGATGAAAATATGTGAAGAAGTTGGCACTTTCAAAGATGATGCCATCTCCCAGCTATCTGTTGAAGTCAGAAAGGGGGAGAAGTTGGTAAAAGAATATTTAGAAAAATCTGATGCCCTCAAGAAAGAATTATGGGAAGCTAAAATGAAAGAGATCCATGATGATGTACTAGCTCAGATACAGAGTGTCAAATTCCACATATGACACTACTATTTGGATGCACAACCAGATCCTTCCAGAATTTACTACTGATCCTACCATTATCCCTCATCACCTGAACCCTCTAGCTGCTGCTGATGCTCATTCTCCTGCTCCTCCTCTGCAACCTACCTTTTCTCCAAGGCCTGGAGACTCAGTTGCTCCTCCAGAGTCAAATGCTCAGGATTGGGAAGATGATCCTGCAAATATCTTTCTCAAAGCCCCTCCTGAGATACTGACTTATAAGAAGAAAAGAAAATATGGTGAAGGTCCTTCTGCCAGCAAGTCTCTTCCTGCTAAAGCTCCTGAACATGCTGAGGTTTGGTCTCCCACTTTCAAGTCTCTCATCCTAGAAACTATCAAACTAGTTTTGGACTTCCATGAGAGCAGAAATATTCACTACAGTTCCCATGAATGGGAGTTATATGAGAATTCCATGACCAAGAGAAGGATATATGACAGAGAATATGGAAGAAATAATCCTGCTGCTCCTCCCAGACCCCCCTAAGTATTATCCTAAACCTTACTGCTATCAAAGGAGACAACATGAGAAACAAGACAAGCAACATCATCAGAGCTAGCCCAAAGGACTCATGAGTTATGGAAATGGATTTTTGTTGTTAATGATATTTTTGGATAATCATATTTATATAATTCAAAGTTTTGATCTTATTATCTTTTTCATAGTTCCTTGATTGCTTACACTGCTTGATTACTTAGCATTCTTTTTTATGTCCATAATTCACCTTAGTGTAAAAGGTTCTGACTTCTACAAATAGGGGGAGATTGTTGGGTATTGTATCCATACTAACCCAGATTTGATGAAGACACCCTTGAACTAAGATGAATTAAGTTGTATTTGATGCTTGGTTTGAGTTATGTGTGTGCAGGAATTCTTATGGGAAGTGGACCAATGTCAGTCTACAATGGGTCACCAAACACAGGACAATATAATGTAATCCCTCATTGTGTGTTCCAAAGTGTTGACTCATGTGTAGCCTCTCTATTGGGATACACTTCATATTCAAGCTCTAGGACTATGAGAAAAGACTTGATGCTGATTTCACCTTAGACGAAGAAAAATTCTGTCAGAAAAATTTTCCTAAGTAAAGTACTCGAGTAGTTCATTACTTACTCGAGTAAGTTACTGGGTGTATACTCGTGTAGTAATTCACTTACTCGAGTAGTTAAGATATACTCGTGTAGTCCAATTATGGCTCTCGAGTAGTTCATCTTATATACTCGAGTAGTTTCCTTTTACCTCTCGAGTTTACAGAATTCTCTTCTAAAGTTTTTCAAAGTTATATACTCGAGTAGTACTATAGAGTACTCGAGTAGTTCTATCTTCTGTCTCGAGTTAATTGAATTCTGACTCTCATGTAGTTCCTACTTACTCAAGTAGTCTAAATCATATACTCAAGTAGTTCATCTACTACTTGAGTAGTCAAAAGCTTTTACTCGTATAATCCAGATTCCCCCTCCAGAAAATTTCTCTAAGCGAATTACTCGAGTAGTTCATGTTATATACTCGAGTAATTCTAATTGTCTTGAGTAATTCATCTTATATACTCGAGTAATTCCTTATGTCTCGAGTAGATTATCTTACATACTCGAGTAGTTCAGTTTTCCTGTTCCAGAAATTTTCTAAGTGTTTGTCTCGAGTAGTCTCTTATATACTTGAGTAGTTCATTCTTATATACTGGAGTAGTATTTCTTGTACTCGAATAATTTACTCCACCTCTCGTGTAAGTACTAAAGTACTCAAGTAAGTCATTTCTGTTACTCGAGTAGCTGACTCCTTTTTACTCGAGTAGTTGACTCCATGTACTCGAGTAATGATTTCTCTTTCTCCCGAGTAATTTTTCTCATGTACTCGAGTAGTCTTCTTCTACCTACTCGAGTAGTGCTGCATATACTCCAGTAGTTCTGCTTGACTCGAGTAACTTTGACTTTTCAGAAATTCTTTAAGTCCAGACCTAACGGTCTTATTCTTAAACGTTGACGTGATTGGTCCACGTGTCTTTCATAATGACGCAATTATGGCTAATTTTTTCTTCTCCTATAAAAGGTCTTGTCTAATCTAACAAACCCTAAGTTTTCAAAGAAAATTATTCTAAGAAGTTTTTGCAGCCATACTGTAAGAAGATTTCTGTCTCCTCTCTCCCTCTCCAAGAAACGGAAATCCGCCGCCGTCGCTATCTCTGATTTCCGACCGGCTAGGGTTTCTTCTTTTCAGAGGATTCAGTTTAAAAAGACTCTACAGATCGAGATCTCCGCTCAACGCTTCATCTTCTTATTCGATCGTGTAAAGTCGAGAAGTTCCAGATCTGATATTGCCGAGATTCTTCTTCAATATTCTGCTAAAGCCGCACGCCTAGAAGAAGGAATTACTGATTTACTGTTGCAGATCTGAACAAGAGAATTTACTGTTTGTATTTTTGTACTACTTTATTTCATTATTGTAGGAGAAGTTTTCTCCGAGTGTAGGAGTTTTCAACTCCGAGATTGTAGGAAGTTTTGTCTCCGAGTGTAGATCCGTTTTTGTGGATCGAGTTTGTAGGAACATTGTTCCGAGGGTAGGATTGATTTCCAATCCGAGATAGTGGAGTAGCCGAGTCTAGTGTATTGCTAGATCAGTAAGGGAAAGTGGATGTACCCAAGGTTGGGGAACCACTATAAATCTTGCCTCGTCTGTGTTTGCTTGTTTGGTAGATAGATCTGTGCTTTGGTTGAGATATTTTTTTATTTTATTCCGCAAAAGACGCACAACTCACCTATTCACCCCCTCTAGGTGATTTAGGTTGGCAAGTATTATCTTTCAGTAATTTGGTATTAATATGTAACTCCACTGACTGTTCCTGGAAAATGGCTATGGGCCCCAGCCAGACCTTCTGTTATATCTCATATGACGGATGTGGGTGTTACAATTTGGTATCAGACTACGGTGTCGGTCTTTCTTAGGAGAATTCTTGGACTAATTCTTTTCAAGGGGTGGTGAGCACATGCATGTGCATCATCGGTATAACATTAAAAGAACCCATGAATGTCCACTTCGGAATTAAAATACACATGTTTGAGGAACCTAAGTGTTCTTATGATTGCTTTTTGGCAATTGTTTGTCACCTAATTGAGTTTTTCTCGATTATAGGTGATTAGGAGTGGTGCAGTGCAGTCACAATATCAGCACGCTGTGGAGAGAAGTGCTCTTAATGACATGCATACGACCCCTCCTTCTGCTGAAACCATCCGAATGGTTGCAAAATTAGTTCTTGCTATGATCAATGCCCAACATGGAAGGCATGTGCAACCCACTATCCCTAGGGTGTCTTCAATACCGGTTGGTGATCTGGAGCAAGTGGAAATTAGAAGATCATCAGATCAGCAGTTGAACATGCTTTTGGCGCATGGGACGCACTCTGCTGACGAGTATTTGTATGTGTTTGTCACGATAAGGCGCTACTCAGGGTTTGAGTTGGAGGACGAGCAGACTATTATAAACAGGTTTTATAACGGTCTACGTGATGATTTATGACTTCTATTGGTAGGACCAAATTAATTGGGATTCCTAGCATTGGTGGAGTCATCTAGATCATTATAAGTAGATTTGGGAAAAGTCCACCAGACGCCAGTGTGCAGGGTACCAAACTTCGTGGATTCTACAAAGTCTGAATACCGCAGGAGGTGGCATAAGAGGTCTAGAACCTCTACTGGTCAAGCTCCTTATGCTTGCCGTACTTGTGGCAAGTCAGGACACCTTACCCACTATTGTCGTGCTGATGCCCCAAAGACAAAGAAAGCCAAGTCAGGAGAAGCTGCATGGCGAGTCCCACTCACTTGTTATATGTGTGGTAAGACAGGACATATTGCCATGAAATGTCAGAGTGGTACTCCAGTGGCAAAGGAGGCTGGGTCTGGAGCGACCTTTGAGCGAGGAGGCCCAATCCACTGTTATAACTGTCGCAAGCCAGGGCATATAGCAGGTGACTGTTGGGGTGTGTTTCCGAAGACAAAGGAAAAGGCAGAAGGCCATAAGCAAAGTGACAAGATGACAAGTACGGTTTAGCTTATAGCTTTTATACCCGTGGCATGATTAGTTACTGGCTTATGATTTGTGTAAGTGGGCTTTGTTCCACTCTTGGTGGTGGAGAGTACTGTTCGTTTCGGGACTTCTCTCTCCTTAGCATCCAAGGTTTTCTTGTGGTCCGTATTATTACTTTATGTTGTATTGATTATGTATATACAAACCAAATGGAAACATGGTCGTTAAAGATTGTAGGTGGTGTAACCCTAAGGGGGGTCACACTAGGGCTAAACACCGAATGCGAGACTAAGTTAGTTGTTCTTGAGGGGGGCATATTTGTTCTTAACTAGAGACTACGAATCCCAAGCCTTGGTTGGTCGGTGTTTCGGTAGTGTCGAAGCTTGCCGACATCTTCCCCGAAAATGACCCTGGAGCCCCACATCAGAGAGAGATCGAGTTCACCATTGAGTTGATTTTTGGTGCCAAGCCGGTGCCACGGTCTCCTTACCGCTTAGTACCGAGAGATATGATGGAATTGAAGGCGTAACTTCAAGAATTTATAGAGCAGGGGTTTGTGCGTCCAAGTTCATCACCTTGGAATGCCCCAGTTCTATTCGTGAAAAAGATGACACCGAGTGACTTCCGGCCCTGCCAGCTAGGTGAGAGCCTGACAGCGGGATCTGCTCGGGGTCCACTACTACCGCCATCGAGTGACTTTCGGCCCTGCCAGCTAGGTGAGAGCCTGACAGTGGGATCTGCTCGAGGCCCACGGATGACACCGAGTGACTTCCGGCCCTGCCAGCTAGGTGAGAGCCTGACAGCAGGATTTGCTCGGGGTACACTACTACCGCCATCGAGTGACTTCCGGCCCTGCCAGCTAGGTGAGAGCCTAACAGCGGGATCTGCTCGAGGCCCACGGATGACACCGAGTGACTTCCGACCCTGCCAGCTAGGTGAGAGCCTGACAGCGGGATCTGCTCGGGGTCCACTACTACTCGAGGACTTGACTTTGCTCGAGGTGGAGACGTCCTGTTTACTTAAGTGGTGTTGGAGAGTTAATTGCACCGATGCTTTTACAAACGGAGGACGCATTCTTCACATAAGAGAGACGATCTAGAAGTCGTCGAATCGGGAAGCTGGCGTCTGAGCCTGTTCCTACTAATTCCTCCAATCGGAAGAGAGATGCAATCGGGGGGACATAGGCCGACATGCAAGGGGGGAGCTGATCTCGGCCGTCAGTGCAGAGGCTCGCTCTTACAATAGCGCTTAGAGTCCCGAGGCATCGTCCCATCATCCGAACTGGGCTATTTAAAAGGAACGGGTTGGACGTTTCGTATCCTGATCTAATGACAAAGATCACTTTGCGCCATGTCATTTGTGGTTGCTTGGAGAGATCGGCCCTTTATCAAATCTGGGAGGTTAGCGTCTAGGATCGTTCCTGATAATTCCTCTAGTCGGAGGAGAGGTGCGATCGAGAGGACATACGCCGACGTGCAAGGGGGGAGCTGATCTCGGCCGTCAGTGCAGAGGCTCGGTCTTACAATAGCGATTAAAGTCCCACGGCACCGTCCCATCGTCCGAACTAGGCTATTTAAAAGGAACGGGTTGGACGTTTGGCTTCCGGAGTCGATCGCGAGGCTAACCCTTGAAGCCCTCAGAAGCTCAAGGCGAATTGGTAATAAAGAGAAAACTTGACCGCTACCGAATTACAAGGAAGAGATAACACATTACCGCTAGGGCGGGAACCCTTTCAGGTCACCCCGGCTCCTAATGCCTCTCAGCTGCTCTCTTACTTGATCTTGAAGACAATAACCTCCAGGTTTCTCGTTGATGTAATAAGTGGGGATATACGGGTTTTCATAGGTAGAAGCGCTCCAAATACGTGCAAATCCTACCCCGAGTGCTATGAGATTCAAACAACAACTATGGGAGGGTACAACTCTGAGTATGAGGACCTTACACACAAAGTATCAACGCACGACCCTGGTCGTCACCTGGTTCCACTTCTATAGCCATGACGCTCGCCAGAGTTCTTCTGTGCTGGTCACACTCCACGCTCACCGCACCAAAATGTTGAAACCGAAAATCGGTCTCCTGTGGAGTTCGACCCTTGGGGAAGGGGTGACCGCGCACCTACTACCCTCAAGCGAACAATCTAGGCACAAGACTAGGAACACGAGGGACAGACCCAAGGTCTCAGCATGGAGGACCCACCGCATACCCGAAAGACTAACAAACTCTTCCCCTCCCAAGACAAGGGATGAGCTAAGGCACCTTCGGAGGGCTCTCTTGGCCGACCGGAACATCTGAGGAGGATCTCAAGATCCACTCCTTAACTAGAGGTGCCACCTCGGGTCTATGTAAAATGTTCCCCGCCCACCTTACTATTGGCGCAAAAGCGCCCAGCAGCCCTACTCTACGCAGCCCCAATTTGGCCGCTAACAGCGGAACTCCGCTAATCTGAAAGGATGACAACAGGCCATCAGGGGCTTCCCGGCATCTATTCCTCGGGGCCCACACGGGGGGAGCGGTTCACAAACACGTCGCTCGCCCAAGACAGGAGTAAACTACATATTCACAGCGCATCACAGATATGAAAAAATATTACAGGCATATAAATTCCATACTCAGCACGCAGGCTGCCAATATAAACAAAAAAGGCCTTCGAGGGCCGGCACGAGCTCGAGCTTAAGCCCGTTATTCCCCGCTTGGTACTGCAACACCTGTACGCCAACGTCTCGGCGAGCGGCGGCCAACTAGGCATCGGTCGGCTAACATAAGCGGACCAAACATATTGCGCACACCCCCTTCTTTGGGGCTATGGTGCGCATTCCCTGCAAGCGGCTAATAATCAACTTCCTCGGAGTCTTCTCCGGGAACCCCAGAACATCACCAATCTGGCTCACACGTCCGGATGGGCCTCACACAGCATGCCTAAACCCGTATTCACGCTTCCGGGTACTAATGCAATTAACTGCGGGGATGTACACGTCAACCCGTCAGAAAGCTCCCTTCCCCCCACCCGTTGGTGGAGAGGGGATTCTATGCAAGTATGTAAACTGAGGGCTTCAACTGCCCAAGTAGAAACATCGTTACCCTTGTCGCGTGTTTGGCAGCGGTTCCGGGAGAGGTGCTCTCGGCCGTTGTTGCTGGAGGCGGCGCCGGGAGAGGAGCTCCTGGCCGATCTAGCTGAAAGCGATGCCGGGAGAACAAATCTCGGCCGATCTTGCCCCGGGCGGCTGCGAAGGGGAAGTAGAGCAAGGGTTCGGGCCTTGCTTTGGGCGGCGCGTGCGGCGGCGCTCCGGCTGCCCTTTCTTAACTGCTTTCTCTTGCTTTGCTGTACCGAGCTACCTCCCCTTTTGCAACCTAATTGCTTTCTCTTGCTTCAATGAATGAATGGTTCCTGGCAGTCTAGCAAGTGTCTCATTGCTTATACTCCTCAGCTGGATGGTTCCAGCATCAGCAAAAATGGGATGAACTTCATGAAGCATCTTACCGAAATCCAGAGATAAGACGCTACATGGCTCATTTATCGTCTTAATATTTGCACTAGCCTTTTGTAATTTTGTATCCTTCTCTTTCTGCAGCTCGAGAAGATGACAATTCAACTCTCCCAGCCTATTTAGCGTCAATCCCGTTCATCAACTTGAGGGCATGTAGAACCACTAGGAAGAGTGCTTCCTAAGAACTCTGTACAGATTTGAAGAATCTGGTTCAAATCTGGGACTGAACCTCAAAAACTTCCTTAACCCTTTCCTCTCTTTTCCTCCTGAGAACATCAAGCATGGGTTCTATCTTAAACACCTATTCTTTGAGTGTTCATCCCTGTTTTCCTACCGGAATTGGGTTCCCCTGGTCTCCTAAGATAGAGATTATCCGAGCAATTTCAGCTTCACCCTCCGACAATGCCTGTACCAGATCTGATTTGTGCTTTCTTTCTTGACCCACCTTCTTTCTATACACATTTAGACATTCTTGCTCAAGCCGAAGAATCACCCTATCCCTTCCATGGTCAGTCTCCCCAATTTCATCCCAAAGAACCTGCAACTCGGCTGCCCCTAGTGGCCGGCGGTGGGAGAGGGGGCGGGCCTGCTCCTTGCTTAGGCGGTGGCCGGAGAGAGAGAGAGGCGGGCGGCCTGCTCCTTGCTGAGGCGGTGGCCGGAGATAGATCGGGAGGCGGGCAGCCTAATCCTTGCTGAGGCGGCGGCGGGAGAGAAAGGAGGCGGGACTCGGGCTGCTGCTTCAGGAGGCCGAGAGAGAGAGAGAGAGAGAGAGAGAGAGAGAGAGAGAGAGGAGGCGGCGTCAGGCTGCCTCCTGGCCGAACCCTAGCCCAATTTTCTGAGCCCCGGGAGAGATGGAATCTGCTGCTGCCCTTTTTCCTTTTTCCCTGCTGCCTCCTCCTCCCCTGTACCCGATCCTATCCTCCTCTTTTATTTTCCCCCTCATATCACATATAATATCTTATATACATTATATAATATCATATATATATATATATATATATATATATATATATATATATATATATATATATAAATATATAAATTCCAAATCTATGCGCATGAAACCTCCGCACGCACGAGAACCCGCACGCCTCCAAACGGGGTCGCACCAACTCGTCGCCCATAACACGTCCCTAGGCTGATATTTGGGGAGGGTCCCACTCGCCCGGCTACGGGGTTGTACAGGTTGGCCTTCCCATTGGTTGACCTTCTTTCTTCTATCTAGAGTAGCTTACTCCCCCTCAGTAGAAGCATTAGTGAACTGATACTACTGGTGAGTCTGTGTGTCCAGCAAGAGGAACAATATCTGCAAACAAAATAATATAAAAGGGAGTGCCTGAAGCTATTCCAAGTTCAACATACCCAACTCAAATTTGAGGGTGTTGAACTTTGCTTCATCTAATAGCTTAGTGAAGATAACAACCACTTGCTTGTCTGTGGGGACAAACTCAAGGTTGATGTCATCCCTCTCCACATGCTCCCTAATAAAATGATATCTTATTTATATATGCTTAGTCCTGCTATGTGAGACATAATTCCTAGCAATAGAAATAGCACTTGTAGAATCACAGTAAAGAGAAGTTCTACTTACCTGCAGGTTGTAATCCTGGAGCTGATGTTGGATCCACAACAACTGTGCACAGCAGCTGCCTGCTGATATATATTCTGACTCAGCAGTGGATATAGCCATACTAGTTTGCTTCTTGCTACGCAAAGAAACTTGCCTTCTTCCTAAGAACTGACAGGTTCCAATAGTGTTTTTCCTGTCTTCTTTGCAACCTGCAAAATCTGCATCTGAAAATCCTCTTAGATCAAAATCCCTATTTCTAGGGTACCATAGGACAAGATCTGGTGTGCCCTTAAGATATCTCACGATTCTCTTTGCAGTAGAGTAATGAGATTCTTTAGAGTAGGCCTGATACCTAGCACAGACACATGTGGCATACATGATGTCCGGCCTACTAGCAGTCAGGTATAGAAGGGAGCCAATTATCCCTCTATACAAAGACTCATCAACAGGTTTCCTTGCCTCATCTTTGCCTATAGGCATACTTGATCCCATGGGAGTTCTCATGGTGGAGGCATTCTCCATATCATATTTTTATATTAGCTCCCTGGTGAACTTGGACTGGGATATGTATAACCCATCATCAGTGTGTCTTACTTGGAGTCCCAAGAAGAACTTGAGCTCACTCATGCTGCTCATTTCAAACTTTCCTTGCATAAGTTTAGCAAACTTCCTACAAAGGTTGTCATCAGTAGATCCAAAGATAATGTCATCGACATATATTTGGACTAGGATAAGCTTGCCCTTTGATTCCCTTAGAAATTGGATCTTGTCTGTCTTCCGCCTTGAGAATTTATTCTCAATGATGAAGCTGGACAAGGTTTCATACCAAGCCCTAGGGACTTGCTTTAGCCCATATAGAGCTTTCCTAAGCTTATACACAAAATTAGGAAAGTTAGGATCTATAAAACTTGGTAGCTAAGCCACATATACTTCCTCTTTGAGGTCCCAATTCAAGAATGCTAATTTGACATCCATCTGGTAGACTCTGAATCCTTGATGAGCAGCAAATGCAAGGATGATCTTTATGGCTTCCAGTCTGGCTACTAGGGCAAAGGTCTGTTCAAAGTCTATTCCCTCTTCTTTTCTGTAGCCTTTAGACACCTGTCTAGCCTTGTTCTTGACAATAATGCCATCTTGATCCAACTTATTCCTATAGACCCACTTAGTCCCTATGACATTTTATCCTTGAGGTCTAGGGACCAACTTCCAGGCCTTACATCTCTTGAATTGGTCCAGTTCTTCTTGCATTGCTCCAATCCAGAACTGGTCCTTGATTGCTTCTTCAAACTTCTTTGGCTCTTATTGAGACATGAAGCTTGAGTAGAGAGTTGTATTCATGCTCCTGCTCCTAGTCTGGACCCATGACGTGCATTACCAATGATTTGGTGAACTGGATGGTCCCTTAGATGCCTGATAGCTGGAGGTAATCTAGCTGCAGCTTGTTGATCTTCAGGGTTTTCAGCTAGCTAGTCTTCATTTTCTTCAGGTATGTCTTCCCATTCTATTGGAATAGGCAGTCCATCATCATTTTCCTGGACTGTGGGGGTAGATTCCTTGATGGTCAGCTTGTCCATCATCTGCTCTGTACCTACAATACTAGAAGAGGAGGAGCTTAGCAGCTCACAGTTAACCATGTTGGATTCATCAAAAATAACATGCATTGACTCTTCTATAACTTGGGTAGTTAAGTTGTAGATTTTATATGTCTTACTATGAGTGATGTACCCAACAAAGATCCCTTCATGGGACTTGGCAGCAAACTTAGTTAAATAAACTTTTCCATTGTTGAGCACATAGCACTTGCAACCAATGATCTTGAAATAGCTCAGGTTTGGTTTTCTGCCCATCAAGATCTCATAGGTAGTCTTCTTGTGGCTCTTAGTAATAGAAGCTCTATTAAGGACATAGCATGCAGTGTTAACTACCTCAGCCTAGAAGTATTCTGGGATGGATGAGTCACTTAATAAGGTTCTACCAGCCTCTATGAGAGTCCTATTTTTCCTCTCAATAATTCCATTTTGTTGGAGTGTTGTAGGGGAGGAAAATTCTTGATAAATCCCTTGCTCTTCACAGAACCTTGTCATACACTCAGACTGAAACTCAGTCCCATGGTCACTTCTGATTTTGACCACAGTGCTGTTGAATTCATTCTGAATTTGCCTGATAAATGTCTGAAAGACATCATGGGTTTCATATTTCTTCCTTAGAAAGAACACACATGCAAATCTGGAAAAGTCATCAACAACCATAAGGGTGTAGACTTTCCTACCTAGACTTTAAACTGGCATATGACCAAACAGATCCATATGCAAGAGGTATAAGGACCTCACTGAATCTTTGGAGCTAATGCTTTTGAAGGTGGTCTTAGTCTGTTTGCCCTTTTGGCATGCAGAATAGATACCCTCCTTAGTGCATATAGACTTAGGCCCATTCCTAACCATCTCTTTGCTGAATAATTTGCATATGGTCCTATAATGTAGATGAGCTAGCCTCTTGTGCCACTGAACATAGGAAGAGGCTTTCTCATCTGCAACTAGGCATACAGGTGAGTCTTTGCTAGAGCATATAAAATCTAAATAGTACACATTTCCACTCCTAGTGCCTTTTAAGATGACCACTTGGTCACTTAACCTCCTAATTTGGCACTCATCCTTATGAAATATGTCATAGCCAAGATCATAGAGTTGGCTAATGCTTATCAGGTTGTGTTGTAACCCTTCTATATAGGCTACTTTAGTGATATTGACTATGCCATTAGAGATCTTACCATAATCTCTAATCACCCCATTTTCTGACCCACCAAAGATGACCTTTGGTCAATTCTTTACAAAAACATAATCCTTCAGCATGCTCCTTGTTCCAGTCATGTGCCTGGAACATCTACTATCCAAGTACCATATAGGGGTATGAGCACATGGACTATCCTGCAAAACATAAATTAGTTAACCTTAGGACCCTAATTTTTATTGGGTCCTTGGTGCATGTTAGGCTAAAAATAATTCTGCCTGCCTGCAGCTTTTCTAACAGGCAAGCTGACATTTGCTCTCTGCACACTATGATTGTGCCAGCAATACACAATAAAGTGGCCTACCTTGCCATAACACTAACACTCATGGATGTTGTACTTTTTTTGGAGCTTGTCCAGTGACTGTGTTAACATTAGCTCTGGGTCTAGAAGGAGTAGCAACAGTCCTGTTCCATGGTTTCCCAGCCCTAGTTTGACAAGTGGTGGGTCTGGCAGTAGAAGTTCTTGGGATATCTTGAGCCCTTCTAGCAGCAGCTTTCTTTTCAGACAGCATACTCTTGATGGCCTCAAATATGCCCAGGTCTAGTCTACTTACAACCTTGCCCCTTGCCTTAGAGTGGGCAGGAGGAATTTGAGAACAGGATGCAGCTTTACCCATGACTGAAGGGGCTGTAGCACCAAACACAAATGGTCCGGGATGGACCATTTGTATTTTATCTTGGGCACTAGCACCTTTGCTGTAAAAGCTGCCATTTTGTGGAACATCTTGTTCACACAAGATAGTTTAGCATGATTCCATTGACCATAAATACTCTCATGATCATGGCTTTTTGAAGGAAACTAAACTTTATTAAACTTGACAGGAGCCTTAGAGGCTAGTGGCTCCACTTGAGCTTTGCCCTTTCCCTTAGGATTAACAGCTCCTGTCTTTCCCTTGAATCCGACCCTTTCTTTCCCTTTTGGGAGGATAATGAGTCTATTAAGGGCAACACTGTGCTCGGCTTGGAGTAGCTAGTGACTAGTTCCCTCTCCTTTTGGAGCCTTCCCTCAAGATTCCTAATATGGTTATTCTTGAAGGTTATGGTGCTCATCTGAAGTATTATAACATTATTCAATTTGTTGACTTCTTGAGTCTTCAGATCTAGCAATTTTGCTGAATCTAAAGCAGCAAGCTTTAAAGAGGCAATTTCCTGAGCCTGCTATTTGGCCAGGAGCTTGCTCTTCTTAAAAGCCTACAGAAGTGCACCATAATTATCAATCAATTGAATGATGTCTCCCTCAGATCCCGAGCCATCATCATCACTTGATGTTGAGGCACATGAATCTGGAACAGATTCACATCTGAACATGAAAAGCTAGTGACAGAATTTACCTTGCTTGGACCATGCTGATCTTGGCTGATTTCTTTATCTGACCTGGCCATCAGCCCAAGGAAGTAGCTGTCTTCTTCAGAATCCACCTCTGAATCACCATCTGATTATGATAGAGGGGCCCTATCTTCAATCCTGACAGCAGGATGCACCTCCTCAACTTCTTATACTAAAGCAGCCCGCCTTTTGATGGAGTCTACTTCAACATCTCCTTCTTCAGTAGAGTACAACCCAATGTAGGCTTCTTCTTCTTCATCTGACTATGATGAGGAGGAGTTAGTCCAGCTCTTTTGATTTTTGGCAATGAGGGATTTCTCCTTCTTGCCTTTTTGCTGGTGATCTTTTTTCTCACCATGTTCCTTCCTTTTAATTGGGCAGTCGGCTATCACATGCATAGGTTTTCTGCAATGATAGCAAGTCATGTTAAAGGAAACATGTTTACCAGATTTGGAATCATACCTGTCCTCCTTAGAGGGTTTTCTCCTACCGTTGTAGTAGTTATCCTTAGGATGAGAGGAGGAGGAAGGCCTGCCTCTCCAGTGTTTATTCTTCAGGAACTTCTGGAATTGTCTGGTGAAGGCAGTAAAGTCCTCATCAGACCATTGACAGTCTGATGTGCTTTTCTCTGATTTTCCAGACTCATATTCAGCATCTCTCCTTGGTGGAGAGGGAGACTTCTTCTGCTGGAGCCTTCAGCTTTGAATGCCACAGACTTGTCCCTTGCCTGAGGCTTGTTGTTGTTCTCCTCATCTTTCCTAGCCGGCAGCTGCATCTCATATGAAAGCAGCTTTCCAAAGAGGGTGTGAGGAGCTGTTTCACCCAGCTTTTCCACTTCTCTTATGGCACGAATTTTTGTGTCCTAGTCTCTAGAGAGAGATCTAAGGAACTTGTCATTTAGTTCATAATAATTGAAAACTCTTCCATAAGTCTTCAGCTCATTCACAATACTGAAGAACTTCTCATAACAGATGGATATGTTGTCCCCCTTAGATTTCCTGAATGCCTCATACTCTTGGTTAAGCATGGACTTCCTATCATCTCTGACCTCTTTTGTCACCTCCATGTAGATTACAAGCGTTTCCCACATTTCCTTTACTGTTTTGCACTGGAACAGATTCTGGAGTGTAGAATCATCCACAACACTCATGATGATATTCTTTGCCCTCTTGTCTATTGAGGTCAGGGCCAACTCATCCTTGGTCATCTCATCATATGTTTTGGGGGTCTTGACATTTGCATCCAGTACGGAGACCTTTATAGGGATGAAAGGTCCTTCTTTAGCTGTAATGTACATTCTAGGGTCAGCAGCTTCCATGAACTGCCTCACCCTTGCTTTCTAGATGCCATAGTCTTCCTTCCTATAGATTGGAAGTCTTACAACACTTAGCTCCCTATTGGTCATTCCTGAACCCATGGAGATAGACTTCTAACTAATTTTGTAGATCTACTCAGACTGTTAAGCCTTTAAAGAGTAACCTCCCTCTGATACCAATTGAAAGTCTTGTTTTCAAGGCTAGCTTTATACCTAGAGGGGGGGGGTGAATATGTTTTTGTCTCTATTTAAGTTTTCTAATCTTTTTATTAGATTAGTATGTCTGTTGATTAGATTAGATTAGCTTTCAAGGACATTCACAGACGACACAACAAATTTATAGTGGTTCCCCAATTTTGGGGACATCCACTATCCCTCTGCGCCTATCTAACAGTGTGTTAGATTCGGCTCTCCCTCCAGAACTTAGCTTCTTAACAGCTTACAACACCGATCCCGCATGACCACACACATGTCACACAGACCAACAACTTAGGCACTAAGCGAACCCAGGTCACAAAGACCTATCATCAGGCACAAAGCCAAACACTGGTCATTAAGACCCAGCCTTTATAGTACAGGCTTACAAGCCCCAGATTCACAAAGAATCTTTACATAAAACAAAAATAAAAGTGTGATGTTTAGACACAAGAGCAAGCTCTGTGTCTCCTTCTTCTTGGACTGAGCAGATATCAGATCCAAGTTATTGTTGTTGAAGACAATATATAGACAGCAGAATCTTTCTTCAAGCAGCTTCCTTTTTCCCTGCAGAACTTGTAGGTCTGCTAGCTTCAGAACATCTTCTGATCCTGCTGATGCAGATGGAGATTGCTTCAGCTATCTCGTTCCTAGCAAGGTTCTCTATATAGAATAACTTCTTCAGGCTCGACGAAAATGGCGTGGAAGAAGATGACGTTCAGTCGCACTTACGCTTTCAGAAAACCTAGACAAGGAATTGATTTTTTGCTCAGGCTGATTTGCTTCTTTTTATTCTCTGAAGACCAATTGAGCAGTGGGTCCCACCACCATGATTGATGGCCGAGATTTAGCCAATTCAGCCCATGCTTTCCATTAATTCCCGCTTCAATGGCTGTTTGCTGTGAGTGGGCCCCAACACTTAATGATGAAATATTCCTTAGTAATTGCAGAAGATAGCAACAGCTGGCACCACCAATGTCTCTGGCAGCATTTTCGCAACATTTGAATTTTGGTTGACTTTTGACTTTGCGGACGTCAGCATGATTCGGCATCTGTGGACTTAGCCAAAATTCAATCATTAGAACCAAAGGCATTGAGCGAGTAGGTATCACTCAACGACACAACACTTAGATAAAATTTTGTCTGTCTTGGTATTGAGCTCGACGAACATTGAGCTACGTTCGACAAATGACAAGCTCAGTTCGACGAAAGCATAAAATCAGTTTGATGAACTTTAGACTTAGATCGACGAAAGGCAAAACTCAGTTCGATGAACTTCAGGCTCAGTTTGACGAATGTTGAGCTCAGTTCGATGAAGCTGAGCTCGATGAAATCCAAGCTATCCACGCATTTGGAATTAGCCAAATATTTTGCTTCAAGGCGTTGATAGTGTTAAGAGCGTTGAGAGAGCTTGCCTCACTCAATGCTTTTTGCCATAGCAAAAATTTCTGTGCATTGGCATTGAGAGAGTAAGCTCCACTCAACGCCAAACTACTTAACTGAATTTTTGTAATCTGGCATTGAGAGAGTAAGCTACACTCAACGCCTTTTGCCTTGGCATTGGGAGAGTAAGCTCCACTCAACGCCAAACTTCTTAACAAAATTTTTTTGTTATCTAGCATTGAGAGAGTAAGCTACACTCAACGTCTTTTGCCTTGGCGTTAAGAGAGTAAGCTCCACTCAACGTCAAACTACTTAACAGATTTTTTCTGTTATCTGGCATTGAGTGAGTAAGCTACACTCAATGCCTGTACACTTAGTCAAATTTTTGCTCAACATTTTTGTGGAGTTGATTGACACAACAACACTCAATGCTTTGAGCTATATGGCGTTGAGTGAGTAGACCACACTCAACGCTTATGGACTTGGCCACATTTTAGCCAATTTTTCTAGGCTTAGATTGACTCAGCCTGACTCACAACCTTTTGTTGTATGGCATTGAGTGAGTAGACTATACTCAATGCTTTTGTACTTAGCCATCTTTTTGGCTAACTTTCAGTTAGGCTGAGATAGTCTCAATGCTATATGTTATATGACGTTGAGTGAGTCGACTACACTTAATGCTTTTGTACTTAGGCAAATTTCTACTGGACACTATTGAATCCATACCTCTGGCATTGAGTGAGCTTGCTCCACTAAATGCCTGTGGACTTAGTCGGTTTTTGTGTTGTGTCCAGCATCCACTTCTTATGTCCACATGCCCAATCAATATAAAATGGACTAACCTGCACTCAAGAACTCAAATGCACATCAAATATAGTTGATGTGTGTGATATTGACCTGTTTGACTTCTCACAAATCAGGGACATTGGGAACAATGTACCCAACATCGATGATATCCCAGTGTACTCCCAATCCGAGGATGATCATGCGGAACACGTGCTTATTGTTCTAGATGTTGAATTTTCTCAAAGTGGTCAGCAAGATAGCCTAAAGGCAAATTAATATTCTCAAAACTATCCAGTTAACACCTTGATCATGCGGAAGCCCAAAGAGCAAGCTTAACACCAAATACAAATGGAAGAACAAGCAGATCTTATTTTTATTAACTCTTCTTTACAGGGCGAGGTATACATAGCGAGACATGATTTTGCCAGTATACAAGCTAAAAAATAGAAAGCACAAACAAGCCGGGCGGACAACACTGGAGATTGCGGAGACCGCCCAGTCCGCCGAAGTCGCCGAAGCCGCCCGAGCTGCTGCTGCTACAAGCCGATTAGAGCACAGAGTCCGCCGAGACCGTGAGGTCACGCAGACACACCGTTATTCGCTGACTGCTGATGAACTGAAGAACAGACCGCCTACACGCCTGAGACCGGCGAACAGGTTATTGGAACTTCAAAAAGCTGGAGCAGAGAACTAACAAGCCGCAGAAGCGACCTGCTGTGACCGCAGAGACCACACACTTCATAGAACTTGACCGAAGTCAAAGCCAAACTCCTGGCTCCTTGAAGTTAGCCGCGCGACCTGCACACAGCAAACCGTTAACTCTACTCAACCCTCGCGGACAGGAAAATCCAGACCGCAGCAATTGACCAAGCCCCACTTACTGTTCACTCAGTTACTGTAGATGTGTTGGGGGTCTATTTATAGGCGAGGTGAGGAGTGTGGTCACAACCCTAGTGAATAGAGTCACCGCCCCAGCATGCGCATTAGTAATAAAACCCCATCCGCTAAGTCTGCGAGGACTTAGCCAGATTCCAACAAGAAAACCGCCAGGAGCAAAAATGATGTTCACCATCAAGCGAACTCGCACCAGTCTGCCCATGATATGCGGACAAGGAACCAGTCCGCATAGCCCGCAAACATCACACATGGACAGCAATCTACTGCGACAATCCGCACACTATATGCGGACAAGGAGGCAGTCCGCACAGCTCGAGAACAAAGCCACCATCCTCCACGAGTCCACGACCAACAGGCAATCCTCCCGGTCCACAACGGACTCAGCATATACCGCGGACACACTGAACTTGTCACAGAACGTGACCAAGTCCAGTAAACCACCAAGGGCAAGCACGAGCTCGGCGGACAAGGCCCAGTCCGCCTTTCCCACAAGGCAGATCGCCAACACCCCACCAGAGAAGGTAGAGCCCGCAAGCCCTACTCGCACAGCTGCCAAGACAACGGCCAACTGCCGGACTTCGACACCAGTCCGCGGAGTCCTCCACAGCAGCTAATACCCACTGCACCACCAGTGCACGACAAAGGCCACAACCAAACTCCAAGGCCTGTCTGCAACAGCGAACACCGCAAACTCAACCAGTCTGCAAATCCTTTTGTGGTTATAACTCCCAATCCGTCGGTTAACACAAGCTTGCAAATCTACAACTCTGCAGATCAAACCAAGCACTACTTACAGCCAGCGAATTGCAGTCTGCTCAAGCCGCTTCGCTAAAAGCCCATCATCCTTGGCCATAGGCCAACCAGGCCGCACAGCAGACCGCTCAGGCCGCACACCAGGCCGCACAGGCTGCTCCTCAAGAATAGCCAAGCCATGGCACCCAAGCCGCAACCAGCAGTCCGCCCAGGCCGCGGACTCAGACCGCTCAGGCTGCACAGTCCGCCCAGCCTGCCCATCACCCACTTCCACTTCACAAATTTCAACACTCCCCCTTGAAGTGAGAAGTGGTGATCAAGCCCAGCAAGCTTCGTAACCGCTGAAATGGCCCCTTCGACAGCGGCTTTGTGAAGATGTCAGCAAGATTATGTTCACTCCAAATATGCCCGACCAAAAGAGATCCCTCCAACACCTTCTCGCTTATGAAGTGGTGCTTGATCTCAATATACTTGGTCCTTGCGTGACACACTGGATTGTTTGCTAGTTTGAGAGCACTCTCATTGTCACCCCAGAGCAAAGTAGGCCCTTGCACTTCCTCATGAATATCCTCTATAAGCCTCCTCAACCAGATGGACTCCCGAGCAGCCAAGGCCAAAGCCTTATACTCAGCTTCTATAGTAGACACGGACACTAAGTCCTGCTTCTTGCTACACCATGAAATGCAAGTTGATCCACAAGTGAAAACATAACCCTAAGTTGATCTCCGATCATCCGAGTCACCACCATAATCAGCATCCCTGTATCCAAGCAAAGCAAAGTCCGCATCTCTACTATAGAGGAGTCCCATATCAAAAGTTGCTTTGACATACTTCAAGATGTTCTTCGCCGCCACCAGATGAGACTTCCTTGGTTCAGCCATAAACCGACTTACTAGGCCAACAACGTAAGCAATGTCTGGCCTTGTAATCGTCAGGTAGATCAAGCTCCCAACTAGAGCTCTGAACACCAAGGGATTAGGAAGAATCCTTCCTTCATCTCGTCAAAGCTTCAGCCCATGTTCTAGTGGAGTAGAGCAACTCTTCCCTTCGCCCATGCCAAATCGACTCACAATACGATCCGCATAACCCTTTTGGCAAATGAGTATCCCGTTCTCCTTCCTCTCCACTTCAAGACCAAGAAAGTGATCAAGCTCTCCCAAGTCTTTCATCTCGAAGCGTATAGCCAGCTCTGCCATGAGCCTAGCTACTTCCTCCTCCGAATTCCCTATGTTGATCATATCATCCACATACAACAGGACCAAGACTAGAAGCTCCCTCTTCTTCTTGACAAACAAGCTAGAATCCGAGTTGGAAGCAAGATAACCGCAGAATTGCAGATACTCTGCTATCTTTCCATACCAAGCTCTAGGAGCTTGCTTCAACCCGTAGAGAGCCTTCTTGAGCTTGCAAACAAAGTCCGGATGAACTTTAGAAACAAATCCAAGTGGCTGATCCATGAAGATGTCCTTGTCAATCTCTCCATGAAGAAAAGCATTTTTCACATCAAGCTGCCACATCCTCCATCCCTTGCAACCAGCCAAGGCGATCACCACTTTAACCGAAGTCATCTTTGCAACTGGACTAAATGTCTCGTTATAGTCTTCTCCATACTGCTGTGAGAATCCTTGAGCAACCAGGCATGCTTTGCACCTATCAATGCTCCCATCAACCTTCTTCTTCAACTTATACACTCACTTGCAAGTCACTGGAGTAAGGCCATCAACCTTGGGCACAAGATCTCAGGTTTCATTCTTATTGAGGGCAGTAATCTCTTCCTTCATGGCATCATCCCACTCCTTGACTCTAATGACCTCGTTGAAGTTTGCAGGCTCTCACTCATCCAGAGGACCTGCAAAGAAGCAGGAGATAAAATGCATTGCATTCCCATCATAGTACCGAGCTGGTGGCTTCACAACCCTCTTTAATCTCTGAAGAGGCTGTTCCTTACTCACTACCTCCGTTGCTCCTTCAGGCTCTGCTCCAGCTTCGGGCAAGCTTTGAGCAATGCTCCCCCTGCTTCCTGAGTCAGAAGCCTCAGCACTAGAACTTGAAGCAACAAGAGCTGCTGGTGAAACAACAAGCTCCTCTTCCTAAACTTCAGCAGCCACCTCCATATGATGTCAGTTCGTCAAAGACCACATCTCTTAAAACAAAAACTTTCTTCATTGCATGATCCATGCATTTCCATCCCTTCTTCCGCTCATCATAGCTAACAAAGACAAGCTTCCTTTCCTTTGCATCAAGCTTGGTCTGTGAAGCATCCGGGTCATGCACATAACCAGTTGATCCGAACACCCGAAGGTGTTCTACACTGGGCTTCTCCTTCAGCAACATTTCAAAGGGAGTCTTCATGTTGATCGGGCTGAGCGGCATTCGATTGATGACATAAGAAGCACAAGACATCCCCTCTGCCCAGAAGGACCTAGGAATGTCTTTAACATGAAGCCAACATTTGCAAGTCTCCGTCAGATGACGGATCTTCCGCTCCGTTACTCCGTTTTGTTGTGGAGTATGAGCACAAGTGAGCTCTCTTTGGATCTCGTGCTTCATGCAGAAGTTTGAAAACTCAGAGGAGACAAACTCACCACCGTTGTCTGTTCTGAACTTCTTAACCCGCAAGCCAAGCCTTCCCTCCACCAACTCCTTGAACTCCACAAACAATCAGAAGGCTTCATACTTCTCCTTCAAGAAATATACCCAAGTCTATCTTAAGTAGTCATCAATCAGAATAAGAATTTATATGCTTCCACCAAGGCTAGCAGTGGCGGTTTGTCCCATCAAGTCTCCATGGATACACTCCAATGGTCTCTTGTTCCTCGTTTGTGATTTATCAAACGAAAGGCGATGAGCCTTGCCATACTGACATCTTGCGCAAACGTGACTGTTGCCAAAGGAAGAAAGCTTTGGCAAGCCTCTTACAAGGCTTCTGTTTGCCATATCTTTTAACTTATCCATTCCTACATGCCCCAGCCTCTCGTGTCATATAGTAGCATTATCGTTTGCTCTCATCCGATCAACATAAGAGTTAGTTGCAAGAACAAACAAGTTCTTAACTCTCCTCCCAATATGAGCAACATCAGCCTTAACTGCTAATATGGTGCGAAGGAACTTCACTTCTGTTGTCCCAAATAGAACATGATAACCCGCGTCGACCGCATGTCATAGAGAAGAGGTTCTTCTTCATGCCTGGTACGTTATACACACTCCTTAACGTGAGTGGCCCCTTATTATAACACAAAGACACAACCCCCTCTTTCTCTACCTCATAAACAGTATTATCAGCAGTTATGATAGCTTCGTTACCTGAGTAAGCTTGCAAGGAAGAGAACTTCGATTTGTCTCCGGTGAGATGATAACCAAACCCGGAGTCCACGATCCACTCGTCGTTGAATTCGACAGCGGATAAAGCACGAACACAAGTGCCCGTCATGAAAGCTCCGCCCCATCCAGCTTCCTCACTCTTAGAGCAAGCTTCCTCCTTGCATGTAGCATGCCCAGGCTGCAGTTTGACCTTACAGTCACACTTGAAGTGTCCCCGCTGATGATACCTGTAGCACTTCAAGTTCTTCTTCCAATCCTTCTTAGGAGCAATACTCCTCTCTGACTGATAAGAAGTTGAAGGCTCATTTTCAGCAGCAGTCTTCTTCTTCTTCCCTTCCCATCCCTTCTTCTTCTTGCCTGAGAAGAGAGCTTCACTGCCCTCCTCAGTGACAGTAACTCCAGCCATCTGCCTTGCCAAACTTTCCTGCAAAGCAAGCAGGTTCTCAAGCTCCAGTAGAGATGGCTGAGTAGCACAACCTTGAACAGATGTCACAAAGGCAACATACTTCTTCCGCAAGGCGCAGATTATGTGCCTTTTCATCTTAGCCTCAAAGATAGGCTCATCAGGATCAAGGGCTGATAGCTCAGCACACAAACTCTTCATCTTCTGAAAGAATTTTGAGATGGTCAGGTCTCCTTGAGTTGTCCTAGCCAACTCATTCTCTAGAAACTGAAGTCTTGCTACTTTCTTCCGATTGAACAACTCATCAATAGTTGTCCAAATATCAGCAGCAGACTCACATCCAATGATGTGATCAAACAGTTCTGGTGAAACAGCCCTCTTGAGAACAAACTCCGCCTTTGCTTTTGCTTTTCTCCAGAGCCTCACCTGCTTAGCAGTACAAAAGCAACAGTAACTTCCTGTCTGTCGTCACCACCGACGACCTCCCATAGCTTCTCTCCCAGAAGGTAACTCTTCATGCACGACTTCCACTTCTTAATGTTAGTCAGCGTTAGGAGTTCAATACCAAGACCTCTTGCATAGTTTATTTCCATTGCAATAACCTTTGGTTACGCTTCCAGAAGCACAGAGAAACAACAGAGCAACAACACACATTGATCACCGCTCAAGCAACTGAACCTCGCTCTGATACCATGTTCAATTTTCTCAAAGTGGTCAGCAAGATATCCTACAGCCAAATTAATATTCTCAGAACTATCTAGTTAACACCTTGATCATGCGGAAGCCTAAAGAGCAAGCTTAACACCAAATGCAAATGGAAGAACAAGCAGATCTTATTTTTATTAACACTTCTTTACAGGGCGAGGTATACATAGCGAGACATGATTTCGCCAGTACACATGCTAAAAAACAGAAAGCACAAACAAGCCTGGCGGACAGCACTGGAGACCGCCGAGACCGCCCAGTCCGCCGAAGTCACCGTGATGCAGGCCAACGTCTTGACGTCGGGAGATCTACTGGTTAACACGCTTGCCTCTCTACGATTCGTACTTTCACTTGCACAAATTACCATGCCTCGCACACTCCGCGCAATATTATCACTTTAACGCTAACGTACGGGTAGCCAAACCGCTTAGGATCGGATAAAGGCGATAGGCCAATATCCTTTCCGGCTAAAAGGACCCACCCGGTCCGAGCGAGCGAAGGTTGTATCGAAAGAGAATTCACCGAAAACAAAAGATTCGGACAAGGGTGGTTCTCTCCCAACAAAATAAAACGAGGGCCACCACGCCTCACGAACTTAAACGGAAAAAGAAAACGCCAACAAGATCTATGAAGAAATTAACCACGAAAATTCAAGCATTTCACAAGCCACACAACACGCATATGCCACAAGATCTATCAAGAGGGAAAATCATAGAGTAGAAGATATTTTCGTTACCCAACCGGAATGGATGATTCCGATTACTCTCTACTTGGTTCGACCTTCAACGGCTCCACCGGAGTCACGCCGGATGGAGAGGAACATGTCCTCCTTCGTCGCTTCACGCCGGGGTTTAAGAATCCACAACAGCAAGCCCCTTTCCGTGGCCCAATTTCTTCAAGGAAGGGGTTGATCGTTTTTTTTGGTGAGGGGGAAGGTGGTGGTTGGGTTTGTATTGAGGAGGATAGCCGTCCTTGGTGTGGTTGATGAAGGGGTCAGTTTTTGGAGAGGTATTGAAGGCTTTGTTCGAATATTTGAAAGGAGGAGGTAAAGATGGGGGAAAGAAAGGGGGAGGCCGAAATTTTGGAGAGGAGGAGAGGAGGAAGAAACGAATTTTCCAAGACGGGAAGAGTGAGGAGGGGGGATTCAAATTTTGAATCCTTGGTTTTCAATTTTTTCATTCTTTACTCAATCCTTCATGAAAAGGCCTATATATCGGCTACACCACTCAATCTCCACCATACAATATTAAACCACTCATGATGGCTAATGGCACCCATCATGTCATAACAAAATAATAATTAATGGCATTAAATAAAGATAACAATTGATGGTTATAGGCACCCATCATACATGAAATTAAATAACATTGCAAAATAAAATAATAATAAAACAAAACATAAAAAGTGACTTAATAATTAATAATTATTTATTAATAATTATTATTAATTATTAATATATTGGTTTGCGCCGCGGGCTGATATTTTGGCGTCGCTCCACATGGTCGTCATGGCGCCGCAAGTCTTTATCTGGAGGCGGAGAAATATCTTTCGTAAGCACGCCGTCATCATCTTCAACATGTTGAGGGAGGTCGTCTCCATCAATCCTCCCCCGCTCAAAAGTACTCATCACCGATGAGTAGATCGGATTGTACAGGTGCGAGAAAGCACCATCCATTAGAACCACGAAGAGACACACATCACCACTAGGAGAGGAGGGCACAACAACCTGGAGTATCCTGTCATGCAAAAATATGTTCCTAGGGAACCTTGGAAATGCATTAGGCAATATAGGAAAACAAAATTCATCATCAACAACCAACGTACCTCCAGTGAAGACAGATGAAGATAGCGATCCAAGCACAAACTCACTACCCAGACCCAAAGAGAATAAAGTGGAAAATATATACGGAAAGATAGATATTTCAAGTGGCATAAAAGCATGAAGCGTAAAATATGAAACGATGAAAATAGAAGCAATGCCCCAATCAGTGGAAAATTCTAAAAGAAATATCATGTTTCCAAACTCCCTTAAGATTCGCAAAGGATGGACTTGCCGATTCGTTAATATTTTTAAGGTGTCCGGGGGCATCCGTTCAGGGGTGAGACAAGCCAAAACAAAATCATCCACATAACGGTGTGAGACTCTCCGATACAAACTAGCAAGTAATTTAAAGGATGCATTTTGATAAACTAAGATGTTAAGAATGCGCCTAATTAAATTAAAACTGTGAGGGGTGAACCCATGTGCAACATGACTTGAGTTAACAGTAGAAAATAACGGGACTAAGTCCGGTGGCACGGGTGCTTTAAATACATTAACAATTTCTGTGGAGTCCAACGTCGTAGTTTTAAATTTAGATTTAAATTTTTATTTAAAAATTTCACAAAGAAATGCCTGCGGAAAACGCTCATTACCAACTATAGAGTTGGAGGCTCTCGGAGTTGAAAGGTAGTGCGGGAGACACAACTCAACATACCCAACTACGTTCACTAATGTGTGCATGCACGGATCCTCAAAAGGCGGAGTATAAACGCAAGCGACCGGGCTTGGCAAATAATTGTTTCTAGGGGACACCACCTCAAAACGTACCATCGCCATGGAATCACTAGCAGTCCAAAACGAAGCCTTACCCAACGCCAAGTGGTCAGATGAACGGTCCATCCTAGGAACAACATAATGAGATCTATGAAAAGTAGTGGAAAGACCAAATGCAACAACTAACAAATCGCTCACACACATCCGTCTGGGTAAGTCTAATGGGGGAGCTGGATAAATAAACATCTCTAGATATCTCGGGCTAGAAATGACAAGCTCGTTCCTTAACAAGTCATCTAATCGAGTCAAGTGAACCGGAGGAGGAGTCGACATGGTTGATTCCGGAAGAGGAACTAAATCATACTCACCGTCAAAACATGGATTTAACGTCCAAGAGAAATCCTCCGGGTGCAAGCCATCAAAATCAGAGGAAAAATCAAACAGTAAATTCGTCCTTACCGAAAACTCAGCCGGATCGTCATCATCTAACTCACTATCAGATAAACATTCATCACGGGGTGACTCTACCAGCTTAGCCGACATGTCTTCCAACCCACTAGATAATTCGTCCAAATAAGAATCAGTATTGGTCTCAAAAGTAGGCAAAATCATATTCGACAAAATTTCTAATCCATTTTGGTCTTCTGGCGAAGGAGCTAACATCAAAGAAATTTCTATCGGGTCCTCAGTGCTACTATCATCCACAAATAGCCTTCCCACACAGGATAAATCTTCAAAAACGTCACATCCTTCGCTAACCAAATCTTCCCACGAAGTAGGTACATTGACTAAATCATGATGGAGGGTTGGGCAAATCGAATCCCGGGGAGAATCTAAATTAGTATGACCCTCAAGCAACGATGATAATATCAATGAACTATCTCCCGGATGTGCACCACTAAGATTATCCCAAGATAAATATCCATCCCAAGGTGACTCTTCCAACACCGTTGAAACATCTACCAATCCTGGATCAATCATTATAATATTGTGATCCTCACTCGCACTTATCCGACTGGATTGATCTAAAGGGAAGCTAAATAAATGGGCACCTCAATATGTTCCGGGCTAGAAGGAACGAGCTCGTGTTCTAGCAGCTCATCACCTAAATCAGTAACAGGTAAGCTCTCAACATAGGGCAACTCAGCCGGAATGTCTTCTGACTCAGGGTCATTAGAAGACTCCATAACTATCAAGGGAGACGCCTCAGAAACATCGCCAAAAGGAAGAGGAGACGATTCCTCAGAGGTGAAATCCTTGTCCATGTCACTAGGGTAACCAATCTCCTCATCGTCACTCAAATCGCCAGCATATTCAGCCTCGTCCTCAGTGACGGGCACAGTCCTAGACACCGCCTCAGACTCAACAGGAGAGTCAACGACTAATTCAGGTAACTCAAGGAGAGACTTAATAGGGCCTAAGGGCGTAATCGGGGTAGGATGTTCAATAGAGCCAAGATCAGGAGCGCCACTTGACACAAATGTCGTAATCGTTTGCCTACCTTTACGGGTAGGACTAATCTCACCCCGCGGGCTCATGGCAGTCATAGCAGTCACATGTACAGAACTCGGGATAGGGTACCTCACTGTTTCCCTTCCTCTATAGGTCGGTGCAGGTACACTAGGGGTAGCTCTACTAACCTGTGGAAAGGACCTATCTTGGGATAATATATCACTCCTATGATCCGGCTTGGTTCTAGTGCCATCACAATACTGACTATCGGATGTCGGGATAGTACTAAGGCGGTAGGGGGAATCAAATTTCGCTGAGAGAATTCTTCGCATGTGCGGCCAAGCATAAGGATAGCTACCAACACCGCGCTCTTTCTCTTCGTTCAGCCAAAACTCGCGGGCTCGACCTCTTAACTGCTCTCGTACTACACTAACCTTTAGGTATTCGCCCAATTGGTTATATTCGAAATAGGTTTCTACCCCCTCAAGTCAGTATCTAAAATACTTGGGATCCCCATAACCATCATAGGTAAAAATATTAGTGTGTAGATAAGTCAGGGGACGATTGGAAGCGTTAACGTCGAAAGCCATTTCAGTGTGAACCGGAGAGGACACTCGATCCGGATTTTGTGCGAATGCAACGAAAGGGTACCTGAACAACTAATTCTAGGAAAGATGGAATTGTTCCCACTTAATGGCTAGGGTTAAAATTTTATTATTATTATTTTTCTTACTGGAAATAAAAAGAAGATTATTAAATTTTTTTTTTGAATTTTGCTGAAAAATAAGAAATCTAGGCCGCTATTGGCAGACCAGTAAAATTTATTTTATTTTTTATTTTTTTGACTTGAAAATGAACAAGACAAGTGCGTGCCGACGTGCAATAATCAGGGGACGGTGCCAATTAAGAAATTGACGTGAACCTGACTCTGATACCAAATTGATGCAGGCCAATGTCTTGACGTCGGGAGATCTACGGGTTAACACGCTTGCCTCTCTACAATTCTTACTTTCACTTGCACAAATTACCACGCCTCGCACACTCCGTGCAATATTATCACTTTAACGCTAACGTACGGGTAGCCAAACCACTTAGGATTGGATAGAGGCGATAGACCAATATCCTTTCCGGCTAAAAGGACCCACCCGGTCCGAGCGAGCGAATGTTGTACCAAAAGAGAATCCACCGAAAACAAAAGATTCGGACAAGGGTGGTTCTCTCCCAACAAAATAAAACGAGGGCCGCCACGACTCACAAACTTAAACGGAAAAAGAAAACACCAACAAGATCAATGAAGAAATTAACCACGAAAATTCAAGCGTTTCACATGCCACGCAACACGCATATGCCACAAAATCTATCAAGAGGGAAAATCACAGAGTAAAAGATATTTTCATTACCCAACCGGAATGGATGATTCCGATTACTCTCTACTTGGTTCGACCTTCAACGGCTCCACCGGAGTCACGCCAGATGGAGAGGAACTTGTCCTCCTTCGTCGCTTCACGTCGGGGTTTAAGAATCCACAACAGCAAGCCTCTTGCCTTGGCCGAATTTCTTCAAGGAAGGGGTTGATCGTTTTTTTTGGTGAGGGGGAAGGTAGTGGTCGGGTTTGTATTGAGGAGGATAGCCGTCCTTGGTGTGGTTGATGAAGGGGTCGGTTTTGGGAGAGGTATTGAAGGCTTTGGTCGAATATTTGAAAGGAGGAGGTAGAGAGGGGGGAAAGAAAGGCGGAGGCCGAAATTTTGGAGAGGAGGAGAGGAGAGGAGAAGGAAGAAATGAATTTTCCAAGAGGGGAAGAGTGAGGTGGGGGGGGGGGGAATTCAAATTTTGAATCCTTGGTTTTCAATTTTTTCATTCTCTACTCAATCCTTCATGAAAAGACCTATATATATATGTTACACCACTCAATCTCCACCATACAATATTAAACCACACATGATGGCTAATGGCACCCATCATGTCATAACAAAACAATAATTAATGACATTAAATAAAGATAGCAATTGATGGTTATAGGCACCCATCATACATGAAATTAAATAACATTGCAAAATAAAATAATAATAAAACAAAACATAAAAAGAGACTTAATAATTAATAATTATTTATTAATAATTATTATTAATTATTAATATATTGGTTTGCGCCACGGGCGGATATTTTGGCGTCACTCCACATGGTCGTCACGGCGCCACAAGTCTTTATCTAGAGGCGGAGAAATATCTTCCGTAAGCACGCCGTCATCGTCTTCAACATGTTGAGGGAGGTCGTCTCCATCACGCCGAAGCCGCCCAAGCCGCTGCTGCTACAAGTCGAATGGAGCACGGAGTCCGCCGAGACCGTGAGGTCACGCGGACACACCATTATTCGCTGACTGCTGATGGACTGAAGAACAGACCGCCTACCCGCCTGAGACCGGCAGACATGTTATTGGAACTTGGAAAAATTGAAGCAGAGAAATGACAAGCCGTAGAAGCGACCTGTTGAGACCGCAGAGACCGCACACTTCACCGAACTTGACCGAAGTCAAATCCAAACTCCTGGCTCCTTGAAGTTAGTCGCGTGACCTGCACACAACAAACCGTTAACTCTACTCAACCCATGCGGACAGGGAAATCTAGACAGCAGTAATTGACCAAGCCCCACTTACTGTTCACTCATTTACTGTAAATATGTCGGGGGGTATATTTATAGGCGAGGTGAGGAGTGTGGTCACCACCCTAGTGAATAGAGTCACCGCCCCATCGCACACACTAGCAAAAAATCCTCATCCGCTGAGTCTGCGTGGACTTAGTCGGATTCCAACAAGAAAACCGCCAGGAGCAAAAATGATGTTCACCATTAGGCGAACTCGCACCAGTCCACCCACGATATGCAGACAAGGCACCAGCCCGCATAGCCCACAAACATCACACATGGATAGCCATCTACTACGACAGTCCGCACACTATATGCGGACAAGGAGGTAGTCCGCACAGCTCGAAAACAAAGCCACCATCCTCCACGAGTCCACGACCAACAGGCAGTCCGCCCGGTCAACAACGGACTCTGTAGATACTGCGGACACACTGAACTTATCACAGAACATTACCAAGTCCAGTAAACCACCAAGGGCAAGCTCTAGCTTGGCGGACAAGGCCCAATCCACCTTCCCCCCAAGGCAGATCGCCAACACCCCACCGGAGAAGGCAGAGCCCTCAAGCCTTACTCGCACAACTTTCAAGACAACGGCCAATTGCCGGACTTCAACACCAGTCCGCGCAGTCCTCCACGGCAGCAAATACTCGCTGCACCACCAGAGCACGACAAAGGCCACAGCCGAAATCCAAGGCCTGTCCTCAACAGCGAACACCGCAAACTCAACCAGTCCGCAAAGCCTTCTGCAGAAAGAACTCCCAATACGCCGGTTAACACAAGCTTGCAAATCTACAAGGCCACAAATCAAACCAAGCACTGCCTATAGCCCGCGAACTGCAGTCCGCTCAGGCTGCTTCCCTAGAAGGCCATCATCCTTGGCCATAGGCCAACCAGGCTGCACAGCTGACCGCTCAGGCCGCACACCAAGCCGCACAGGCTGCTCCTCAAGAACAGCCAAGCCATGGCACCCAGGTCGCAACCGGCAGTCCTCCCAGGCCACGGACTCAGACCTCTCAGCCCACACAGTCCGCCCGGCCTGCCCATCACCCACTTCCACTTCACAAATTTCAACACTAGAGACCTTGAGAAGGAATCAGTGTATGCCAAATTCTCTAAAGTGTGAGTTTTGGCTATCTTCTATAGTGTTCCATGGTCATATGGTCGTGGTCAGGGTATCACGGTGGATCCAGCAAACATTGCTGCAATACACGAGTGGCCCGTAATGTCTTCTGTAGCAGAAGTTCGGTGTTTTTTGGGGCTTGCAGGCTACTACAGGCGCCTAGTAGAGAAGTCCTTGCAGATAGCATTGCCTCTCACGGTCCTAACGAGGAAGGATCAGAAATTTATTTGGTCACCAACGTGTGCTCAAGATTTCAAAGAACTGAAAAGTCGTCTGACCACGACGCCTGTCCTGTGTTCGCCGTGTGGTACAAAAGGCTTTAAGTTATACAACGACGCTTCAAGCAGCGTCTTAGGCCGTGTTTTGTTACAACATGGGAGAATAATATCTTATGGTTCACGCCATCTTGGTGTATGAGAGGAATTATCTGGTCCATGATTTGAAGTTGGCGGCCATAATATTCACGCTGAAGCTTTGGAGGCGCTACTTATATGGTGTGAAGGTCGACATTTACACAGAGCATAAGAACTTGAAGTACCTATTAGATCAAAAGGATTTGAATATGCGTCACGAAGGTGGATGGAGTTCCTTGGGGACTACACCTTCAAGATACACTATGTACCTGGGAAAGGTAATGCAGTTGCAGATGCATTAAGTCGCAGAGCTCCCGCGCAGGCCAATTTGTTAACGATGCATGTTGAGCGTCTCGTTCTAAATTTAAAGGCCTTAGAGATCTCTTGTGTTGATAAGATGTCTGGTGCTGAAGCACGATTGAACTGCATGAAAGTGTTGTATGACCTGGATGATTTGATTCGGCAGGCTTCGGAGTTGGATGACAGCATGAAGCGGTTCATGGATGAGGCTTTGGATGGGTCAAATGCACAATTTACCGTCGATGATGGGTTGTTGTTGAAGGACAGTCGTTTGTGCGTCCCAATTATGGGCAAACTATGGGAGGAATTGATGTACGAGGCTCCTCATACTAAGTACTTGATTCACCCCGGGAGCACCAAGATGTTCAAGGACATTAAGAAATTATTCTGGTGGCCAGGTCTGAAGAAGGATATAGCATTATATGTGGCGAAATGTCAAACTTGTGCCTTGGTAAAGGCCGAGTGCAAGAGGCCTGGCGGATTCCTGAAGTGCTTGCCTATACCGGAGTGGAAATTTGATGACATCTCCATGGATTTCATTCATGGCTTGCTGAGATCTCACAAGGGGAATAACACCATTTGGGTGGTCGTTGATCGTTTAACGAAGGTGTCACATTTCATACCCAATAGGAAGGATGATTTATTAGAGAAGCTGATGAAGATTTATGTGAACAGCATAGTCCGTTTACACGGCGTACCCCGGAGCATCGTTAGTGACTGAGATGGTCGTTTCACATCTAACGATTTGAGGTTCCTTCATCTGTTGTTGGGTACCAAGTTGAACTTTAGCACGGCTTTTGTAATGCCTCACCTGTAATGACCGTAAAATATAGGTCCGGTCGGGGCCCCACAACATACAGACTCCACAGCTTCAGCATTATAAGATGATATATAAACTACCCAAACTCAAAACTCAGACATCAATAGTGGAAACATACACCAAAAACTAGAAGTTATCCACCAAATCAAGAGTATCAAAATGGCCTTAAGGCCTTACACATCATAAGTCCATGACTGTAGTAACATTAAACAATAGTAACGTGCATACACAATCCTAGGCTATCTCGGCATGCAAGCCAGATTACATCTCAAGGAGCATATCATTCAATCGAAATATATGAAAATAAAAGGAAGTCCACTTCATGAGGCTTAGGCCTTTTTGGCCGGCGAGCTTGCTCCTGCTTGCGATCTTTGCCCTGTAAAAATTGGTTGTAACGTGGGTCAGCAAAGGCCAACCTCAACTGTGTAACCAACACATTTCCTCCCGGCCATCCCTAACGGACCCCGGGGTACTCCATCACCCTGTAGGTCAGCACTTCATATGCAATATATAATAACATGTAAAGCTATAAAACAAGTTTGGATGTCTCAAGCAACAAACATGTTTCTAAGTTGAGCAAGTAATATAGGGTGGCCTATAATGCAGCATGAATGCAATCCTGGGTTTTACCCAAGGCACCTTAAAGCGTATGCTTTTAACACATCATCACATTGGGTACTTCCATTTTCCCCATCAGCGTTCAAGCCGCAAACACAAGGGTACTCTAATTTCCCCCCAACGACATACAAGCCGCCACACGGAACTCTTGCCCCTGCCCCAAATGCTCATCAGTCTCAAACCTCGGGCTTGCTTGCAAACTCTGAGTTCTCATGTCAAGGTCCCCCCAAACAATCAAACCGATGCTAAGAACCCTTGTTAGATCTCACCCGTTCACAACGACCCAGGCCCGGCTCCAATATCGGGACCAAGTCCACTGCAACAGACCAAGTGGGACCCAGCTGGGATCGTCCGGGCTTGTCCTAAGCTTGGCATTCTCGTCAGTTTCACAGAAGGGGACTTGAATCGCTGCGATATTCTCCACACATGACCTAACAATGTCACGGGCTAGCCAGCCGAGCATAGAGACAAACCATGCCTTGTCACATCACAATCCCACGCCTTTCTCACCCTATTCCAACATTTGTACCGTACCATCCCCGTGCCCCCGCGTGTACTCTAATTTCCACTCGGTTTGGTTTCGGCCACACGTACTCACACGAGAAAGGGGAAAAACATCATCACAGATGACATCTTGTCGCTAACGGATTTCTACAAAATCCTTAAGGCTCGCAATGCAACATCACTGAGTCGGACTAACGGTCGCGACTATGCCTTCACCCATAATGTCTAATCCACTAACAGAGTGGATCTATTATGCAATATCATGTCGGGGACGGACACAATCGACCCGATGGCTCCTCTTGAACCATGACAACCCAAATCTCTCTTATTTAAGAGATCCGGTGCCTAAAATGCTTGAACGAAAACAAGAAAAGTGTAGATGTCATGCACGCATCCTAGAACCGAGAGGAAAAGTGTCGTTACCCTTCGACTCCTCTTCCTAGCCATGAAATCTTGCTTCGCACGGATGGAAATGAGCACCACCACGTCCTCTCCACGGATTTGGCCTCGAAACGTCGAAAGGAGGTCTAAAGCTCCGTCAATGGCGGAGAAAGCACTCCTTCCTCCTCCGCTCTCCAACTCCCATACCCTAACCTTCACCTAGAAAAGAGACGAAAATGAGAGAGAAATCCCGTCCAGCCCTTCTTAAACCCCTTGGGTAGAGGATCCTGGCCCCTGAGATCAGTTATGAAGTGAAATCAGATGACTAGGTATTCAGGTTTCGGAATTCCATGAAATAGCCTTCGACTTTCGTCGAACGACTTCACAGCTTAGCCAAAAATTCGTCAAACGGACAGAGCTCGACGAACAGCCTTCAGATTCATCGAACGGCCTTAGACATTCATCGAATAGCCTTCGATGTTCGTCGAACGGCCTCGAGCTTGACGAACGACCTTCGACACTCATCGAATGGCCTCGAGTTCGATGAACGGCCGTCAACATTCGTCGAACGACCTCGAGTTTGACAAACGGCCTTCGACATTCGTCGAACGGCCTCATGTTCGACGAACGGCCTTCGACACTGGTCGAATAGCCTCGAGTTCGACCAACGGTAACCCCCAGATGTTGAACTTCCGGGAAAACAGAGGCATTACAGCTTTTCACCCACAGACAGATGGTCAGACTGAAAGGGTGAACTGGACAATGGAAGATATTCTTCGTATGTGTGCTTTGGATTTTGGGAAAAGGTGGGAGGACCATCTTTTTATGATTGAGTTTGTGTGTAATAACAACTACCAAGACATCATTCAGATGGCGCCTTTTGAGGCTCTGTACGGTAGTAGGTGTCGTACGCCATTGTCTTGGTAGAAACAGGAGAATCGAAGTTGTATAAGCGAAGGGACGTTGAAGATGCTACTTTAACGATACGGTTGATTCAGGAACGGCTACTGATTGCTCAAGATAGGCAGGCCAAGTACTATAATGCCAAGCATCGTAATATGGAGTTTGCGGTGGGCGATTGAGTATACCTCAAGATGAAGACATTTAAAGGCTTATCAAGGATTCAACGCTTAAAGAAGCTTAGTCTGAGATATGTTGGGCCTCTCGAGATCTTAGAGCGGGTTGGTGAAGCCCCGCTAGATCCTCGGATCTAGACGTCCCTATCCCCAGGATAATTTTCCACGGAATCCTCCACGGATTTCGACGACCCTTACCGGTTGATTTTCCTCCCACAAGATTCAGAAAAAGAAGAGATTACAAAAATAAGGATGTAAAGAATCAAAAAGATGAAGTTCGGCCTCTTGACAACTTCTCTGTTGAGCGATCTGCAGCCAGTGCTTGAGATCTTCATATGCTAGCAACCAGTCGACTCTTCATAGTCGACATAGATCTTGGATCACCGGAGTTCTTCATTCACGAACGGTAGGGAGAAACTTTCTTCTTCTTCGACGAAGACTTTTTGGAACGGAACGCAAAGAGAGCAGTCGAACTCTATAATGCACGAACTCCTTTCTCTTTTCATTGTCAGTAGTTTAAGGCACAGAAACCGAGGTGGTCTTATATATAACTTTGTGAAAATAGGCTACCGCCGACGGTAAGACTAGCGCCCGACGGTAAGTTTGTGCGCTTGATGTGCCAGCTGTCCTCCAAATTAGGAAAATATTCAGAACGAATATTTTCCTTTTTCCATTGTTAGCGCGAAGCGATAAGAAGATAATGCCCGACGATAGCTCAGTCTCAACACACTTAATGACTCGGAGCGTTGAGTGGACTCAACTCCTTGGAGCGTTGAGTGGGTTACCGCGACGGGTTACCAAGCTAGCACTCAGCGGTAGGCTTGTCTCAACGTACTCAATGCCCTGAAGCGTTGAGTTTGTTGAATTTTGTGAAGTGGAAGTGGTTAACGGGACAGGCCGGGCGGCCTGGGCGGACAGCGTTGGCGGACTGGGTGGACTGGGCGGACTGCGGCCTAGTGATAAGTCAAGTGGAACCCGGTTGTTCTGAGCGGGTTGTTCGGGTGAAGTCCGCGGACTATGCGGCCTGTTATCTGTGGTAGGGCGTTGGCTGATTGATTTAGCCAAGGAGCGGCCTGAGCGGATAGAAGCTTGCGGACTGGTGTGTCCGCGGTGTGGGCTGTTGCGGACTGGGCTTAGAGCTTGGCTGTGGCCTTGTCGAGCTCTGGTGTTACAGCAAGTGCTTTGTTGTGGAGGTCTTTAGCGGACTGATGTGTAGAGTCTGGCAGGAGGCCTTTGCGTTGGAGAGGTTGCGAGTTTCTTGCGGTCTTTGCCTTTACTCAGGAGTGTGGCGGCCTGCTTGATGGTTGACGGACGGGATTTTATGTCCGTCATGCTCATTTTTGCCTCTGGTGGTTTTGGACTTAGTCACACTCTGTGCCAAGACCATGGTGTCCGCAGTATCCGCTAAGTCCGCCGTTGACCGGGCGGACTGTTGCTAACTCTGCCTTTGGTCGTGGACTTGTAGCGGATGGAGGCTTGAGTCTTGTTCTATGCGGACTGCCTCGGGTTTGTGCGGACAGCCATTGAAGGGGGTTGCTGTCCTGCAGTGGTTGGAGGCTTTGCGTGCTGATGCCTTGTCCGCATAGCTTGGGCGGACTGATGAGGGTTCGCCAAAGTTGCCCTGCTCCTGGCGGGTTGATCCTTGGTACCGGCTAAGTCCTTGTGGACTCAGCGGACAGTGGTTTAGCTATCGCGCGGACTAGGGCGGTGTCTCTATCTCTAGGGCGGTGACCACACTCCTCACCTCGCCTATAAATAGGACCCCCGTGGCAGGTCTACAGTAACTGAGTGAACAGTAAGTTGGGTTCGGCGAGGTGCTGCGGTCTCAGTTTTTCTGTCCGCGCGGATTGATTCAAAGTTAACTGTGTTCTGTGTGCAGGTCGTGCAGGTAGCTTCAAGGAGCCAGGAGTTTGGCTGTGACTTCGGTCAAGTACTTGGAAGTTGTGCGATCTCTGCGAATTCAGCAGGAGGTCGCTCTGCGGCTTGTCAGCTCTGTTTCAACTTTGCCAGCTTCAATAACCTGTCCGCCGGTCTCAGGCAGGTAGGAGGTTGTTCCTCAGTTCATCAGCAGGAGGCGAATAACGGTGTGTCCGCGCGGCCTCGCGGCTTCGACAGACTCTGTGGCTATTCGGCGGATTGCAGTTTAAGTTCGGGCGATCTCAGCGGACTCGTCGACCTCGGCGGTCTCGGCGGATTCCGGTGCTGTCCGCCCGACTTGTGTTTGGTGCTTTCTGTTTACAGTTGTTTATACTAGCGAAATCATGTCTCGCTATGTATACCTCGCTTTGTCAAGAAGTTAAATGAATATAAGATCTGCTTGTTCTTCCATGTGCTTGGTGTGTTGAGCCTGCTTCCTGAGTTTCCGCTAGATCAAAGTGTGAACTGGGTAGTCCCGAAGATATTAATTTGGTTTTTGGGCTATCTTGCTGACCACCTTGAGAAAATTTAACATGATATCAGAGGGAGGTTCAGTTGCTTGAGCGGTCTTCAACCAGTGTTGTGCTCTGTGTTTGAGTGGTGATCACCTTTGTTGGTGCTCTTTCTTCTGAAGGTTTATCCAAGCAGGTGTTGCAATGGAAGGGAGTTTTGCAAGGGGTCTTGGCATTTAACTCTTAATGCCGACTAACTTCAAGAAGTGGAAGTCGTGCATGAAGAGTTATCTTCTTGGCGAGGAGCTGTGGGAAGTCGTCGGTGGTGACGACAGACAGGAAGTGACGGCTGCGTTCGGTACTGCGGAGCAAGTTCGGCTCTGGAGGAAAACAAATGCTAAGGCAGAGTTCATCCTCAAGAGGGCCGTGTCACCAGAACTGTTTGATCACATCATTGGATGTGAGTCGGCTACTGATATTTGGACAACCATTGATGAGTTGTTCAATAGGAAGAATGTGGCGCGGCTTCAGTTTCTGGAGAATGAGTTGGCTAGAACAACTCAAGAAGACCTTTCCATCTCGAACTACTTCTTAAAGATGAAGAGCTTGTGTGCTGAGTTGTCGGCACTGGATCCTAATGAGCCTATCTCTGAGGCTAAAATGAAAAGGCACATTATCCGCGGCTTGCGGAAGAACTATGTGGCCTTTGTGACATCTGTTCAAGGGTGGGCTACTCAGCCGTCCTTGCTGGAGCTGGAGAATCTGTTTGCATCGCAGGAGAGCTTGGCAAGGCAGATGGCTGGAGTTAATCTTTATCAGGAAGGCAGCGAAGCTCTCTTCTCAGGCAAGAAGAAAGGATGGGAAGGGAAGAAGAAGAAGAAGGTGCAGGCCGCTGGTGAGAAGGAGACTTCAAATTTATATCAGCCGGAGAGGAGCAATGCTCCTAAGGACTGGAAGAAGAACTTGAAGTGCTACCGGTGTCATCAGCGAGGGCACTTCAAGCGTGATTGCAAGGTCAAACTACAGCCTGGGCATGCTGCGGGAAAGGAGGAAGTTTGCTCGAGAAGTGAAGAAGCAGAATGGGGCGGAGCTTTCATGACGGGCACTTGTGTCCGTGCCTTGTCTGCTGAGGACTTCAACAATGAGTGGATCGTGGACTCCAGGTGTGGTCATCACCTCACCGGATACAAGTCGAAGTTCACCTCCATGTAAGCATACTCAGGTAATGAAGCTATTATCACTGCTGATAATACTGTTTATGCAGTAGAGAAAGAGGGGGTCGTGTCTTTGGGTAGTGATCAGGGGCCACTCACGTTAAGGAGTGTGTATCACGTGCCGGGCATGAAGAAGAACCTCTTCTCGGTGACCAATGCGGTGGATGCTTGTTATCACGTTCTATTTGGGCCAACAGACGTGAGGTTCCTTCGCAACATATCAGCGGTTAAGGCTAATGTTGCTCATGTAGGAAGGAGGGTTAAGAACTTGTTTGTTCTTGCAACCAATTCATATGTTGATCGAATGAGGGCCAATGATAGCGCTGCTATCTGGCATGAGAGGCTGGGGCATGTTGGCATGGACAAGCTGAAGGCGATGGCTAGTAGAAGTTTGGTAAAAGGGTTGCCTAAGTTGTCCTCCTTTGGTGACGGGCATGTTTGCGCTAGATGTCAATACGGTAAGGCACATCGCCTTCCGTTTGATAAGTCACAAACAAGGATCAAGCTACCATTGGAGTGCATTCATGGAGACTTGATGGGACCGACGGTTACTGCCAGCCTTGGTGGAAGTAGATACATGCTTGTCTTTGTTGATGACTACTCAAGGTATACTTGGGTGTACTTCTTAAAAGAGAAGTCAGAAGCCTTCCGTTTGTTTGTGGAGTTTAAGGAGTTGGTAGAAGGCCGGCATGGCTTGCGGATTAAGAAGCTTAGAACAGATAACAGAGGTGAGTTTGTCTCCTCCGAGTTTTCTAACTTCTGTAGGAAGCACGGGATCCAACGGGAGCTTGCTTGTGCTCACACTCCACAACAAAATGGGGTAGCGGAGCGGAAGATCCGTCATCTGACGGAAACCTGCAAATGCTGGCTTCATGCGAAAGACATCCCAAGGTCCTTTTGGGCGGAGGGGATGTCTTGTGCTGCTTATGTCATCAACAGGATGCCACTCAGCCCTATCAACATGAAGACTCCTGTTGAGTTGTTGCTGAATGATTGTCTCTGAGATATCTGCAAAGAGAAAATACCAAACTAACAATTCATCAAGGCAAGTATACCTATCGAAATGCAGCTAGGGGACACAAGTGTCGTATTGAAATCCGGGAACAGTTGAGTAAGCTTACTCACACGAAATCTATTATTTTATCGACGGCAAAATAAGGTTTGGCTAAATGTACTAAAAGAAGAGAACTACTTGTATGAAAAGATAAAGAGAGCTAAAAGAGCGATTAACTTAAGCTTAGTAATGATGAAGGGAAAATGCACTCGATCAGAAATCACCTCGGCAAGAGTGGTTAGAAAAATACGATAAATAAACCTAAGCTAATTAGGGTAAAGGTCCTTGACCGTGGCGGTTCCATGAATATTGACACGCTTCTCTCGAAGGCCGTGCCTAACTGAGTTTAGGAAGGTCCGACCGACTTTCGCCTAAATCGGAGGCCTAAAACTCGCTTTCCGCGTGAACCCCTCTAATGGATTTTACTCCAATCCGGGAGATTTGAACGTCTGCCTCTCTCGAGGGTGCGAACAACTCCCTTTACTCTTGAGTGCTCATTTCAAACTTTCGGCCTCTCGGCTAGCCCAGAATGAAAGCAAAGGTGGAGAGTATATATCGATAAATAACCTCCAACCGTGATAAATCAAGAGTAATTCAAAGCTAAACCCTAAAAGAAAAGGTAAGATTCAAAGCATCATAACCTAATCACTCGAACCTCGGATCAAATTAGATCGAGTACATGGAGGATTAGTTAATCATGGTGAGGTGGAAGAGGGAGATGATAGAAGAAAAATACTGAAAACAGAGCAGGAATGAAAAAGAAAACAACACTTTTATTAAGAGAAACAGTGATCTTACAGCTTGAAAACCAGAGATTACAAGAACATGAAAAGGAAACTACACTATCATTAGCATCATACTACAGAAAGAAGCTAGGAGCTAATACAGGGAAAGCATAAAGCTAGAGCTACGAACTAGAAATGAAAATACATGCTTAAAAAGTTCAGAAAAACAAAGGACAGAACCTCCCTCTCAAAGCGAAAAGTTGTCCTAAAACCCCTGGAGTTGGGCTCTATTTATAGAATTTTTCGGGTCGGGTCACGCCCCCCTGTCACGCCCTGGTCGGGCGTGACCCTGGGGCGTGACACATTCGGCGCGACTTTTTCGGGCAGGAATTGAATCTGACGGAGTTGTTGCGGTAACACGCCCACCGGTCACGCCCTGGTAGGGCGTGACCCTGGGGCGTTTCTTTGCGCGTGACTTGGGAGCTGAAATTGAATGCTGGAGGGTGACGGGGGGAATTGCTGAAGTACACGCCATATGTCACGCCCGGGTCAGGCGTGACCGTGGGGCGTGACACTTTCGGTGCGACGGTAGCGGGAAAAACGAGCGCGCTGCGGCGATTCCTCGGAACCTGGGGACACGCCTCTAGTACACGCCCGTGTCGGGTGTGTCACGGGCGTGACCGAGGGCGTGTACACTAAGTTTCCATGGAATGCAGTTTTCGGACCAATTGCTTCATTCCTCTGGGTACACGCCCTAGGTACACGCCCTGGTAGGGCGTGACCTTGGGGCGTGTCACAGCAAACTTCGGCTGAAAGCCGTGAAAACCTGCAAAACAGAAAAAAAGTATTAGCGACAAAATATATACAAAGGGGAATCAAAACAATTACTTTACAAGACATGATTGGCTTTAAAACCCCGAAAATATCCTAATAAAATTGACTGCAAACGTATTATCAAATTCCCCCAAGCTTAAGTTTTGCTTGTCCCCAAGCAAAGATATAAAGACAAGCTAATCATAAAATGACTAATTTAAAAAGTTTTAATCATACTCACACAAGTACTATGCGAAATTCTAGGTAGGAGAATGTAAAACGTAAATATAAAACAATTATTTAGGTATGTTTAACTCTTATAAACTTTAACTAAAAAAAATAAATCATCCAGAATTTTGACGAAATTCTTTAAATAGATTTGAGCAAGGCAATGAAAATGAAAAGAACGTATTGAGTTATTACTAGATCCAAGCAACGCATTATAATTATATCAATTAAATAACAAAAATCTAAGTTTAAATCCAAAACTAAAACTGATTTACTTTTCTTCTTTTCTTAGTTGTTAAATAAAAATTAAAAAAAGGGCGTGAATCAAAAGGACTTAATAGGACCGAAACGTTTGGTTTAGGAATATGAATAGGAGTGGAATTCAAATATAAACATGGAGGCTTAAAAATCACACTAAACCAAAACAACGAGTTTCAAAAAAAATAAATTTATTTTAAACAAAATATGTATAAATAAATTTATTTTTTTCTCTTTATGATTTTTTTATCTCTTTTTTTTTAATTATTCTTATTTTCATTCATTTTTGTTTTCTTCTTCTTTTTTTTTCAATTTATTGCTTTTGAGTACACTTTTTTTTCAACAATTTCTCTAAAGATAACACAAAATTCCTATCAAACAAAAGTAGCGTGATTAGATAGGTAGGAATTTGGGCTTTGGTGAAAATGAAATGGTGTGTGGAGTTTATCAAATAAATTTGGAAAAAAGGCTCAAAAGCGGCTACTAGTGGTAAAAGAGTTTAGGTTGACAAGAAAGCTCAAACGTAAACAAAAAATGGCTTAAATCATTTTCACGCTTTTTTTTTTAACTTTATTTAAAACATAAAGTCGATAAATTTCAAAAGGCAAGTTCGAGATAATAAAAGAAGATTGATGAAATTATCTTGAAAATAAAATAATATGTGACTTGGATCGTTCATATCTATTACGTTATTCAAAATTGTTCTTACAAAAATTATCTAAAGACAAAAGGAAAATAGTGGATGATAAAATTTGTAGAGAAAGTAAAGAAAATAAAGAATGAAAAACCATAATAGAAATGCACGTTTTAGAAAAATATTTTACCTTAACATGCTACCGTGAATTAGAAACACAGCATGACCAACATTTTACTTGTGAAATATGATTAAAAAGAATGATTAGAAAAATTATAATTAACTATGTTGTTTATAAAGAAGTTTGAGAAAAACAAAACATAAACAGGGGTACTTATTGAAATACCAAAATGCAGCTATATATATATAATATGTTTTGAAATTTTTTGAAATTTTTGGATTTTTGGATATTTACAAAACAAAAGGAAACAAAAAGAAGAGCAAGTCCTCCCCCAAGCTTAAAATCTACATTGTCCGCAATGAGAAGGAGGTCGGAGAACGAGAGAAAAGTAAAGTACAGAAATAAAAGACAGAATGAAAAGCAGGTACTTCCCGGTTTGATTTTGCAGGGCAAGTTGAGTGATGCCGCTCCTCCATGCCTGTGCTGTGGATCTTCATGAAACGTCGTCCGGCGGACTTTGGCATGGAAGCAGAACCGTTGGAGCAGGCGATCGCAGAAGTTTCAGCTTGCGGAGCCAGTCGGGCAAAAAAGTTGGTAAAAGAAAGAAAACGAAAAAGATAACTTGGGTTGCCTCAAGAGCGCCCTTTGTTTAAAGCGTCGTTTGAGCTCGACGCATCAAAATAAGATTGTCCCAAATATTGTTTAAAAATAAAGTTCGAATAAAGTCAAAGTGTTTGTGAGTAAATAAAGTTCGGATTAATCACAATGTCAGGACCGGAAAGATAGAGTTAACAGGGTTGAGACTGACATCATCACAGAAATACAGTTTAAGACGCTGACCATTCACTTTGAAAGTTCCCTTATCAGGGTGAGAAATTAAAACAGTACCATAAGAAAAGACTTCTAAAACAGTAAAAGGCCCAGACATACGTGATTTTAATTTACCCGGGAAAAACGTAAACGAGAATTATAAAGAAGCACTTGGTCGCCCGGCTTAAAATTTTTGGGTGCCTAAGATGCCGATCGTGTAAAACGCTTCGTCCGCTCTTTATAAAGTCTGTTATTTTCATACGCGTAAGAGCGCCACTCGTCGAGTTCGTTAAGTTGAAATTTTCTAAAATCGCCGACAGAGTGGGGATCGAAGTTTAAAAATCGTAAGGCCCAAAAGGCGCGGTCTTGCTCTAACTCTACGGGTAAATGACACGATTTTCCATAAACCAACCGATATGGCGTACAGCCGAGGGCGGTTTTGTACGCTGTTCGGTAGGCCCATAGAGCATCGTCTAATTTGGCGGACCAGTCTTTTCTAGAAGTTGAAACAGTCTTTTCTAAAATTCTTTTTATTTCTCTATTCACTACTTCGACTTGTCCGTTAGTTTGGGGGTGGTAGGCAGTGAAAAGCTTATGAGTAACGCCATATTTAGTTAGGATTTTTGAAAATTGTGCGTTACAGAAATGGGAACCCCTATCACTAACGATAGCGCGCGGCGTACCGAATCGAGAAAATAATTTTTGAGGAAATTAACTACGACTCGGGCGTCATTCGTAGGAAGAGCTAGGCTTCGGCCCAACGTGAAACATAATCAACGGCAACTAAAATATACTTATTCCCGAAGCTAGAAGGAAAAGGGCCGACAAAATCAATCCCCCAGAGGTCGAAAACTTCGCACTCTAGGAAATAATTTTGTGGCATTTCATTTTTATTCGAAATATTCCCCGACCGTTGGCAACTATCACACCTACTCACAAAGGCATGCGCGTCTTTAAACAGGCTGGGCCAGTAAAAACCCGCGCTTAACACTTTGTGAGCGGTGCGAGCAGCTTGATAGTGCCCACCTGTCGGTCCTTCATGCAAATGTTTAATAATATCTAAACCTTCATCAAAGGAAACACACCTCCTGATCACTTGGTCTGCACAGACTTTAAAAAGATGCGGGTCCTCCCAAAAGTAGTTCTTCAACTCAGAAAAAGAATTTCTTCTTTTGCTGAGACGAGAACTCTTTTGGGAGCACACGAGCCACTAGATAGTTGGCGATGCGGGCAAACCAAGGAGAAGTAGATGTGTTAATTACGAAAAGCTTCTCATCAGGGAAATAGTAATGAAAAGAATTTTCATCTAATTGTTCTATAAACGGGTTGTCTAGGCGCGAAAGGTGGTCGGCGGCCAAGTTCTCGGCACCTCGCTTATCACGGATCTCTAAGTCAAACTCCTGGAGGAGTAAGACCCAGCGAATCAGACGAGGCTTGGCATCCGTTTTAGAGAGAAGATATTTGAGGGCCGAGTGGTCCGTAAAAACAATAATTTTCGAAATAGTAATATAAGGGTGAAATTTGTCAAAAGCAAATACTACAGCTAATAGCTCCTTCTCGGTTGTGGTGTAATTTTTCTGTGCTGATGTGAGTGTTTTACTAGCGTAATAAATGGGGTGGAAGTTTTTGGAAATACGTTGACCTAGTACGGCTCCCACCGCATAACTACTCGCATCACACATTATTTCAAATGGAAGATCCCACACCGGAGCTATCATGATTGGCGCATTAACTAATTTTTCTTTATTAATTTGAAGGCAGCTAGGCAGAGGTCATCAAAGATGAATGAGGCGTCTTTTTCTAAGAGATGGGTAAGGGCTTGGTGATTTTGGAAAAGTCCTTTATGAAGCGGCGGTAGAAACCGCATGACCCAGGAAACTTCTTATGGCTTTTATGTTCGTAGGTGGCGGCAGTTTCTCGATAACTTCTATTTTCGCAACGTCTACTTCAATACCCCTTTCAGAAATTTTATGTCCCAAAACTAACCCTTCCCTTACCATAAAATGACATTTTTCCCAATTTAAGGCGAGGTTAGTTTCTTCGCATCGCTCTAAGACTTTTTCGAGGTTCTCTAAGCAACTATCGAAGGAATTCCCGAAGACGGAGAAATCATCCATGAAGACTTCCATAATGCTTTCTACGTACTTGTCAAAGATGGCGAGCATACATCGTTGGAATGTAGCCGGCGCATTTGCACAATCCAAACGACATTCTTCGGTAGGCGAAGGTGCCGAAGGGACAAGTAAACGTAGTTTTCTCCTGGTCCTCGGGGGAGATGGGGATTTGAAGATACCCCGAGAGGCCATCGAGAAAACAATAAAAGCTATGTCCGGAAAGTCGTTCTAAAATTTGATCAATGAACGGCAAGGGGAAGTGATCCTTGCGGGTGGCGTCATTCAACTTACGGTAATCTATACACATTCGCCATCCGGTCACCGTCCGAGTCGGGATTAATTCATTATTTTCATTACTTACGACCGTTATCCCTCCCTTCTTGGTACTACCTGTACTGGCTAACCCACTTACTGTCGGATATAGGATAGATAAATCCTGCGTCTAACAATTTCATAACTCGCCCTTAACTACGTCTTTCATGTTTGGGTTTATACGGCGCTGAGGTTGTATAGAGTTACGAGAATTATCTTCCATTAAGATTTTATGAGTGCAGAAAGATGGGCTTATGCCCTTGATATCAGATATCTGCCAAGCAATAGCTTGGCGATGCTTTTGTAAAATTGAAAGAAGTTTATTCTTTTGTGCATCCGTGAGGTAGGCCGAATTATGACAGGCAACTTAGAGTCCTTTTCTAAGAAAGCGTATTGAAGGTGCTCTGGTAGTTCTTTCAGTTCCAAGGTAGGGGGGTCATCATACGAGGTCTTGGAAATTTGTTCTTTTTCAAAACTATGTCCTCGTACACTTTTTTATATGTAAAATTAAAAGGGGTGTTGCTAGCGGCCATGGAGGCTTCGTGCAGCGATTCAGTTGGAAAAGTAGAAGAGGAACAGAAATCAAAAATTCTTTTTCAAAATCAGAGGGGCGAGTGGAGGATTCTTCACTTATGTGTAGAGATTCAGTTGGAAGAGTAGGAGAGGAACAAAAATTGGAAAATTCTTTGTCAAAATCAGAGGTGGGAGAGAAGAATTCTTCACTTATGGTATCCATGAAAAAACAGGAGTCATCATTAGCTAGTGTGTTCTTCATCGAGGGGGTGATAGAGAAAGTTACCTCATCGTCGCCCACTCGAAGGAAGAGCTTACCATTGCTTACATCAATGATAGCTCGGGAGGTGGCAAGGAAGGGTCGGCCAAGGATCAGGGGAACCTCGACGTCTTCTTCGATGTCTAAAATGACAAAGTCCACCGGGAAGATGAACTTGTCAACTTTGACTAGGACGTCCTCCACTATTCCTAACGGGTATTTGACTGACCTGTCGGCTAGCTGGATACTCATGCGTGTGGGGTTGAGACTACCAATTCCTAACTTTTTAAACAACGAGAGGGGCATAAGATTAATACTCGCACCTAAGTCGGCTAAAGCGTGTTTGACAAAGAGATCACCAAAGACATACGAGATAGAGAAACTACCCGGGTCACTGATTTTTTTCGGTAATCCGTTTGTCAAAACTGCCGAGCACGCGGCATTTAACGTGACATGAGAAAGGTTCTCTAACTTCTTCTTGTTAGTTAGGAGGTCCTTAAGGTATTTTGCGTACTTCGGCATCTGGGATATGGCTTCGTGGAAAGGCAGATTTACGTGGATTTGCTTAAACATTTCCAAAAAACGGGTGTATTGATCATCCTGTCGTTGTTTATTAAGTTCGGAAGGGTATGGCGGGGATGGATTATTTTTAAAGGTGGTGGTGGAGTGAATTCTTTTTCTACGATAGGGGTGATAATTTCTTTGGCAGAGGATGGAATTTTTAAAAGGGGAACAGAGCTTTGATTTTCAAAAACGGGAGCGGAGCTTTGATTTTTAAAAACGGGAGCGGAGCTTGCCTCGGGTTCTTCACTTACCATACCAGGAACTTTCTTCCCACTCCGAAGAGTTATAGCTTTCGCTTGCTCTCTCGGGTTGGGCTCGGTATTGGAAGGAAGAGACCCTACGGGTCGCTCAGAAATCATTTTAGCGAGCTGTCCTACCTGATTTTCTAAGTTTTTAACACTTCCGGTTAAGGTCCTAATCGTAGCGTCATTAGCATTCATGTATTTTGAAAACACTTCCTCCAAATTTGGAGGTTTTGGAAAACTTTGAGGAGGAGGTGGTGGTGGAGCAGAAAAATCACTTTGCGGTGGCGGGCGCACAGCATTCGATGGATTGCTCCACGAAAAATTCGGATGATTTCTTAACGCAGGATTATAACTATTCGGAAAATTAAAACCAGGAGGATGATAATTCGCAGCAGAAAAATTATTAAAAGCAGTTCTAGGCATATTATTTACATAATCCAAATGTTCGGCGGGAGGAGTTGCAGATTCCCATACCTGAGGGGCGGAGGCAGCAGTCATCTCCGTAATTTTTTTGCTTAATATTTCAACTTGCAGTGCGAGTTGTGAGACGTTGTCCACTTCAAAGAGACCTGCAGGTTTGTTTGGGCGGGACCTAGGCACATTCCACTGGTAAGTGTTCATGGCCATGTCTTCAAACAGCTCAAGAGCTGCTTCCGGGGTCTTATGGTTTAAAGTACCGCCAGAAGCTGCGTCTATCATTTGCTTCGTGCTTTGATTTAGCCCATTATAAAACGTCTGCACCTGCAACCATACAGGCAGAGCGTGATGTGGGCATCGTCTTAATAATTCTTTAAATCTTTCCCAGGTTTCGTAAAGGGTCTCTGAGTCTATTTGTCCAAAGGCAGAAATGTCATTCCTAAGTTTAGCAGTTTTAGCAGGCGGAAAATACTTGGCCAAAAATTTTTCAGTTAATTGCGTCCAAGTAGTTATGCTATTTTTAGGAAGGGTGTTCAGCCACTGCTTAGCCTTAATTCTAAGAGAGAAAGGAAATAATCTTAGCCTAATAGCATCATTTGTGACACCATTTATCTTGAAGGTGTCACAAATCTCAAGAAAGCTGGCTATGTGTGCGTTCGGGTCTTCATCTTGAAGCCCGTCAAATTGCACATACTGCTGCACCATTTGAATTATGCTAGGCTTTAGTTCAAAATTATTATTATTTATTGCAGGGCGAACTATACTCGTTTCTGTACCCTCGAGATTTGGTCGTGCATAATAGGACATTGGCCTTTGCACGACTTCCTCCACGTTGGGTTCTGCCATTCTTAAGGTAGAAAATGACTCGGAATCCTCAACCGGCACTTGGGTAGTAGGGCCTTAAAATCGCGATCTTCTCCGAAGAGTACGCTCAATTTCGTGGTCCAGGTCCAAAGTAACCGACGGACTACCGCGGGTCATACACTAGAAGAAAAGAGGAGAAGCAAGACTAAAAAGTAAAAAAGCTAATGAAGTTGGAAAAAAAATTTTTTTGAAATAGATTTTTTTATATTTTAACTCCCGAACTTCCCAAGGGCTACCCGGTGAAGGGTTCGCAAGGTACTAGACAAGATAGTGGCATTTAGAGCCACTTTGCCCTTTTCGAGAGAGTTAGGTGGTGTAGAAAATTTTGTGATGTGGGTTTCTATTACGAATGCGGTAATTAAAATCCAGCCACTTATCTCTATGCGAGTAGGCGGAAATTAAAAGCTATACTCACGCACTCGACAGAAAATTAAAACACACCCACTCTACAGAAAGTAAACACACTCTACTGAAATAAAGCCTGTCAATTGACTCAAGTGAGTAGGCGGAAAAATAAAATACGCACACTTGCTTGAAATAAATCCAGCCAATTAACTCAAGTGAGTAAGCGAAAAAATAAAATACGCACACTCTACTGAAATAAATCCAGCCAATTAACTCAAGTGAGTAGGCGGAAAAATTAAAAATACGCACACTTAACAAAATCCAGCCAATTAACTCAAGTGAGTAGGCGGAAAAAATTTAAGAAGGAGGCTGAGAAAGAGAAGTGATAAAATTAATATATTCGCGTTTTCAATTTATCAACAAGCGTTGCTTCCCCGACAACGGCGCCAAAAACTTGATTGTCTCTGAGATATCTGCAAAGAGAAAATACCAAACTAACAATTCATCAAGGCAAGTATACCTATCGAAATGCAGCTAGGGGACACAAGTGTCGTATTGAAATCCGGGAACAGTTGAGTAAGCTTACTCACACGAAATCTATTATTTTATCGACGGCAAAATAAGGTTTGGCTAAATGTACTAAAAGAAGAGAACTACTTGTATGAAAAGATAAAGAGAGCTAAAAGAGCGATTAACTTAAGCTTAGTAACGATGAAGGGAAAATGCACTCGATCAGAAATCACCTCGGCAAGAGTGGTTAGAAAAATACGATAAATAAACCTAAGCTAATTAGGGTAAAGGTCCTTGACCGTGGAGGTTCCATGAATATTGACACGCTTCTCTCGAAGGCCGTGCCTAACTGAGTTTAGGAAGGTCCGACCGACTTTCGCCTAAATCGGAGGCCTAAAACTCGCTTTACGCGGTGAACCCCTCTAATGGATTTTACTCCAATCCGGGAGATTTGAACGTCTGCCTCTCTCGAGGGGTGCGAACAACTCCCTTTACTCTTGAGTGCTCATTTCAAACTTTCGGCCTCTCGGCTAGCCCAGAATGAAAGCAAAGGTGGAGAGTATATATCGATAATATACCTCCAACCCGTGATAAATCAAGAGTAATTCAAAGCTAAACCCTAAAAAGAAAAGGTAAGATTCAAAGCATCATAACCTAATCACTCGAACCTCGGATCAATTAGATCGAGTACATGGAGGATTAGTTAATCATGGTGAGGTGGAAGAGGGAGATGAGTAGAAGAAAAATACTGAAAACAGAGCAGGAACGAAAAAGAAAACAACACTTTTTATTAAGAGAAACAGTGATCTTACAGCTTGAAAACCAGAGATTACAAGAACATGAAAAGGAAACTACACTATCATTAGCATCATACTACAGAAAGAAGCTAGGAGCTAATACATGGAAAGCATAAAGCTAGAGCTACGAACTAGAAATGAAAATACATGCTTAAAAAGTTCAGAAAAACAAAGGACAGAACCTCCCCTCTCAAAGCGAAAAGTTGTCCTAAAACCCCTGGAGTTGGGCTCTATTTATAGAATTTTTCGGGTCGGGTCACGCCCCCCCTGTCACGCCCTGGTCGGGCGTGACCCTGGGGCGTGACACATTCGGCGCGACTTTTTCGGGCAGGAATTGAATTCTGACGGAGTTGTTGCGGTACACGCCCACCGGTCACGCCCTGGTAGGGCGTGACCCTGGGGCGTGTTCTTTGCGGCGTGACTTTGGGAGCTGAAATTGAATGCTGGAGGTGACGGGCGGAATTGCTGAAGTACACTCCCATATGTCACGCCCGGGTCAGGCGTGACCGTGGGGCGTGATACTTTCGGTGCGACGGTGGAGCGGGAAAAAACGAGCGCGCTGCGGCGATTCCTCGGAACCTGGGGACACGCCTCTAGTACACGCCCGTGTCGGGTGTGTCACGGGCGTGACCGAGGGCGTGTACACTAAGTTTCCATGGAATGCAGTTTCGGACCAATTGCTTCATTCCTCTGGGTACACGCCCTAGGTACACGCCCTGGTAGGGCGTGACCTTGGGGCGTGTCACAGCAAACTTCGGCTGAAAGCCGTGAAAACCTGCAAAAAGCAGAAAAAATGCATTAGCGACAAAAATATATACAAAGGGGAATCAAAACAAGTACTTTACAAGACATGATTGGCTTTAAAACCCCGAAAATATCCTAATAAAATTGACTGCAAACGTATTATCACTGAAGGAGAAGCCGAGTGTGGGACACCTTAGGGTGTTCAGTTCAACTTGCTACGTGCATGTCCCGGATGCTTCACGGACTAAGCTGGATGCGAAGGCAAGGAAGCTTGTCTTTGTTGGCTACGATGAGCGGAAGAAGGGATGGAAATGCATGGACCCTGCGATGAAGAAGTTCGTTGTGTCAAGAGACGTTGTCTTTGACGAGCTGACGTCGTATGGAGGTGGCTCAGTTGAGCTTACCGGAAGTAGCAAGGTTGATGAGGCACCGGTGGTAGCTGCTGATGGCCTGGAAGAGGAGCTTGCTGTTTCACCAGCAGCTCCTGTTGCTTCTAACTCCGAGGCTGAGCCTTATGGCTCAGGAAGCAGGGGGAGCACTGCTCAATGCTTGCCCCAAGTAGGAGTTGAGCCCGAAGAAGCAACGGAAGCAGTGAGTAAGGAGCCGACCCTTCGGAGATCGAAGAGGGTTGTTAAGGCACCGGCTCGGTACTGTGATGGGAATGCAGCGAGCTTTGTCTCCTGCTTCTTTGTAGGTCCTCTGGATGAGAGAGAGCCTGCAACCTTCAACGAGGCCACTGGAGTGAAGGAGTGGGAAGGTGTCATGAAGGAAGAGATTGATGCTCTGAAGAAGAATGAAACCTGGGACCTTGTGCCCAAGGTTGATGGCATTACTCCGGTTACTTGCAAGTGGGTGTATAAGTTGAAGAAGAAGGCTGATGGGAGCATTGATAGGTTCAAAGCTCGTCTGGTTGCTAGAGGATTCTCACAGCAGTACGGAGAAGACTATGAGGAGACATTCAGTACGGTTGCGAAGATGACTTCAGTAAGAGTGGTGATCGCCTTGGCTGCTAGCAAGGGATGGAGGTTGTGTCAACTCGATGTGAAGAATGCCTTTCTTTACAGAGAGATTGACAAGGACATCTTCATGGATCAGCCGCTCGGTTTCGTTTCTGAAGATCATCCGGACTATGTCTGCAAGCTCAGGAAGGCTCTCTATGGGTTGAAGCAAGCTCCGAGAGCTTGGCATGGGAAGATTGCAGAGTACTTGCAATTCTGTGGATACCTTGCTTCCAACTCGGATTCAAGCTTGTTCGTCAAGAAGAAGGGGGAGCTTCTAGTCTTGGTCCTGCTGTATGTGGATGACATGATCATCATAGGGAATTCGGAGGGGGAAGTAGCAAGGCTCAAGACTGAGCTTGCTATACGCTTCGAGATGAAAGACTTGGGAGAGCTTCATCACTTTCTCGGTCTTGAGGTGGAGAGGAAGGAGTGCAGGATTCTCATTTGCCAGAAAGGGTATGCAGATCGCATTGTGAAGCGGTTCGGCATGGGCGAAGGGAAGAAGTGCTCTACTCCACTGGAACCTGGGCTGAAACTTCGACGAGATGAGGGAAGGGTTCTTCATGATCCCTTGGTGTTCAGGACTCTTGTTGGGAGCTTGATTTACCTGATGATTACAAGGCCGGACATTGCTTATGATGTTGGCCGAGTAAGTCGGTTCATGGCTGAACCAAGGAAATCTCATCTAGTGGCGGCGAAGGGTATTCTGAACTATGTCAAGGCGACTTCTGACATGGGACTCCTCTATAGAAGGACTCGGAGTTTGCGTTGCTTGGGTACACGGATGCTGACTATCGCGGTGATTCAGATGATCGGAGGTCTACTTCAGGTTATGTGTTCACTTGCGGTTCAGCTAGCATCTCGTGGTGTAGCAAGAAGAAGGACTCGGTGTCCGTCTCAACTACGGATGCAGAGTATAAGGCTTCGGTCTTGGCTGCTCGGGAAGCCATCTGGTTGAGGAGGCTTATAGAGGATGTTCATGAAGAAGTCCAAGGGCCAACTTTACTCCGGGGTGACAATGAGAGTGCTCTCAAACTGGTTAACAATCCAGTGTGTCACGCTAGGACCAAGCATATAGAGATCGATCGCCATTTCATCAGGGAGAAGGTGTTGGAGGGGTTTCTGCTGGTCGGGCATGTTCGGAGTGAAGATAATCTTGCTGACATCTTCACAAAGCCACTGTCGAAGGGGACCTTTGAGCGGTTGCGCAGCTTGCTGAGCTTGGTCACCACTTCCCACTTCAAGGGGGAGTGTTGAATTTTGTGAAGTGGAAGTGGTTGACGGGACAGGCCGGGGGGCCTGGGCGGACAGCGTTGGCGGACTGGGCGGACTGGGCGGACTGTGGCCTAGTGATAAGTCTAGTGGAAGCCGACTATTCTGAGCGAGTTGTTCGGGTGAAGTCCGCGGACTATGCGGCCTGTTATCTGTGGTAGGGCGTTGGCTGATTGATTTAGCCAAGGAGCGGCCTGAGCGGATAGAAGCTTGCGGGTTGGTGTGTCCGCGGTGTGGGCTGTTGCGGACTGGGCTTAGATCTTGGTTGTGGCCTTGTCGAGCTCTGGTGTTACAGCAAGTGCTTTGCTGTGGAGCTCTTTGGCGGACTGATGTGTAGAGTCCGACAGGAGGCCTTTGCGTTGGACAGGTTGCGAGTTTCTTGCGGTCTTTGCCTTTACTCAGGAGGAGTGTGGCGGCCTGCTTGATGGTTGGCAGACGAGATTTTATGTCCACCATGCTCGTTTTTTTGCCTTTGGTGGTTTTGGACTTGGTCACACTCTGTGCCAAGACCAGGGTGTCCGCAGTATCCGCTAAGTCCGTTGTTGACCGGGCGGACTATTGCTAACTCTGCCTTTGGTCGTGGACTTGTAGCGGATGGAGGCTTGAGTCTTGTTATATGCGGACTGCCTCGGGTTTGTGCGGACATCCATTGAAGGGGGTTGCTGTCCTGCAGTGGTTGGAGGCTTTGCGGGCTGATGCCTTGTCCGCATAGCTTGGGCGGACTGATGAGGGTTCGCCAAAGTTGCCTTGCTCCTGGCGGGTTTATCCTTGGTACCGGATAAGTCCTTGCGGACTCAGCGGACGGTGGTTTAGCTATCGCACGGGCTGGGGCGGTGTCTCTATCTCTAGGGCGGTGACCACACTCCTCACCTCGCCTATAAATAGGACCCCCTGGTAGGTCTACAGTAACCGAGTGAACAGTAAGTTGGGTTCGGCGAGGTGCTGCGGTCTCAGTTTTTCTGTCCGCTCGGATTGATTCAGAGTTAACTATGTGTTGTGTGCAGGTCGCGCGGGTAGCTTCAAGGAGCCAGGAGTTTGGCTGTGACTTCGGTCAAGTACTTGGAAGTTGTGCGGTCTCTGCGGATTCAGCAGGAGGTCGCTCTGCGGCTTGTCAGCTCTGTTTCAACTTTGCCAGCTTCAATAACCTGTCCGCCGGTCTCAGGCGGGTAGGCGGTTGTTCCTCAGTTCATCAGCAGGAGGCGAATAACGGTGTGTCCGCGCGGCCTCGCGGCTTCGACAGACTCTGTGGCTATTCGGCGGATTGCAGTTTAAGTTCGGGCGATCTCAGCGGACTCGTCGACCTCGGCGGTCTCGGCGGATTCCGGTGCTGTCCGCCCGACTTGTGTTTGGTGCTTTCGGTTTACAGCTGTTTATACTAGCGAAATCATGTCTCGCTATGTATACCTCGCTTTGTCAAGAAGTTAAATGAATATAAGATCTGCTTATTCTTCCATGTGCTTGGTGTGTTGAGCCTGCTTCCTGAGTTTTCGCTAGATCAAAGTGTGAACTGGGTAGTCCCGAAGATATTAATTTGGTTTTTGGGCTATCTTGCTGACCACCTTGAGAAAATTTAATAGAGTGGACTCAATGCCTTGGTGTGTTGATTAGACTACCGCAGCGTGGTACCATGCTAGCGCCTGCGTGGTAGGATCCCGAGAGCTTAGTCCAATTAATTCATCGACCTAACACGGGTAGTAGAATTAGTGCAGAGTAGTAGGTTCCCGAGAGCTCTGTCCAATTAGTTCACGGTTACCGCCCGTCGGTAACTTCTATCGGTCGGCGTTAGCATCCATAGGAGACTTCTTTTCTTTGCTTGAACCTGTCAACCTGCACACTCTATCAACACAAAATGTGATCAAATACATACATGGATTTGATATTCTCAAACATAGGGAATGCGAAACAACAGTTCCAACAACCCCCCCCCCATTTGATAATATCAAATCTCGTTCATGAGAAATAACAAAGTACATGATAGAGTGAATATATATAAAAGAATAATTTTGAACGTTTAGGTTTCAGGTTCTCTATATAGCTCCCTTACACACACGCCCCTTCCTACGTGTTCTACATGCTCCCCCTATCTATATGCAAGCATTGAAACAAGCTCCCCCGAAAAGAGATCATACCCAATGAACAATTCTCATGAACAATCTGTTCTCCCCCTTTGATAGTATCAAAAGAGGGGGCAAGAACAAAAAGACATGCAAGGTTAATATAAATAATGAGCATGATATAGACAGCAGATAGTGCACACAATCAGTAAATCAAGAAAATTAGAAACATAGGGGAGACCCAAAAACTTGCAAATCAGAGAATATGAAGCACATGAGTCGTAAGCATACGAGCGGAGTACACAAACAGAAAATAAGTCATTTTGCAAAGTTTATATGGACTGGCAGCACAAAGTAGACTAGGCACACACCGAGGAACAATACAATACTACAAGAGTTATAGAGTTAATCAAATTTAAACATTGTAAGCATCAAAAGTATAAATCGTGTGCGAGTACCTATGTGCGAAAGACATATAGTGGAGTTTCAGTCCAATTCTTATGCATGGAAGCATTAAATAAGGCAAAGACGTGTACGTGTAGCATCAACAGAGAAAAAACACCAAGTAGAAATACCATGTGTTACATGGTTTATCTCGATCTTTTAAAATGCTAGCACAAGAGAAATAGAGTGAACAATCACGTCATACATCTATCTATGACATACCAAGACTTGAACTAGGGGCACTCAGCTTTAGTTAGAGTCTATGCACAAGATCTTTTAAAATGCTAGCAAAGGTGCTCATCCTCACAATGCTCATAAAGACTTATCAAGAGGAATGAGTAGTGCTTGGGGGGGGGGGGCTTGACAGGACATGTGATAGCTTGCATAGTTTTCCTTTTAGTTTACTTTGAGCTATCACTTATTTATATATTTTTTTGAGTTCAAAGGAGCCCTGAGTAAATCGAAATCTATCCACCTAGATAGATTGATGGAGACGTTGCTGACATGGTCGCCATTGATCCCCGTCTGAGAGAGTTCGTCGATTAGGACGATCGCTGCCGCAAGCTCGAGGATGGGATCGACGTCTGCCGCCATTATATAAAAATATATAATTATAAATTAAATAATTATAATTATATATTTTTAATAATTTTATTATTTTAGCAATTTTATTTTAAGTATTTATTTCATGTTTTAATTTTCATTTCATGTGTATTGATGGGTGCTTATAACCATCATGTGTTATTTTAATTATTTCATTTCATGTGTTATGATGGGTGCATATAACCATCATATTTTCAATTTTGAATTTTGAATTTTGAATTTTGAATGAAGGGAGATTGAGTGGTGTAGGCTATATATAGCCATGTTATGATGTATTGATTAGAGAATGAAAAAAAAAATCCTAAGAATTCAATTTTTGAATTTTCCCCCACCTTTCTCCTTCCTCTTTGAGAAATTCGGCCCCCCTTTCTCTTCTCTCTTGGCTGCCCGCCACTCCCCTCTCCCTCTGAAATTCCGGCCAACCTCTCCTCCTCCACCACTACTTGGCAATATTCGGCCATAGCCTTATTCCCTCCCCCAAACCGAGCACTTTCCCCCTACCCAAAATAAAACCTAGCCGCCACCCTCCCACCTTCCTCTTCAAAAGTCGGCCAGCACCTCACAAAAAACCAACCACCTCCATATCAAGAAAAATGACCCCCATCATTGTACAAACCTGACCACCTCGTGTCCTTGTGGTGAAATCGGCCAAGACATATAAGGTTGCCTCCTTGTTGAATCCAACTCCGGCATGAATCGATGAAGGCGGACAAGTTTCCTTTCCTATTGGCGTGACTCCGGCGGAGCCGTTGAAGGGTGATCCAAGTAGAGAAACTGGAATCATCCATTCTGGTTGGGTAACGATAATTTTCTACCTTCTTGTGTGTTCTTCTCTTAGATTAATTCTTGTGGTGGTTTACTTTACATAATTTTGGAAGCATTGAATTTCCGTGGTTTTCTTTCGATTGAATTTTGTGGATCTTCTAATTTTCATTTAAGTTCGAGAGGTTTGGCGAACGTTCGTTTTCTTTTGTTGGGTGAGATCTACCGTTTCTGAATCGTTATTTTTGGTAGATCTCTTTTGGTACAGCCTTTGCTCGATCGAGCTGGGTTGGTCCTTTTAGCCGGAAAGAATATTGGCCTATCGCCTCTATTCGATCCTGATCAGTTTGGCTACCCGTATGCTAGCATATAATTGATAGAATTAATTAACATGGTGCTGAGTAGAATGATTGTGCGAGTATAGGATTTGGATCGAAGGGAGGTATACTTGCTAGTCCGTGGATTTATTCGTTGTCAAACGTGCAAGCCAGCATCAATTTGGTATCAGAGCCAGGTTGTGCAAATTTCTTAATTAGTACCATCATAAGAAAAAAAATCTTTAGCTCGCTGACACGCACTTTGCACGTTTTATTGCACAATATATAAATCAATTTAAAAATTTTGGGACTGCAAATAGCGGCCTAAAATTTTCAATTTTTCTCAAATTCAAAAAATAAAATTCTGGAAATTCTCCAACATGTTCTTAGTAAAAATTCAAAAAAATTTTAAATTAATCCATTATTTTTATTAAGTCGTTATAAAATTTAATTGTTGGTCTGCAAATAGCGGCCTATATTTTTATTATTTTAGCAAAAAAATCAAAATTTTTTTAATAATCTTCATATTATTTACAACAAAAAAATAAAAAAGTATCTATTACCTTAAGTAATTAGCGGGAACAATTACATCTTTGAAAATTAAATAGGGCCAGGTTATTCATTCAATGTTTGTGCACTAGTTCCGGGTGAGTTTTCTCCCCGGTTCTCACTGAACATGACATTTGATGTTAATGTTTTTTTTAGACTATTGGTATGACAAAGCCATGTCTAAACACACCCCAACCTTGCTTTCCAACCGTCCCCACATGTATTCTCACATTGAGAATGAGATACCAACTTATGATGGTTATGAGAATTCGAAAAAATTTAGAGATTGGCTTAAGTGGGTAGATATTTACTTTGATTGTCACGAATGGGATGACCACCAACAGGTGAACATCATCCGTGTATGATTAATAGGTCAAGCCCGCGTATTCTGGTACAACGAAGAGCTTCGTGTTGGTAGCAAAACATATTCTTGGACGCAAATGCGTAGGCTGCTCTCGGATCGATTTGATTCCGCCTACCTTCGCCATGCTAACACCAAGCCTATGAGTGAGTATAGTTTTGGCACTAGATCCATATCTGCCATTAGGAATGATTATAAACCAAACGCTCAGTCCAAGCGATAAATAACTGATGATTTGACTAACCTTAGACAAGGGAACAAGTCAGTTTCGGATTATATGCGTCTTTTCAAGGATATGATGGTTAGAAGTGGTGTGAAGGAGTTGCCAGAGATCACCCTCTCTAGGTTTTGTAAGGGGTTAACCCCTACATCCAGGGTAAATTACTGCGTTATTGTCACACCGATCTTGACACCACTTTTAATACGACATTAGAAATTGAGAAGGACCACCTTCCTAGGAGTAAAGCTCACTCGTGTCAGACCGGAAAGGTCGTATTAGGACCACCACCCCCCATTAGGGAAACCTCTCATAATAGGTCTTGTGCTGTGGACTCGATAGATGTTACCACTAGGGTTATGCCTTCGTTAGCCTCGACATCTAAGCCCCTAGAGATAGTGACTGATACCCTTGAGGATGCTGATCTTGATAGACTATCTCTTGATTTTGAGGATGACCCCGTAGGTGAGAGTATACTGACATGTTCGTTAGTGCCCGACAATTCTGATGCGTCTGAGTCTGAGGGAATCCCTAGTGATCTAGAAGACGATGTTTGGGATGATGATGATAGTCCAAGCTGTGAGAGTATCTCTTTGCCTATTGCATGCCCTACTAGCATTGTGTCTGTGCACCCTAGTATTGAGTGCCCTCTCCCGGATATGATTCCCATCGGGTTAGAGCCTACGATTATACCCACTGAGACTTTATCTGACTTTCATGAGGAGCCTGTGAGTGAGGATTTTTCCATTGTCATTGACGACCCTGACTTAGTGGATGTTGTAACTGATTGGGAAGACTCACCTTATGTGAGAAGTTTATGTTTGGATGATTTTAGCGCTGCGAACCCAAACGATAGTTCTTTGTTGTTATCACCATTATCTGAAGATCAATCTGAATTAAAATTTTCATCGGGTTCAATTTTGCCCATTTCTGAGGCCTATACTGATTTTGAATTGGATGACGTATCTAATGTGTCGGAAGAATTTTCATGTGAGAGAGATATACTTTTGGAAGATGTTATTGAAGTAGACACGGATGATCGTCTCCTGATGATGTCTCTGTTGCATAAAATTGAATATGATTTTGATTCTCTCTCGGTTTTAGTTTTAACGACTCTCCCACCTGACCCGTTCACTCATTTAGTGGGCCCTTTAGGACACGAGTTTGGTATGTTTGATCTGTGTCGTTTTATGTTGCCAACCCTGCGGGCCTTTCCTTTGGAAATGACTTGTCGTACAAATTCTAGTGAGTTATTATATTTTGTATTCGGTCTTTTCACAGCGCCTCCTGGATTTAATTTCAAGTCACATTTGACTATTCATTTCTCTACGTGACCGGCTACGGGTCTATCCTCGTCTGTGTCTGATTCCTTGGCTATTGTTCCTCTGGATGTGGCGCCTCCTTCACATACTTATATACCACACCCGATCGCACGTATTTACCCACCGTCATTTGATGACCCTTTTTCCCACACGTTAGTGACCAAGGTTAGGCCCCATGAGTTGTATCGCTCGCACCTCTTGTCACATCCGGGAGCGTCCAACTCTTTTAGTATTTATGATGCCATGCCAAGCGTGAAAATATTAATTATAAAATTAGGACTGCGCTTTTGAAGCCTATGAAAATCAACTTTGATTATAAGCCTCCCGTACCCCCGGACTTAACCCCCTTATCCTCTGTATTTGGGGTAAGCCATGTAGCCCACGGTTTCACTCCTCACGATAGTATGATACTTAGGCACACTTTAAGAGAATTAATCACTCAAGTTGTGTCTTATTATTTACTTGCTAGTTTATCGCCGAAACTCGCACTAGATTATGCTCATCATGACCACATTTTATATAAGCACATTAGTGAAGCGCTAACCACACCATATAAATCTTATCAATTTCATGCTAGCTTACATAACAAAGCGTCTCACTATATGATTGGCGGTTTAGTCTTGGTGTGTCTCGTCCCTGAACGGTTGCCTTCAGGCGCTATAGAAAGTTGGCGAGTTGAACCTTTTTCGGATTTTAAAGAAATTAGGAGAATACGTATATTATTTGAAGTTTTCCACTGATTGGGGTATTACCCCTATTTTTAATGTTTTTAATTTAACGCTATATGTTTCTCCATCATTTGAATTATCTGCCTGTCTGTTTGGGTCCATTTTATTTTCTTATGATTTGGGTAGTGAGTTTGTGCATGAATCACTCTCTTCATCGGACTTCACTGGAGGTACGTTGGTTGTTGATGTAGAAACTTATTTTTCTTTATTGTCTAATGCTTTTCCAAGGTTCTCCAGGACCACATTTTTGCATGACAGGATACTCAAAGATGAAGTGCTCTCCTCGCCAAGTGGTTTTTGTTGGGTACATTGGAATATATGTACCTGATTTGAAGAAGCCTCACCCTACTCAATGATATACATCAAGGTGTATTTGATGTGCCTTGAGTTTCTTTGTCCAGGTTAAGTAACTGCAGGTTTGCAGGAAAAGTTTCTAAGTCCATGTGTCGACACCTAGAAGAAAAGTGTCGACACTTAAAAAGGCTTATGTCGACACCTAGGGAAGCAGTGTCGAAACTTGGAGTAATTGTGTCGACACTAGGAAGGCAGAGTCGACACCAGAAGGAAAGTGTCGACACATACAGGCAGTGTCGACACACAGTGAAGAATTGTCTAAAGAATCAGTGTCGACACTTAGAAGCAGTGTCGACACCCAGAGGAACTTTGTCGACATCAAAAGTGTCGACACTAGGAGGCTGTGTCGACACTCAGCAAACTTCAACAAAGTTTAAGTACAAGTGTCGACACAAAGGAGATGTGTCGACACTCAGCAAAGTCTCAACACATGAAGAATTTGTCGACACAAAGGAGATGTGTCGACACTCAGCAAAAGTTTCAACACAGAAGGCATGTGTCGACACAAAGAAGATGTATCGACACTTAGCAAGTTTCAACACAAAAAAGATGTGTCGACACAAAAGAGTTGTGTCGACACTTAGCAGAAATCAACTAAGTATTGAAGAAGAAGGACTTGTGTCGACACACATGATCAGTGTCGACACATTCTGAAGAAGCAGTGTCGAGAAGCAGTTTCTACAACACAAGGAGTTGTGTCGACATCATTGTTGAAGTATTAGACCGGGCGGCTTAGCGGTCTGATCCAGCGGTTTGTTGACCGGGCGACTTAGCGGTCTGATCCAGCGGTTTGTTGTCAGAGCGGTCTGGCGGTCTCACTCTGAAGCCTGGAGACCGGGCGGTCTATCGGTCTACCATTGCGGCCTGTTCTATCCTGCTGGAGTTGCCGAGCGGTTAGCCCATCTGTCTAACCGCGCGGCCTGTGCGGTCACCCTTATTCTAGCCGCTCAGTACTGTAAATGTTTAGTCCCACATTGTTTGTATACTCTCTTTCTTATCTCCTCCATTCTATATAAGGGATGTCATACCTTTGTAAATGATATCTTTTTTGGATAATAAAATTTCAATTATTCAAAAGTTTATCCGCTTGTTCTCTCTTTTTCGCTACTTTCTAACATGGTATCAGAGGACACGGTCATTTCCTCCTGATTCTGTGCGCTCTCTGTTGTTCGCGGCTTGTTTTCCGCTTTCTGCGACCTATCTCGCGGCTTGTTTCTGTCCGCTGCCCTGTTCGCGCGGCTTGCTTCTTCTTGGTTCTCTTCTCCTGCTGCTCTTTGTCGCAGCGACCTGTTTCCTTGTCGCCGCGCTCCTTGTTCTTTCTTGCCTCTCCGACTTCCTAGTCGTTGCGGTCTGTCCCTGTCCGCGTGGCTTGTCTCTATACTCGCGGTTTGCTGCTGTGATCTGCCTGACCGTGCGGGTTGTTCCTTTCTCACCCGCATCTTGGTCGCGGTCACCTGCTCTTCTCCTCTCTTCTGTTCGCTCGGCCTTTTCAGTCCGCGCGACCTCTTCCCCGCTGTGCCTTTGACCTCTTTCTAGCCGCTACTGTTCGCGCGGCTTCTTCTGTTTTCTAACCGCTACTGTTCGCGCGGCTTCTTCTGCTTGCCGGGTTCTATGACTACCTCCGGTCTCACCACTACTCCTGCAGCTCCTTCTCCTCCTCCTCCTTCGGGCAACCTTGGCACCCTTTCCAAGCTTGTTGGCTCCAACTATCCCGATTGGAGCGTTTCTTTCACCTTTCTCCTTCGTTCTCAACGCAAGCGTCATCACCTCACTGATGACCCTCCTCCTCGCACCTCTCCTGAGTTTGATGACTGGGATGCGAGTGATGCTCTTGTCCGCACCTGGCTGGCCAACAACCTTTCTGATGAGTGCCTTCCCGTCATTCGCCATGATGAGACGGTCAAGGCCGTCTGGCTTCACCTCGCTGCTCTCTATTCTAAGGGGGGCCAGACGTCCCGCATTTATACTCTCTATGCGGACCTCTTCGCCCGCCCTTCCATGTCACCGGCTGCGGCTTATCAGCAGGTTCAGGCTCTTGGTGCTGAAATCCTCCAGAATCGCCCCTTCTCCGCGGACTTGGCCGACCAGCACAAACACTTCCAGGAACTCCTGGTTGTTTGTTATCTTCTTCGTCTTCCCGACTCTTATGATATGATCCGCCAGCAGATCTTGGGTGAGGCGGAATCTCCTACTTTGGATGCCACTGCGGCTCGCATTGCCGCTGTTACTTCGCTACTCCAGCAGCCTCTGTTGGCCTCCCCCCCATCCCAGGACTCCTTTGCTCACCAAGCTCAGAGGGGGGGCCCTAGTAGCCGCGGCTCCTTTGGCGGACGGGGTTCATCCCGGTTCCTCTGCTCTCACTGTGGTCGTACTGGCCATACTGTTGACCGCTGCTGGCAGAAACATCCTCATCTTCGCCCTTCCGGTGATGCTCCCTCTTCTAGGCCGTCCGCCTCTGTGGCCACGACGTCAGGTAGTGCCCACGTCGTTACCCAAGGTAAATGGCTGATTGACTCCGGTGCCACAAATCATATGACGGGCAACCCTCATTGCTTCTCCCGTCTTGAGACCCATGACCGCTTACCCTCGGTTCGTGTGGCGGATGGTTCCCCGTCCCCGGTTCATGGGACGGGCATGGTTCAACTCACTCCATCGCTGTGCTTGGAGGATACCCTCTATGTCCCGAAGTTCCCGTGCAATTTGTTATCAGTTACTACTTTATGCCGGCAACTTCAGTGCTCCGTCTTATTCACTCCCACTACTTGTTCTTTTCAGGACCCGAGGACCCAGCGGACGATTGCTACTGGGACTGAGAGCAGCGGCCTCTACTTCCTCGACGATGTTTCCGCTCTATCTGCCTACTCCTCCTCCACCGATCTCCTTCAGTGGCATCTTCATCTTGGACATCCTCCTCCTCGGCTTATTCGCCAGCTTCTGCCCCACTTACCTCCTACCAGTTCTCCACTCAACTGTGATGCGTGTCAGCTTGGCAAACATCATCGCTCCTCCTTCCCACCGAAGCAAGGCCGTGGCTCCTCTCGCATTTTTGATCTTATTCATTCTGATGTATGGGGTCCTGCTCCTACCCTCACAGTTGGTCGGGGCAGTTCCTATTTTGTCACTTTTATCGATGATTTTACTCGATGTACCTGGGTGTATCTGTTAAAAGATCGCTCTGAACTATTTTCTGTTTGGCAATCATTTTACTTTATGATTAAGACTCAATTTGCTATTTCTATTAAAGTCTTACGTTCTGATAATGCCAAGGAGTATCTGACTCATGAGTTCTCCGCGTTCTTTCACCAACATGGCCTCCTTCATCAAACGACTTGTGTTTACACCTCCCAGCAGAATGGGGTGGCGGAGCGTAAAAACCGTCACCTGCTTGATGTTGCGCGTACTCTCATGACGCAGATGCACGTCCCTCGCTCCTACTGGGGCTATGCTGTGCTCCTCGCCTGCTATCTCATCAATCGCCTTCCCTCCGCGGTTCTCCACGGCCAGACTCCCTTCTCCCTTCTCTACCCCCACCAGGAACCTTTTCCTCTTCCTCTCCATGTCTTTGGCTGTACGGCCTTTGTTCACGCTCCCTCCTCTACCCGCGACAAGCTTTCCCCTCGTTCCACCAAGTGTGTCTTTTTGGGGTACTCTACCACTCAAAAAGGCTATTGCTGCTTTGACCCTCTTCTCCGCAAGCAGTTTGTCTCCGCCGATGTGACTTTTTTCGAAAATGCTTCCTACTTCTCTCCTCCCTCTTCTCTTCCTTCTGATATCTCCGTTCCTTCCACACCTCTCCACGTTTTCCCACCTTCGTCTCCTCCTCCACCCACTCCTTCCCAATCCGTCTCCCCACCCACCCCTCCACCCCCCTCTCCGCTGCCGTCTCTCTCTAGTCCCGGGCCAGCCTTCTCCGCCACGGACGCTCCGGTCGCTGACGCTCCCATCGCCGACGCTCCCGTTGACCTGGATGTTCCCATTGCCCTTCGCAAAGGGGTGCGGGCGTGTACTAAACACCCTCTCACGGCTGTTGTTTCCTATGATCAGCTTTCTCCTTCTCGCAGGTGTTTTGCCTTGGCTATCTCTGCTACTTCTACTCCTCGTACCTACCAGGAGGCTCTTGCTCTCCCTCATTGGAAGTCTGCCATGGATGAGGAGATGACTACTCTTACTGAACGGGGTACATGGACCCTGGTTCCTCCTCCCGTGGGCACTGATGTGGTTGGCTGTCGCTGGGTCTTCGTTGTGAAGTTTCGCCCCGACGGCACTGTGGATCGCTACAAAGCCCGGCTGGTGGCCAAGGGCTTCACTCAGACTTACGGCGTTGATTACTTTGATACCTTCTCTCCGGTTGCTCGCCTCAGCACCATCCGGGTTCTCTTTTCTGTGGTTGTTAACCGGGCTTGGGCTATTTCCCAGCTTGATGTGAAGAATGCCTTTCTCTATGGCGATCTTCAGGAGGACGTCTATATGGAGCAACCTCCTGGGTATGTTGCTCAGGGGGAGACACGTGTATGTCACTTGAAGAAGGCCATTTATGGCCTAAAGCAGAGCCCTCGGGCATGGTTCGACAAATTCAGTGGTATTGTGGCTACCATCGGCTTTCAAAGGAGTTCGGCCGATCACTCCTTATTCATTCGCAAAACGGCCTCGGGACTGGTGGTTTTGGCCGTCTATGTGGATGATATTCTCCTTACTGGCGATGACCGAGATGGGGTGGACTTGACGAAGAAGCACCTCCGTCAGCACTTGGTCACGAAGGATATGGGCTCCCCAAAATACTTTTTGGGGATAGAAATCTCTCGGAAACTTGACTCCTTGGTTCTCTCTCAACGGAAGTATGCCCTTGATCTTCTACGAGAAGCAGGATTGACAGGTGCCAAACCAGCTCGTTTTCCCATGGCTGTTGGAGAAGACAAAACGTGGACGGATGACTCGCCTCTTCTATCTGAGGTCACAAGGTACATACGTTTGGTAGACAAACTCATCTATCTCACGGTGACTAGACCCGACATTGCCTATGCTGTAGGCAAGGTCAGTCAGTTTATGCAAGCTCCCAGGGAGTGCCATCTTCAGTTCGCCCTGAAGATTTTAGAGTATATCAAAGCAGCACCGGGCAGAGGGTTACTCTTTCAGAAGAATGGTCATCTGAGGGTTGAGGCCTACTCAGATTCAAGTTACGCGGATGACAAAGGCGATCGTAAATCCACATCAGGTTTTTGTACCTTTGTTGGAGGTAATCTCGTGAGTTGGAAGAGCAAGAAACAGTCTGTTGTTTCCAAATCCAGTGCCGAAGCAGAATACCGGAGTATGGCGTCAACCACGTGTGAGTTAAAATGGTTGCGGGCTCTCATGCTTGACCTGGGCGAGGTATATGACTGTCCTCTCCCTATGTTCTGTGACAACAAGGCCGCTATACACATATCCAGAAATCCGGTCTTCCATGAGAGAACAAAGCATATAGAGGTTGACTGTCACTTCATTCGGGAAGAGATTTTGAAGAAACAGATTTGTACTCCTTTTGTCACCTCTGACAAGGAGTTGGCAGATATCTTCACCAAGCCGGTTTCTACTTCCTTCTTCTGCATTTGTGACAAGCTGGGCATGATTGATATCTATGCTCCAGCTTGAGGGGGAGTGTTGAAGTATTAGACCGGGCGGCTTAGCGGTCTGATCCAGCGGTTTGTTGACCGGGCGACTTAGCGGTCTGATCCAGCGGTTTGTTGTCAGAGCGGTCTGGCGGTCTCACTCTGAAGCCTGGAGACCGGGCGGTCTATCGGTCTACCATTGCGGCCTGTTCTATCCTGCTGGAGTTGCCGAGCGGTTAGCCCATCTGTCTAACCGCGCGGCCTGTGCGGTCACCCTTATTCTAGCCGCTCAGTACTGTAAATGTTTAGTCCCACATTGTTTGTATACTCTCTTTCTTATCTCCTCCATTCTATATAAGGGAGGTCATACCTTTGTAAATGATATCTTTTTTGGATAATAAAATTTCAATTATTCAAAAGTTTATCCGCTTGTTCTCTCTTTTTCGCTACTTTCTAACAATCATGAAGGCTAGTGTCGACACTTAGTCTACTTGTGTCTACACTTGGTCTATTTGTGTCGACACATAAAGACTATCTGTCTCGACACTTTCAGACAGTGACAGAGATTTCAAGAAGTGACTGGATGACTTGACAGCTACCATTTCAACCGGTCAACTGCTACTGTCAGAGCTGTCAGAAGGTTGTTAGAAACCGGATCAGCCGGTCACCACGAAGAAAGCTTATATAAAGGATTATTCCTTCAACAGAAGGAAATAAGAGGAAGCAATCATTGAAGTGAAAAACAACACAATAAGAAGAAGACCTTCAAGTGAAGATCTAAGAAGTTGTAGAGAGAGAGCTCCTTCTAAGAAGACAGCTATTGAACCAGGCTGATAAGAAAGATTGAGATCTGATTCTCAAGACAACAGTTGACTGAAGATCATCTGCATACAGATACAACCCTACTGTGTTCTAATTCAAGAAGCTTTGAAGAAAGCCAAGGGAGGTTGATCTCTGCAAAGTTATTTCAAGAACTCATCAAGAAGCCAGTCAACTCATCTTTCTCAATCAGAGTTGTGGTTATTAATCTTTGTACTCTTTATTTTCTGTAGGATCCTAAGGGATCTGAGTTGTAAGCCTATATTTATAAAGGCTGAGTGGTAGGGATTTTGTGCCTGAGTGTAGGAGATACATTTCTCTGAGTGTAGGCCTTGTTGAAGGCTGAGTGTAGGTCTTGGTGAAGACTGAGTGGTAGGGATTTGTGCCTGAGTGGTAGGAGTGGGATCACTCTGAGTTGTAGGAACTTGTTTGGGTTCTAAGCTATAAGATCTATGGATCAGAGAAGTAGTGGAGAAGTTAGGCCGAATCTAGTACACTACTAGATAGGCGAAGGGGGAAAGTGGATGTACCCAGACCTTTGGAAACCACTATAAAAGCTGTGTGTACTCTGTGTGTGATTTATTCTGTGATTGCTGTGTTATATGTGCTGAATTGCTGTAGAGAATTGCATAAACAGGTCTAATAATTCAGTGTTTCTGCCTTTAAAGTTAAAAAGATTAAGTGCACCTATTCACCCCCCCCCCCTCTAAGTGTTTATGTACTAGTTCTTTCAAGTGGTATCAGAGGGAGGTTACTCAAAAAGGACATAACAGTCTGAGTAAAGATCCTGAAGGCAGAATCAGAATACTCAAGAATCAAGAAAATGGGTTCAACTGAGAATCACAAAGAGCTAGGTTCCATAAAATTGCCAATCTGCAGAAAAGAAATTTTTGGCATATGGAAAGAGAGGGTTAGACTTTTTATGGAAGCCTCTGACCCAAGAATTTACATTACAGTCAAAGAAGGGTCATATGTGCCAATGAAAGTATCTGTTCAAGATGCCAATCAGAGAACTCCCAAAGACTATTCAGAAATGACCAAGGATGAAATAATTCTGGCCACTATGTACAAGACGGCCCAGAATATTATTGTAAGTGCAATTGATGATGCCACATTTCAGAATCTGATTCATTGTAAAACATCAAAAGAAATGTGGGACACACTGATAGTCTATATGGAGGGATCAGAAGAGGTAAGACAAGACAAGAAGTCTTTATTAAATCAAGAGTATGAAAGCTTCAGACATGACATGTCTGATAGCATAACTGAATGCTACAAGAAATTCTATAGGATAGTCAATGAATTGATGTCCTATGGAAGAGAGTTCAGCAATTATGAGTTGAATGATAAGTTCTTGAGATCCCTGACAAAGGACTGGGACACCAAGATTTGTGCCATAAGGGAAATGGCCAAACTAGCTGATATACCCCCTCCAACATTGTTTGGAAAACTGTTATCTTATAAGATGCAGTTAATTGTAAGGAAGGAGGAAGAAAAGACTACTAGGGTGGAGCACAAAGAAAGAGCTGTGGCCTTCAAGACTGAAGCCACTAGGAAATATAAAAGCAAGTATCCATCTCCACCTCAAAAAGTTGCTGAGGCTGAGACAGATACTTCAGATAGCAAGAAGTCAGAAAGCAGTGAAAGTGATGAAGACTTTGCTGCATTTATTAGGCACTTTCAGAAGTTTCTAAAGAAGAAGCAGTGGAGGTCCAAGCCATCCACTTCACAGACAAAAGATGACTATTATCAGAACAGGAAGTCATCAAGGAATGACAGGAGAAAGTCCAAGTCTAGTAAAACTACATCCTCAAATATAGTATGCTATTGTTGCAATAGACAAGGACATGTAGTAGCTGATTGTCCAGAAAAGAGGAAAGAGTCCACTGACAAGAAGAAGACTCAATTTAAGGGCAAAAAGGAAAGGTCCTTTGTTGCTAAGAAGGATAAAAGTCTGACTGATATGTCATCTTCAGAAACAGATTCAGAAGTTGAAGCCTATATTGGCTTGTTTGCTGAAGAAGAAGAAAATGAGTTCATGTAGCTAATGAACTCAATTTATGAGCATGAGGACATTCAGTGCAAGGGACTGATGGCCTTATCAGAAGGAGACAAGATTCAGGATCAGCCTGGACCAAGTAAGGTACAAATTTGTTCTTCTAGTTCAAGTTTGAGTGCTGGATCAGAATCAGATACATCAACATCAAGTGATGTGAGTGGATCTGAATCTGAAGGAGACATTCATCAGTTGATTGATGAATATAGACTATTGTTGCAGGTTTTGAAGAAAAACAAACTCTTGGCCAAAACTCAGGCTAAGGAGATTGCTAGTCTCAAAGTGGCTGCAACAAATTTTGACAAGTTGCTTGATCAGAAACTAAACGAAATAGCCAGGCTGAAGAACATTACTATTATTCAGATGGGTACTATTACATTCAAGAATGATCAAATTAGAAATCTGGAGGCTAGACTTCAGAAGGAGAGAGATATTGTAGCAAGTTTTTCTAAACCAAAAACAGTTTTACCTTTGATAGATCAGTTTATTCCTCAAAAGGGTAAGACTGGATTGGGGTTTACAAAACCTGCCAGGACAGTTAGGTTCAAGTCTAAGGGCAAAGCCCCAGTACTCAACAAGAAGCCTGATGTAGATACTACAGCCAGGGTTGTATCCAAACAAAGGTACAACATGTTTGAGTGCTGGTGTTGTGGCAAGATATGCCACTTTGCCATAGACTGTTGGCACAATTCAAGTGTCAAGGAGAGTAGCAAACTGCCTGCTAGAAGATCTACAGGTAGTTTTGTTAAAATTCAAACTAACCTGCACCAAAGACACAAGAATTATTTGGGTTCTAAGGTTAAGTAATCTGTTTTGCAGGTGAGTCCAAGTGGCCATGCCCCTATATGGTACTTTGACAGTGGATGTTCCAGGCACATGAATGGAACTAGGGGATTGCTGAAGGACTATACACCAATCAAGGATGGTCCTAAAGTTACCTTTGGTGGTTCAGAAAAAGGAATCATCAAAGGCTTTGGTAACATTTCTAGCAACCTAATTACAATTACTCAAGTGACTTATGTAAAGGGTTTGAAACATAACCTCATTAGCATAATTCAACTGAGTGATTTAGGATATGACATCTCATTTGTCAAGGATGGTTGTCATATCAGTAGGTCAAGTGATCAAAAGATCATTCTGACAGGATATAGGAAGAGAAATGTCTATTGTCTAGACATTATATGTGAGAACATTGTTTCTCCTATCTGTCTTGTAGTTGATGAGAAAGTCTCACATTGTGTTAAATGGCACAAGAGGCTGACTCATCTTAACTATAAGACAATTGGCCAACTCTTTAGCAAAGAGTTAGTGAGGAATGGTCCTCAGGTTAAGTGTATAAAGGTTGGGATATGCTCAGCTTGTCAAAAGGGCAAGCAGACCAAATCCACCTTTCATAGCTTTGAGAACAAAGATGCTGTGAGGTGTTTATACCTCTTGCATATGGATCTTTTTGGTCCTATGCCAGTTCACAGCCTAGGTAGGAAGGTCTACACATTTGTGGTAGTTGATGACTACTCAAGGAATTCCTAGGTGTTCTTCCTAAGGCAAAAATCTGAGACACCAAGTATCTTGTATAGTTTTGTTAAACAAATTCAGAATGAATTGAACAGTACAGTGGTCAAAATCAGAAGTGACCATGGTACTGAATTTCAGTCTGAAAGTATGACAAAACTGTGTGAAGAGTTTGGTATTTTTCAGGAATTTTCCTCACCAAGAACACCTCAACAAAATGGTATTGCTGAGAGGAAAAATAGAACCTTGATAGAGGCTGGTAGAACCCTGTTGAGTGACACATCTCTCCCAGAATATTTCTGGGTTGAGGCAGTTAATACTGCATGTCATGTGATCAATAGGGCTAATATCACCAAGAGCCACAAGAAGACCCCCTATGAGATTGTGAAGGGCAGAAAACCAAATCTATCTTATTTCAGGATCTTTGGTTGTAAGTGCTATATCCTTAACAATGGTAAGTCTTATCTAACCAAGTTTGCTGCCAAATCCCAAGAGGGAATCTTTGTTGGGTACAGAAACAACAGTAAGGCTTATAGGGTCTACAACTTGATTACTCAAGTTGTAGAAGAGTCTGTTCATGTAGTTTTTGATGAAGTTAGACTCATTAACAATGAATTGCCTAGAAGTGTTTGCAGCTCCACAGGTGTAACTGAGAAGATGGATAAGCTTACTATTGCAGAAGGTCCTACTGCAAATCAGCAAGTGGATGATAGTGGCTGCTATCCAGGGGGAGTACAAGATACTCATGTTGCTGAAGAAGACCAAGAGGAGCAGCTGAATGAAGAAGCTGAAGGTGTACAACCTGAAGACAGGCTGCCTCCAGCAAATAGGCATTTAAAAGATCATCCAGCCAATCAAATTATTGGAGACCTCAGACAAGGGGTACAAACAAGGAGCAGGAATCTAAGTTCAGTTCTCTACTCCAGCTTTCTATCCCAAGTAGAGCCAAAGAAATTTGAAGAAGCAATCCTAGACCCTCATTGGATTGAGGCAATGCAAGAGGAGCTGAACCAGTCCAAAAGATGCAAAGTCTGGGAGCTAGTTCCTAAACCAAAGGATCACAACATAATTGGAACTAAGTGGATTTTTAGGAACAAGTTGGATGAGAATGGAATTATTATAAAGGATAAAGCTAGACTAGTTGCAAACGGATATAGGCAGGAAGAAGGTATTGATTTTGATCAAACTTTTGCTCCAGTAGTAAGACTGGAAGCAATAAGGATGTTCCTTGCCTATGCAACATTCCAAGGATTTAAGGTCTATCAAATGGATGTTAAGTCAGCTTTTCTGAATGGAAACTTGAAGGAAGAAGTCTATGTAGAGCAGCCGTCAGGTTTTGTAGATTCTCTTAAACCTGATTATGTATATAGACTAAGGAAGGCTTTGTATGGGTTAAAACAAGCCCCTAGGGCTTGGTATGAGACCCTGTCTAGTTTCCTCATTGAGAATAAATTCACAAGGGGGAAAATAGACAAGACTCTATTCTTTAGGGAATCCAGAGGCAAGATTATCTTAGTCCAAATATATGTAGATGACATCATATTTGGGTCTACAGAAAGTAGTTTTTGCAAAAAGTTTGCAAAACTTATGCAAGGACAATTTGAAATGAGAAGTATGGGGGAACTTAAGTTCTTCTTGGGTCTCCAAGTTAGACAGACTGAGGATGGTTTATCCATATGCCAGTCTAAGTTCACCCTAGAATTGATAAGGAAGTATGGTATGGAATCATCCACTACCATGAAAACTCCTATGGGGTCAACAATGTCTTTGTGCAAAGATGATGCAGGGAAACCTGTAGATGAAACTTTGTATAGAGGGATAGTTGGCTCCCTACTATATTTGACTGCAAGTACTCCAGATATCATGTATGCTATATGTGTCTGTGCTTGGTACCAAGCTTGCCCTAAAGAATCTCATTTGATAGCAGTCAAAAAATTTTTGAGATATCTTAAGGGCACTCCTTATCTAGGCCTTTGGTACCCTAGGAATGGAGATTTTGAACTGACACGTTATTCAGATGCAGATTTTGCAGGCTGCAAGGAAGATAGAAAGAGTACCACCGGTACCTGTCAATTTCTAGGTGGAAGGTTGGTGTCTTGGAGTAGCAAGAAGCAGACCAGTGTGGCTATCTCCACAGCTGAGTCAGAGTATGTTGCTGAAGGAAGCTGCTGTGCACAACTACTATGGATACAACACCAGCTAGAAGATTATGGTATTCAAGTATGTAGAACACCTTTATTTTGTGATTCTACTAGTGCTATTTCTATTGCAAATAATCCTGTCTCTCATAGTAGGACTAAACACATAGAAATAAAGTACCATTTTCTAAGAGAACATGTGGAAAAAGAAGATATTTCCCTAGAATATATAAATACAGATAATCAGTTAGCTGATATGTATACTAAGCCTTTAGATGAAACCAAATTCAATAAATTTAAAATTGAATTAGGGATGATAAACTTGGAATAGTCTACAAAAAATTGGCCAAGTAAAATGGTGTCGACACACAGAGTTGTCTGTGTCGACACATAGTAGTGGTGTTGACATTTCAGATAAATGGTGTCGACACATCTAGGAAGTTTGTGTCGACACTACAGAGATTTAGTGTCGACACATGCAGGGTAGGTGTCGACACATCCAGGGTGGTGTCGACACTTAGGAGGTACACAGAATTAGTCTAATAGAGTCTCGACTAAGTGTCGAGCTGAGTGGTGTCGAGACATTAGCAGTAAGTGTCGACACTTTTCAACAGTGTCGACACAATTCAAGTATTTTGACGCGCCTTTTCACCTTCGATTCTAGAAAGGTATAAATAGGTTTTCCCCAGTGATTGTCGACACGCTCACCAAAGTTTCGAGACCAAACTTGTGTGTCGACATCTCTCTTCTCTAAATTCAAAATTTCTTCAAACCCTAATGCCGCCCAAGCAGAAGAGAATATTAATGAAGGATATGAGCTCGTGCGACACGCCTTTGATGACACGGAACTCGAAATCAAAGGTGTGGTAACCCTAATTGCCGAGACTGGATTGGAATACCTTGTATCATAACCAATCAAGATCTGGAAGGAGGTCCTTGAATTTTTGAATGCAGCTTCACTTGATGATACTGAACTTAATATTAAGTCCAGAGTTCATGGGACCAAAGTCAAGGTCACACTGAAAAGTCTAAGGAAGGTACTTCAACGACCAAGAACAAAAGAGGAAGAAGATGTATCTGCTTCTAAGACTAGAGAGGCATTGAGATGGTGTGGACTGGATTCAAACCTGAAAATTGGATCTGTTTTCAACAGAAAAGGGATGAACATCCAAGGAAAATTCTTGTCTGAAATAGTTGGCAAGGTCATCCTGAGCAAGTCTGGAGGACATGACAGAATTTCATCCCATATGTTCAGTTTAATGACAAGGATTATCTTCAAACTTAAGACTGACTGGTCAGTAGTTCTATTTGATAAGATAAAAGAGAGCCTGAAGAAGTCCAATCTGGGTAGAATTCTGAGTCTATACCTAGCAGGAAGTATACCTGAAGTGATGAACCAGGCTGCAGGTTCCAAGATAAACCACATGAGGAGAATGGATTTGAGAATTTTCTCTAGGTGGGATAGAGTATTGACAAAAGAAATGCCTACTCTAAAAAAGGACACACCTCAAAAGAAGAAGAAGAAGACAGCCATTGTGGCTCAAGAATCCTCCAGCAGCTCTGAAGAGCAAGTGGTCTTTACTCCTGATGATGAAGAGACGGGAAATGATGGACAGTCTCCAGCAAGACAAGAAGATGCACAGAGGCAGGGGGAGCTACCCTCAGTTAGCCCAATTCGCCTGGATCCACTCCAGGGGGAGCCTCTACTTGTGGAAGAGCCAACTCCTCTAGAGAGTGAAAGGGCTACCCAAACCATTCTGGAGGTAATCACTGAAATTAATCAATTAGATTTCCCTATTGAGGATGAAGTTTTGACTGATTCATTACCTGATGTTCATCAGCAAACACAGATACAACCTCAACCACTAGATGTTATCATGGAGGACACATCTGTTGCTGATAAAGTGGTTGATGAGATCAGAGATTCTCCAACCCATCCTCAACAGGAATTTACATTAGAAGAGTTATTCCCTGATCTTGTACAGACAGACCTTGAGAAAGAAATAGCTGCTGTTGAGGGGGAGAAGGCAAATATTGAGGGGGAGCATATGAAGAATGTAGAGGACACTGCTACACAAGAGACTGAGCAGCCAAAGGATGCTGAGGAACCACAAAGGACTGAGAAGGAGTTACCTCCTAGTTCTAAGGATAGAGTGGACATAGTCAGCACTTCTGCTTCAGAAGATGAAGAGGCTGCTAGAGCTAAGAAGATGAAGTTCCAAGTCTTCAAAAGAAGGAGCCAGAACTATAAGAAAGCACTACAAACAATTGCTCCACAGCCTGCCTCATCTACTGACTATAGTTCACTGATGGTGGCATTGCAGATAAAGATGGATGAGCAAAGGAAAGATATAGAAAAGTATATGGATGAAGGGCATAAATCCCTGTAATTTGATCTTGCACAAGACATCAAATCTATCAGATTTGAAGTGAATATCAACAAGAAGGAAATGACTGATTGTTTCCATAAGGGAGGAAATGCAGTAGTCTATCTGGCCACTCATCAATAGAACATCAAGAAACAAGCTGATGAAATTGCACTAAAACAAGGCTATGTTCTAGAAAATCAGCTGAGAATGAATGATAATTTGACAGCTTCTCATAATGTCATAGTCACTGAAATGAAGAATATAGCAACTGCCCAGACTGCACACAGTGTTGCTGCCAACGCTGAGTTTGATAAGCAACTCCAAGAGAGCCTACTTGCAGTTCACTCTGCCATCCAGGATTCACAGAAGCTAATCACTGACAAGCTCCAAAGGTTCAAACCTTTTTATAAAGATGGAGTTAACTATCTGAATGCCCAGATCAGGTTTCAGAAAGATGATCTGAGGGATCACATAGAGAGAGAAGTCATAAAGGGGGAGAGGGTATTAGTCAAGGCAGGCTCTGATCATGCCAAATGGATTTCAAATTCCATCAGAGCCACCCTTGGATATCCACCCTTATGTGATGATGACAATGTTGTAGAGTCTGGAATCAATCCTGCATACCTTGGAGGAGAGCAAGCTGAAGTAGCTCAAGTGATATACCCTCCACCAGATTTTGACATGATACATCAAGAGATACAGTCTATGTATAGTCCTCCTGAGGGAAATCAGAATATCATTCTTGAGAAAGTAGTTCAGCCTGTGTCAGAGGCAATACTAAAAGAACAAGAGGCCTTGTTAAAAGAACAAGAGGCTCAATTATCTAAGAAAAGATTCAGAGAGCAAGCTGAATTAAGACCAGATTTTGAACAATGGAGCCCCACATCCAGGAATATCATTTTGATTGCTTGGAAGCCTGCTAAGGACAATGTCCTAGATAGAGGCAAGTGGTATTCTGACCTGGAGTGGAGAAAACATGAGAATAGGCAAGAAGCCATTGTACAATATAGAAGAAAAGCTAAACTGGGAAAGCTACCTCCTAATGCACAGGAGCCTAGCAAGTATTTCCCTAAGCCTTATCACTATTTTGAAAGGCAGAAGATAAAGGTTGAAGAGCTGAAAAAGAAAGATCTCAAATGGAAGAAGCCTGCTGCTGTTGATGACACTGAAGCTCCAGTTCAAGCAAAGATTCAATCTGGAAAGGGGATTGTAATCAAGAAACCAGAGCAACCATAGGATAGCATTTTCTTAAGTTTACAAATTGTAATCATTTGTATTAAAATTCTATGTAAACTTTTGACTAATGAAAATTCTGGAATTTGTAAGAACATTGTGTCATGGTTCAAATCTATTACAATAATTGTTCTGAGCTAATTGTATATACATGTTCTGTTCATGCATGTTTAAGTATTTTCCCTGTCATATATTACTGTTTTACATCATACTGAAAATTTGTTATGTATGGTGTATATCATTGACTAAGGGTTATGACTTCTCCAAATAGGGGGAGATTGTTGGGTACATTGGAATATATGTACCTGATTTGAAGAAGCCTCACCCTACTCAATGATATACATCAAGGTGTATTTGATGTGCCTTGAGTTTCTTTGTGCAGGTTAAGTAACTGCAGGTTTGCAGGAAAAGTTTCTAAGTCTTTGTGTCGACACATAGAAGAAAAGTGTCGACACTTAAGAAGGCTTGTGTCGACACCTAGGGAAGCAGTGTCGACACTTGGAGTAATTGTGTCGACACTAGAAAGGCAGAGTCGACACCAGAAGGAAAGTGTCGATACATACAGGCAGTGTCGACACACAGTGAAGAATTGTCTAAAGAATCAGTGTCGACACTTAGAAGCAGTGTCGAAACCAAGAGGAACTTTGTCGACATCAAAAGTGTCGACACTAGGAGCCTGTGTCGACACTCAGCAAACTTCAACAAAGTTTAAGTACAAGTGTCGACACAAAGGAGATGTGTCGACACTCAGCAAAGTCTCAACACATGAAGAATGTGTCGACACAAAGGAGATGTGTTGACACTCAGCAAAAGTTTTAACACAGAAGGCATGTGTCGACACAAAGAAGATGTGTCGACACTTAGCAAGTTTCAACACAAAAAGATATGTCGACACAAAGGAGTTGTGTCGACACTTAGCAGAAATCAACTAAGTATTGAAGAAGAAGGACTTGTGTCGACACACATGATCAGTGTCGACATATTCTGAAGAAGCAGTGTCGAGAAGTAGTTTCTACAACACAAGGAGTTGTGTCGACATCATGAAGGCTAGTGTCAACACTTAGTCTACTTGTGTCGACACTTGGTATATTTGTGTCGACACATAAAGACTATCTGTCTCAACACTTTCAGACAGTGACAGAGATTTCAAGAAGTGAATGGATGACTTGACAGCTGCCATTTCAACCGGTCAACTGCTACTGTCAGAGCTGTCAGAAGGTTATTAGAAACCAGATCAGCCGGTCACCATGAAGAAAGCTTATATAAAGGCTTATTCCTTCAACATAAGGAAATAAGAGGAAGCAATCATTGAAGTGAAAAACAACACAACAAGAAGAAGACCTCAAGTGAAGATTTAAGAAGTTGGAGAGAGAGAGCTCCTTCTAAGAAGACAGCTATTGAACCAGGCTGATAATAAAGATTCAGATTGAGATCTGATTCTCAAGACAACAGTTGACTGAAGATCATCTGCATAGAGATACAACCCTACTGTGTTCTAATTCAAGAAGCTTTGAAGAAAGGCAAGGGAGGTTGATCTCTGCAAAGTTCTTTCAAGAACTCATCAAGAAGCCAGTCAACTCATCTTTCTCAATCAGAGTTGTGGTTATTAATCTTTGTACTCTTTATTTTCTGTAGGATCCTAAGGGATCTGAGTTGTAAGCCTATATTTATAAAGGCTGAGTGGTAGGGTTTTTGTGCCTGAGTGTAGGAGATATATTTCTCTGAGTGTAGGCCTTGTTGAAGGCTGAGTGTAGGTCTTGGTGAAGACTGAGTGGTAGGGCTTTGTGCCTGAGTGGTAGGAGTGAGATCACTCTGAGTTGTAGGAAATTGTTTGGGTTCTGAGCTGTAAGATCTGTGGATCTGAGAAGTAGTGGAGAAGTTAGGCCGAATCTAGTACACTACTAGATAGGCGAAGGGGGAAAGTGGATGTACCCAGACCTTGGGGAACCACTATAAAAGTTGTGTGTACTCTGTGTGTGATTTATTCTGTGATTGCTGTGTTATATGTGCTGAATTGTTGTAGAGAATTGCATAAACAGGTCTAATAATTCAGTGTTTCTGCCTTTAAAGTTAAAAAAGATTAAGTGCACCTATTCACCCCCCCCCTCTAGGTGTTTAGGCACTAGTTCTTTCAGTTTTGCTTGCTGCTACATGGTTCTTTTGGATGATGCTCTCCTGCACCGGTATTTTCAGACCAACTCATCGGTGATGAGTAGTTTTGAGCAGGGGAGGATTGATGGAGACGTTGCTGACACGACCGCCATTGATCCCCGTCTGAGAAAGTTCGTCGATTAGGACGATCGCTGTCACAAGATCGAGGATGGGATTAACGTCCGCCGCCATAATATAAAAATATATAATTATAAATTAAATAATTATAATTATATTTTTTTAAGAATTTTATTATTTAAGCAATTTTATTTTAAGTATTTATTTCATGTTTAAATTTTCATTTCATTTGTAATGATGGGTGCTTATAACCATCATGTGTTGTTTTAATTATTTCATTTCATGTGCTATGAGGGATGCATATAACCATCATATTTTCAATTTTGATTTTTGAATTTTGAATGAAGGGAGATTGAGCGGTGTAGGCTATATATAGCCATGTTATGAAGGATTGATTAGAGAATGAAAAAATGAAATCCTAAGAATTCAAGTTTTGAATTTTCCACCTCCTTTCTCCTTCCTCTTTGAAAAATTCGGCCCTCCCTCTTTCTCTTCTCTCTTGGTCGCCGGCCACTCCTCTCTCCCTCTCAAATTCCGGCCACCCTCTCCTCCTCCACCACTACTTGGCAATATTCGACCATAGCCTTATTCCCTCCCCCAAATCGAGCCCTTTCCCCTACCCAAAATAAAACCTAGCTGCCACCCTCAAACCTTCCTCTTCAAAAGTTGGCCATCACCTCACCAAAAACCAACCACCTCCATCTCAAGAAAAATGGCCCCCATCATTCTACAAACCCGACCACCTCATGTCCTTATGGTGAAATCGGCCAAGACATATAAGGTTGCCTCCTTGTTGAATCCAAGTCCGACATGAAGCGACGAAGGCAGACAAGTTTCCTTTCCTATTGGTGTGACTCCGGCAGAGCCGTTGAAGGGTGATCCAAGTAGAGAAACCGGAATCTGTTGGATCCCTAGTTTGATTTGGGCTTGGTTCACTAACTTAGGATAATGTGACCCAACATGTATAGCTAGGGTCAAATTTGTGTACTAGAATCTAGGTCAAGTCCTAAGAGTCAACATCACATGGACAAGCCAACATCAGACTGCCAGAGACTCAAGACATAAAGTTTTCCTCAAGATTCGGAGATTTCTCAAGAGACTAAGTAAAATGAGTTCGACGTTCGTCGAACTCAGGTCAACAATAGCCGTTCTCAGTTCGACGATCTCAGAGAAATATTCTCTGAGCTGAGCTCGACGAACAGCAGTCCAGATCGACGATCCTTAGATTCCACCCTAAGAATTCTAAGTCCAGACTGTTCTCTAGACTCAGGTCGACGAGCATAGTTCTCAGTTCGACGAACTTCATTCTTTGGTCGTCGATTCCTGGATCTCCACTTCAACTCTATTGCCAGAGGTTCATCAAATAGTTTCCAAGTCCAGAAACATTCTCAGCTCGACGAATTCAGGGTTCTCCAGACTTAGCTCGACGAACACCATTCTTCGGTCGACGAATCTTCGGACTACTACAGCATTTTGTCAATACCATGTTCTCCAGTCTCAAGTCGACGAAACCTATTCTCTGTCCGACGAATACTGGTGTCCGACGAATACTGGAACCAGAAGGCTTATGTCGACACTAGAAGAACTTGTGTCGACACCAAGATCATCTGTCGACATTGTGGAAAGGTTATGTCGACACAACACAGAAGATCTGTGTCGACATACAGGAGCAAATTGTGTCGACACAGGATATTTGACAACTTCAGATTAATTGCTGAACTCTAGTCGACAAACATATTTACCAGCTCGACGAATAATCAAAGATCAAAAGAGACAGCAGTTCAGTTTTTAGCTCGACGATCATGGAACTCAGCTCGACAAACAGAAGTCATCTGGTCGACGAATACAACATCTCAGCTCGACAAACTGTGAACTCAGTTCGATGAATTCTGCCATCTGCTCGACGATTCCAGACTTAGTTATTTCCGGCCTTCTGTCCCCACTCTAATGCTATAATTCCTGGGTAATTAATGCTCTAACATCCTCTGAATGTATCTGTTAGAATGAGCATTAATTATGGTCTTCTCCAGGATTATTGCTTGCCATTTTCCTCGGGACAGTTGGGGAAATAAATCAATGCCGATTATTCTCAAGGCTGTCAGCATTAATTATAGAGAAATTCAAATGTTTGAAATATACAGAAGAATAGAATAACACATAGACAGATAGATACACAGAAATTAATCAAGAGAGACACAAAAAAGCTTCATACAGAATACTACTGACTAAGAAGCATACAGAAAATTGAAGAAGAAACAAGAAGAACACATTTTTAAAATCAAGAGTCTTCCTGTTCTTCTTCTCCAGGACCTTGCTAAAGACATTCAAGCACTATCAGTCTAAATCTCCTGGATTAAGTCTCTTAATTGAAGGCCTATCACCCTGTGCAAAGCTCCAGTTCTCCTGTACCCTTTTTCATCTCAGGGGGAGCTTTGACAACATCATTGAATCCACATAGTCTTCTCATTGTGATTGAGAAAAGAAGACTTCTATCACTCTCTCACCCCCACCTCTGTAAAGGGTTATCATCTCCCTTCAAAAGTGATTCCTTGGTTGCAAGTCTTCTGATCAAAAGGCTTGGGTTGGTTTTTGAGCACCTGATCAAAAGCTCATTGGTGTCAGGCACCTGATCAAAAATCTGAGTGGATTCCTACCAAGGGTGATAGAAGAGTGGATGAACCCAGGTTGGGGAACCACTATAAAATTCTTGTGTCATCTGGTTGTCTCCTTTTCTTTTGTTCTTGTTGTGCTTGTGATTTAGGTTTATTGTTTGCTAGGTTATTAATTTCTGCACTTTTGATTTACAGCAAAAGCTGTAACAGTAGTTAGGAAATTTTAAATACTCTATTCACCCTCCTCTAGAGTATTTCTGATCTAACACTCACTTTCAATTGGTATCAGAGGAGGTTCCTTTGGTTGTACAAGTTAAATCTTGAACCAAAAGATCCTTTGTTAGATCTACACAGTACTTTATTTCCATTATAAACACAGCATGGCACAGAACAAGGACTATGCAAGCACCAGACCTTCAGTTTGCAACATTAACAAGTTTGTCATCTAGAGGGAAAGAATTAGGTTATATATGAATTCCATTGATGAAGACATCTACAAGTCCGTTTTGACAGGTCCCCCACAGGCATCTACAGCTACACGATCCTCCAGCAAGAATGCAATCCCACCACCTGAGTGGACTGATGCTCAGAAGAAAGCAAAGATTGTTGATGCCAAAGCCATGAACATATTGGCTCAGACCATGTCAGATGATATCTTTCATAAGGTGGCTGAGTGAACCTCTGCAAAAGCAATCTGGGATTCACTCAATCAAATGGTTGCTGGCTCAGCAGATTAGAGGAAAGATATAAGATCACACCTCATCACCCAATATGAAAACTTCAAGAAAGATGAGGCAGAGACAATTGAAGTGATGTACAACAGACTTAGCTCCATCCTCAGTGAGCTAAGGACCTTAGATAAAGAAATCACTTTCACTGAAGTTAATGACAAGATCCTAATGTGCTTCTCAAGCTCATGGGACACCAGGATCTGGCCCATCAAGGAGGCCAGATGCCTGAATGAGATTTCAACTGAATCTCTATTAGAAAAACTGAAGTCATATGAGCAGCTAATCAAGTCCAGAGAGGCAGTGGAACACATGACTCCTCCCCCAGTAAGGAAAGAACAATCCATTGCATTCAAGGCTGCTGAAGAAACTAAAGTCCCAATAGTTAATGAAGAGCTGATGAGTCTCTTTGCCAAGAGGTTCTACAAACTGGCAAGGAAAGACTTCAGAAGGAAGTCATCCAGAAATGACAGCCAGCCAAGGTATGACAAAACCCCCACTAAAGAGGTGGTGTATTATGGGTGCAGAAAACCAGGAAATTTCATGTCTGAATGTCCTGAAAATCAAAAAAAGGAAAGAAGAAAAGAGAAAGAATCAAGAAGCAAGCACTACAACAAGCCCTCTTCCAGTAAGCACAAAAAGAAGGACAAAGGATTTGTGGCTGAAACATGGAATGACACAGAAGATGAATCTACATCTTCCAGATCCAGTGAAGAAGAAGAGGAGGCTAAGGCAAAGGAGGTGTGCCTCATGGCAATTGGTGCAAGTAGCAGCAGATCAGATACAAATGAATCTGATGATGAAGAAAATCTGTCAGCTGAAGATCAGGTAATAGCTTCTTATGATTTTGAATCTGATGAATTTAAATTTGAATTTAAAAACTTATGCTTAGATTTGATAAGCTCTTAGAAGGAAATCAAACTTCTCAGAGATAAATTGAATGATTTAGATAAAATCACCTCTGAAAATGAAACTCTATCTAGTGAACTAAAAACTGCAAATGAACAAATCACTTTTCTGAAATTAGAACTTAGCAAAGCTAAGATATTAGAAGAATCTTTGAATGGCAGAAGCTTGAATTCTAGATATAACCGGCACAGTTAATGCTAGAACAAATAACTGCAGATTAGGATTAGGAGCCACATCTAGTGAACCAACCCTAATCCAAAGGAATCATCTGTCAAAACCAATAAATTTCATCTCTGATAAAGGAAAGAAAAACACTGAACAAGTAAATAAAGTTAATAAAATTCTGGAACAAAGTGAAGCTAAGGATAAAACTAAAAATCAGAAGAATGATAAAAATAACAATGTTCAGCAGTTATCGTCGAACCCAGATCGACGATATAGGAACAGATCATCGGACGCAGAACGACGATCTCTGAATGCAAACTACAATAATAATCATTCGTCTAACTGCGATTGACGAACTTTGTATGGTTCGTCGAGCAGAGGTCGACGAACGTGGGGCACAAAGAATGAACATATTCATTCTCTAGGCAGAGATCGACGATCGCAACCCAATTCGTCGAACTCTGGTCGACGAACTTACAACAATTCGTCGAACCCAGGAAGACTTAATCAAAACTGTAACAACAACTCACATATTCCTAAGAAACATTTTAATCCACTAGATGACTGGATCATCCCACCTAGGAGATATCACCCCCTAGGATATAAGTCCCAACCTGAATTCTCAATTATTTCCAGTTTTTCTTATCAGCCATACAAAGGACCCAAGGTAACCTGGGTCAAAAACCATTAACTGGTTTTTATTGCAGGTGAAGAATTGTCCAGGGGTAAATCAAACTTGGTACCTGGACAGTGGCTGCTCCAAATACATGACTGGCAGTAAGGACATCATAATCAACTACAAGTCCAAGATGGGGCCAAAAGTTATCTTTGGTGACTCCAAGTGTGGTCAGTCAGAAGGATTTGGAGAAGTGAGAATAGGAGCTGTCACATTCAAAAAGGTGACATATGTAAGTGGACTCAAACATAACCTCATCTCCATAAGTCAGTTATGTGATGATGGATATCAGGTATACTTTAACCCTTCCACTTGTTCTATTATTCATAAAAACAACCAAACAGTTTTAACTGGAAGTAGACAAGGTAACATATACTTAGTAAATTTTCTTTCTGCCAAAAATGATATCTGTTTACTTAACTTAACTAGTAATCAGAATGACTTATGGCACAAAAGACTAGGTCATGTAAATATGAAAAACATTGCTAGGCTATCTAAGCACAACCTTGTTAGAGGTCTACCTTCTGGTTCCTACAAGAAGGAAGGTCTCTGCAGGGCTTGTCAATTAGTCAAGCAAACTAAAACTAGTTTTAAATCTGTAAATAAGAGTGATTCACCTAGGATTTGGTACTTGCTACATTTGGATCTCTTTGGACCCATTGCTGTACAAAGCCTAGGATGGAAATCCTACACTCTAATTATTGTGGATGACTTCTCCATGTTCAGTTGGGTATTCTTTCTGAGATCAAAGTCAGATACATTCAAGGTTCTTACAGATTTTCTCAGGACCATACAGATTGAGTTCTCTACTCATGTTGCATTGATCAGAAGTGATCATGACACAGTGTTTGAGTCTCTTCTTATGCATGAGTCCTATGAGAAGGAAGGTATCAGGCATTACTTCTCAGCTCCTAGAACTCCCCAACAAAATGGGGTAGCTGAAAGGAAAAATAGGACACTCATTGAAGCTGCAGGTACATTGCTTGCAGATGCTTACATGCCCCTAATCTTTTGGGCAGAGGCTGTCAGCACAACAAATTATGTCCTGAACAGGAGCTTAATTCACAAACTAAAAAACAGGACTCCCTATGAATTGCTCAAAGGGAAGAAACCTAAAATAAACTATTTTAAAGTATTTGGTTGTACCTATTATATACACAATAACAACAAGAAATACATTAGAAAGTTTGAGGCCAAGGCTGAAGTGGGAATTTTTCTAGGATATTCCCAAGTAAGCAAGGACTATAGGGTGTTTAATAAATCAACACTAAAAATTGAAGAGTCAATTCATGTAAGTTTTAATGAGGCTAACATATATTGCAAGGAGAAAGAAGTTTCTACCAGTGACTCTTTGCAGGTACCTCACTTGTGTGAGAAGTTGGATGACCTAAACCTTACCCAAGGGGCTCCAACTCATCCTTCTCCACAAGTCAATGAAGACAGTGAAGAAGAAAGCATTGAAGGGATTGACTCTCCTCCAACAGCCAACATAATTCCACAAGAGGAATTGGTTTCAACTGCTGTTGCACAACCAACTCCACCCACTGATCTTGTCACACTTAGGGATCACCCCAGATCTCAAGTGATTAGAGACATATCAGCAGGTGTACAGACAAGGCATCAACTCACCCAAGATGTGATGCATGCCTGTTTTCTCTCTCAGACTGAACCTCAATCCATTCATGATGCAGAGCAAGATCCGCACTGGATCATTGCAATGCAGGAGGAATTTAACCAGTTTGAGAGATGTAGAGTTTGGGATTTGGTTCAAAGACCACAGAACTACCCGGTTATTGGAACAAAATGGGTTTATAGAAACAAGCTAGATGCTCAAGGAGTCATAGTGAGAAACAAGGCTAGGCTTGTGGCTCAAGGATATAGGCAAGAAAAAGAAATTGATTATGATCAAACCGTTGCACCTGTTGCAAGGTTGGAAGCCATAAGAATATTCCTTGCATATGCAACATACAAGAGGTTCAAGGTGTTTCAGATGGATGTGAAGAGTGCTTTTCTGAATGGAGTACTACAAGAAGAGGTTTATGTAGAACAACCTCCAGGTTTAGTTTCTCCAACTTACCCTTCTCATGTTTTTAAATTGTATAAGGCTCTTTATGGTCTAAAGTAAGCTCCAAGAGCTTGGTATGAAACCTTAGCAAGTTTTTTATTAGAGCATAAATTTACAAGAGGAACTATAGATAAAACTCTTTTAACTAGACATCATAAGAACTAAATCTTGTTAGTACAAATCTATGTGGATGATATTATATTTGGCTCTACAGATTCCAAATTATGCAAGAGGTTCTCTGACTTCATGCATTCTAAATTTGAAATGAGTAGCATGGGTGAGCTCTCCTACTTCCTTGGTCTCCAAGTGAAGCAGCTCCCTGATGGCATCTTCATCTCTCAAGCAAAATATGTTAAAGAACTTCTAAAGAAGTTTGGGATGGCTGATGCCTCAGCAAAGAAAACTCTCATGGCTACCAATGCTGTTGTGGACTCTGATGTACCAGGGAAACCTGTGGATCAGAAATTTTATAGGGGAATTGTTGGGTCCCCATTGTACCTCACAGCAAGTAGGCCAGACATTATGTTTGCCACATGTCTTTGTGCTAGGTTCCAAGTGAACCCTAAAGAATCTCATCTAATTTTGCTAAAAAGGATTTTGAGATATATAAAGAGTTGTCCTAATCTAGGCCTATGGTATCCTGCTGAATTAGAATTTGAGTTAACTGGATACTCTGATGTTGATTTTGCTGGATGCAGGGTAGATAGAAAAAGTACTTCATGAACTTGCCAGTTCCTGGGTATGAGATTAGTATCTTGGTTTTGTAAAAAGCAAACATCAGTGTCAACCTCAACTGCTGAAGCAGAATATATTGCAGCAGCCAGCTGTTGTTCACATGCAGATGCTTTGGATACAAAATCAGCTACTAGATTATGGGTTCAACTTAAATAATTCAACTCTACTCTATGATAATACAAGTGTTATAGTCATAGCCCAGAATCCAGTTCACCATAGTAGGACAAAACATATTGATATAAGACATCATTTCATTAGGGAGTGTGTAAACAAAAATAAAATCAAGCTTGTATATATCTACACTGATTTACAAAGGCCTGATATATTCACCAAACCTCTGGATGAGAAAAATCATATGTTCTTTGTGAATCAACTTGGCATGATCAATGAAGAAGACTTTATTTGATCTCTGTCTGCAGTCGACGAATTTTCCAGATTTCGTCGAACGGAGTTCGAAGAACCGTGGAAAGTTTGGGAGACATTCGCCGAACGGAGATCGACGAACTCTCTGTGAGTGAAACAATAGTCGAACGGAGTTCGACGAACTTGCTTCAGAAGATATTCGCCAAACGGAGTTAGATGAACTATTTTCAATTCTTCGGGCCAAGATCGACGAATTATTTCAGTCAAACATATTTCGTCGATCTCAGCTCGCAGAATTAATTTCATTTTCGTGGAACGGAGTCTGTCGATTCATATTCTTGAAAACCTTATATCTAGGTTTTCTTCGACCTCCATCCCGCTCTTTCTGTTCTCTTGCACTTGATCACTGTTTCTCTCTTTTGCAGGTGATTCAATGGCGATTCCAGCAGGAGCTCTCGGCGCTATGAAGTTTGACATTGGCTTTGATGTGGACTTCGAATCGTTCCAGCACTCGGACCCAATCTTCTTGAATATTCTGGAACTTCTGGAAGAACAGAATCTGAAGAACTTGATGACTACGAGGATAAAGCTGGCAGGACCAGAAATTAGGGAATGGGTGTACACCTCATCCACTTCTGAGGACAATACCATGACAAGATCAATTGCGGGTAACACTGTCTCCTTAACTCCCGCGGTTTTAACTGAAATATTTGGTTTGATAAATGGTGAAGAGGACTTAGAAATTGATTCTGAAGAGTTTAATATGATGCTCAATCTGATGGGTTATGCTGGTGACAACCCAAATAAACTGTTGAAGAAGCATTTGTCTGCATCATACAAGTTCCTGGCAGACATTGTTGGGAAGGTCCTGCTTGGCAAGCATACTTCCCATGACTACATCACAAGATATCAGTTCTTGGTAATGTGTGCAGTTATAAATAAGAAGCAAGTTGACTGGGCTCAGATCCTCTTTGATCTGATAAAGAAGAAAAATAGCAAGAAAGAAGTGTGTTTTGGAAGGATCCTAGGGATCTTCCTCAAGGAAAAGGCTGCTGAATCCCTGGTCTCCCAGACCATATTCATTAATGCCAGTAAAAGGCTTACTTGTGCCTTATTTGGCAGGTAGGAGAGGACAATTACAAAGCCCACTAAGGCTTCTACCTCTTCCACCCCAGCTTCGAAAGGCACCAGGGCTGTTAAAGCCACTCCCCTACCTGCTGAAGAGCTTCATTCCTACACCACCACAATCCCCTCTTCCCCCATATCTATCTTCAATACCATCCTACCATCTCCCAACAGACACCATCATGCAAGATGCCACCCATACATCTCCATCAACATCCACCATCCCTCTAGATGTTCAACTTCCTGATGCTTCACTCTCTATCCCTCCCATAGTTCCCACTTCTACACCTTCTGCAACTCAATCTACCATTCCATCCCTGGACCCCTCCACCATTTCTTCCATCATTTTCATACTCACCCCCCTCCTCAAGTCCCTTATAGCAGAGGCCCTTACACCTCTTGCTACCACCATATCTTCTCTCTCTGACAAAATCTCTGCTCTTACTGCTGCTCCATCCTCGGTGAGGGGCATGGCTTCAGGCCCTACTGAAACCATGCAGGGGGAGATGCCTGATGATGAAGCAGCAGCTCCAGCTCCAGCTCCAGCTCCAGCACCAGATGCTTCAGCTACAGCAACAACAACACCTTCAGACACAGCAGCAGAATGTACAGAATACATATATACAGATTTGATTGATAAAGATAAAGATTTGATTAATTTTATTGATACTGATATGGATTTTGAGTCAGAAGAACCTAATACTGTTGGTGATTTCAATATTAATCCCACAGTTAATTTAGAAAAATTGTTGAGTATTTTTGATACTATACATATACATTGTCTTCCAGCTGAGATCACTAAGCCATCCTTGGCTATTATACCATATACTGCCCCCATCTCTTCCAAAGTTTTTAAGCAAATTAAGGACAGTCTTGCTATTGCACAGTCAGAAATTACTTCACCTCCAGAAGTAGTAATTGTTCCCTCTTCCTCAATAGCATCTTCAGCAACAACTTTTGTAATGGATTACTCTCCAATGCCAGATCTAGATGACTTGATCTTGGCTGATATTGCAGAAGAACTAAGGCAGCAGCTGAAAGCTCTGTCCAAATCAGTTCTGATTTTTGTGTAGCCTCTCCTCCTGTTCCTGCTGAAACTCCATCTCTTATTGCAACTCCTGCTCCTGCTCTTGCAAAACCTGTTATCTTTGATATAGCTTTGAAGGCTCTGGATGCTCTATATGATAATCCTCAGGATTCTGACAATGATGATGATGAAGATGAGGATGATGATTCAGGTGAGGAGGATGCAAAGAATAAGAAGCAAACTTCAAAGAAAAGGAAATCTCCTCCTCCTCCTACTCCCAAGCCCAATCCAAATAATGACACCCCTTACTATATTCTTCAAAAGGTAACTCTATACAAAGGGATTCCATCATGGATGTGGCTCTCTAAGAATCAGCAAAAAGAAAGGAAGAAGAGTAGAAAGTACTCTCCTCCACCAGTTCAAAGGTATAGGAAAGATCCACCACCACCACCTTCTCCTGCAGCTGGTACTTCTGGTTCTAGTTCTCAAAGATCTGCCCCTATGCAAACATATCAAAGACATCAAAGGAGATATCATCATGAAAGCAGCCAGCACAGGCAACAATCTTCAGGAAAACAACATCATCAACAACAACATCAACAAGCTGAAAGTCCTAAAAGGCCACTTTCTCCTCCTGTTCCTTATGAAAATCCAGAAACAGCCAACACAGCTAAAAAGGCCAGGTTCCAGGAACTGGTAGGCCTCTCTATGATCAACAAGGCAAAGGCTGAAGGAAAGGATACTTCTGAATACACTACAATGTCCAAGTACATGAGAGAAAAACTGAAAAAGTTTGATAAGGCTAACAAAATTTTTAATGTTGATGATTATATGAAATTGCATCCTGAAGCAGTGGTCCCTAGAGCTACATCTCTGAAGATTATAGGGGCTGCTGACATGACAATGACTATGGCACAAGCTTCAAATCCAAACAGGGAAATAGTCTTCACCAAGCTAGGAGACAAGGGCAAGGACATAAAGCATCAGGAGAAAAAGAAAAAGAAGTGAAATTTAAACTATTTTATTTCTGTCTTTCTATCTTAAACTATCTCTTATTGTTTGAACAAAGCAATTATGTAAATATATCTGTTGCATGTGTTAATTATCCCTGCCAGATATATATTTTTCCTGCTTTGTTTACTTTATGTTTTTTTGAGTCTATTAGTGACCTCACCCAAATAGGGGGAGATTGTTGGATCCCTAGTTTGATTTGGGCTAGGTTCACTAACTTAGGATAATGTGACCCAACATGTATAGCTAGGGTCAAAGTTGTGTCCTAGAATCTAGGTCAAGTCCTAAGAGTCAACATCACATGGACAAGGCAACATAAGACTGCCAGAGACTCAAGACATAAAGTTTTCCTCAAGATTCAGAGATTTCTCAAGAGACTAAGTAAAATGAGTTCGACGTTCGTCGAACTCAAGTCGACGATAGTCGTTCTCAGTTCGACGATCTCAGAGAAATATTCTCTGAGCTGAGCTCGACGAACTTCAGTCCAGATCGACGATCCTTGGATTCCACCCTCAGAATTCTAAGTCCAGACTGTTCTCTAGACTCAGGTCGAAGAACATAGTTCTCAGGTCGATGAACTTCATTCTTTGGTCGACGATTCCTGGATCTCCACTTCAACTCTATTGCCAGAGGTTCATCAAATAGTTTCCAAGTCCAGAAACATTCTCAGCTCGACGAATTCAAGGTTCTCCAGACTTAGCTCGACGAACACCATTCTTCGGTCGACGAATCTTTGGTCTACTACAGCATTCTGTCAAGACCATGTTCTCCATTCTCAAGTCGACAAAACCTGCTCTCTGTCCGACGAATACTGGTGTCCGACGAATACTGGAACCAGAAGACTTATGTGGACACTAGAAGAACTTGTGTCGACACCAAGATCATCTGTCGACATTGTGGAAAGGCTATGTCGACACAACACAGAAGATCTGTGTCGACATACAGGAGCAAATTGTGTCGATACAGGATATTTGACAACTTCAAATTAATTGCTGAACTCCAGTCGACGAACATATTTACCAGCTCGACGAATAGGCAAATATCAAAAAAGACAGCAGTTCAGTTTTTAGCTCGACGATCATGAAACTCAGCTCGACGAACAGAAGTCGTCTGGTCGACAAATACAACATCTCAGCTCGACGAACTGTGAACTCAGTTCGACGAATTCTGCCATCTGCTCGACGATTGCAGACTTAATTATTTCTGGCCTTCTGTCCCCACTCTAATGCTATAATTCCTGGGTAATTAATGCTCTAACATCCTCTGAATGTATCCGTTAGAATGAGCATTAATTATGGTCTTCTCCAGGATTATTGCTTGTCGTTTTTCCATGGGACAGTTTGGGAAATAAATTAATGACGATTATTCTCAAGGCCGTCAGCATTAATTACAAAGAAATTCAAATGTTTGAAATATACAGAAGAAGAGAATAACACACAGACAGATAGATACATAGAAATTAATCAAGAGAGACACAGAAAAAGCTTCATACAGAATACTACTGACTAAGAAGCATACAGAAAATTGAAGAAGAAACAAGAAGAACACATTTTTTGAAATCAAGAGTCTTCATGTTCTTCTTCTCCAGGACCTTGCTAAAGACATTCAAGCACTATCAGTCTAAAGCTCCTGGATTAAGTCTCTCAATTGAAGGTCTATCACCCTGTGCAAAGCTCCAGTTCTCCTGTACCCTTTTTCATCTCAGGGGGAGCTTTGACAACATCATTGAATCCACATAGTCTTCTCATTGTGATTGATAAAAGAAGACTTCCATCACTCTCTCACCCCCACCTCTGTAAAGGGTTGTCATCTCCCTTCAAAAATGATTCCTTGGTTGCAAGTCTCCTGATCAAAAGACTTGGGTTGGTTTTTGAGCACCTGATCAAAAGCTCATTGGTGTCAGGCACCTGATCAAAAATCTGAGTGGATTCCTACCAAGGGTGGTAGAAGAGTGGATGTACCCAGGTTGGGGAACCACTATAAAATTCTTGTGTCATCTGGTTGTCTCCTTTTCTTTTGTTCTTGCTGTGCTTGTGATTTAGGTTTATTGTTTGTTAGGTTATTAATTTCTGCACTTTTGATTTACAGCAAAAGCTGTAACAGTAGTTAGGAAATTTTAAATACTCTATTCACCCCCCCCCCCTCTAGAGTATTTCTGATCTAACACTCACTTTCAGAATCATCCATTCCGGTTGGGTAACGATAATTTTCTACCTTCTTGTGTGTTCTTCTCTTAAATTAATTCCTATGGTGGTTTACTTTAGCGTAATTTTGGAAGCATTGAATTTTCATGGTTTTCTCTCGATTGAATTTTGTGGATCTTCTAATTTTCATTTAAGTTCCAGAGGTTTGGCGAACCTTTGTTTTCTTTTGTTTGGAGAGATCTACTGTTTCCTAATCGTTATTTTTGGTAGATCTTTTTTGGTACAGCCTTTGCTCGATCGGACCGGGTTGGTCCTTTTAGCCAGAAAGAATATTGGCCTATCGCCTCTATTCGATCCTGATCGGTTTGGCTACCCGTACGCTAGCATATAATTGATAGAATTAATTAACGTGGTGCTGCGTAGAATGATTGTGCGAGTATATGATTTGGATCGAAGAAAGGTATACGTGCTAGTCCGTGGATTTATTCGTTGTCAAACGTGCAAGCCTGCATCATAGATACGCTTTAACTTGTATACATAAGACTATAGCACTAGAGATTTTGCCCAAAGTTTTGATTTCATACACGCACATATATATATATATATATCGTGAAATTGATAATTCAAAGTATTTCTGACATGTTAAGATGCAATGTCATGAGTTATAGCATGTAAGCCTAGTATTTGTACATGCATGCTCCGTCTAGGGATGTGTGAATACCATGAAGTCATTCCCCTATCTAAATCCCCACACATACCTAGAGTCATAGTGAACACACACTAACATGTAATATCGCACTCAATGACTCTGCACCTTTAAATTCGACACACCATGACCGGAGACAATGTTCACATGGATTAACAATTCTAGCTCAAACATTGTATGTACTCGTTATAGCCTAAGTTTAGGTCATGTGTGCCTGAAAAATGATTGAGTTACAGTTTTTTGTTTATATATATTTTTTGAAACAATTAAACAATGCAAACAAAACACACAAAAATAGAAAAAATAAATGCATATTTTTTGGATTTTATAAAATTTTTCTTTTGGGTTTATATAAATTTTTTTAATTTTTGTTTTAAAAAAACGACAAAGGAACTCAAATAAATAACACACAAACAAATAAACAAAGAAAATGAAACATAGACAAAAATAGCCAAAGAAAGAAAGAACACACAATCAAACATAAACAACGATGACTAGGAAGTGAGGTCCAAAACACAAAGCTCGAGTCAAAGTAATAAGAAACGTGTATCTGGGAGTGGTTTAATGAATATGTCATCTAGTTGGTCATCGGTGCCAATGAAGCTTACTCTCATATTCTCCTTTTTAATGTGATCTCGAATAAAATGGTGACACACGTTAATAAGTTTTGATCTTGAATGATGCACTGGATTATATGTCAAGTCTATGACTCTTGTTGTCGCACCTAAGTGTAACGTTCCTACAAGTTAGGCCAAAATTTTCTAACATTTGAGACATCCACGGTGCTTGCGCGCAACAACTTCCTAGGGCGATATACTCTGCTTCAGTGGTGAAGAGTGCAACCGAGTTTTGTTTGCGGCTTGACTAGGAGACTAGTGCAGGGCCTAGAAAATGACATGTACCACTTGTGCTTTTGCGATCAAGTGAACACCCCATATAATCAGAGTCAGAGTACCCATGAATTGTGAAATCAGTGGTGTGTGGGTACCAAAGTCAAAGGTTTTGTGTTCCTATAGGATACCTAAAGACATGCTTTAACGCTTTCAAATGTGACTCTGTAGGGCCGTCTTGGTACCTAGCACACATACCTACCGCAAATGTGATATCAGGCCTAGAGGCACTCAAATATAGTAATGATCCTATCATACCTCTAAATACAGTTTGATTAACGGAAATGCCACTTTCATCCTTTCCTAATTTAAGAGAAGCACTCATCGTAGTTTTGACTTGTTTCAGATTCTCAAACCCAAAATGCACAAGCATATCTTTGATATATTTTGATTGACTTACAAAAATACCGTCTTTGCGTTGAGAAATCAGAAATCCTAAGAAATAGATAAGTTCTCCTACTAGGTTCATCTCAAATTCGGATTTCATTAGGGTGACAATTTCTTCACATAACTTTTCATTCGTGGCCCCAAAAAGTATATCATTCACATAGATTTGTAGAGTAATTAGATCTGAATTCTTGTTCTTTAAGAATAAAGTGGTGTCCGCTGTAACGCCCTAAATTCCTTAAGGCAGGCAATGCTTCTCTAGAGGTTATCGCCCAGCGGTAAATAGTTACCCCATGGCGGTAGCCCCAGGGTTAGTGTCGACAGCGTCGAGAGCATTGTGTCGACTCAACTTACCGATTGGCGGAAAGTTGTTATCGCATGACAGTAGCAGGGGAATTAATATGGCAGATCTCTCGGGAATCTATCGTCCGATGATAGTGTTACTGCTGGCGATAGCTGGGTCAATTTAATTGATATAGTTCTCGGGATTCTACCGCGCGGCGGTAGCAGTTAGCGCGCGACGATAGCGACCGGTGTCGTGTCATAACCGACATTGTCTATCGCGCGACGTTAGCATCCTACTGCCGGGCGGTAGTAAATACATAACGGCATGGCCATGTGTTGGCCTATTATTGGAGGGTTTAGGCGATTGCGCTCGAAACGAGGCGTTGAATTAAGGTACCGTGCGGCGGTAGCTGGTTTCCGCGCGATGATAGTTTTATATATAAGCTTGGTTTGGCCGTTTTCACTTCATTTCTCTTGTAGTTGAGGACTTGGCCTGGAGGAGGAGCAGCAATGCCGGATTGGAGATCTCACCGCCGTTGAAGTTCTAAAGTTTCGATTCGCAAACCGAGTCCGGATCTGTGGAGGCAAGATCATTGCGGTCGCGTTCATCCATCTAGATCACTAGCATAACACCGAAGAGAGCGCAAAGGGTAACGATTATCTACTTGGACATGGGAATTCCTCTTCCTTTTGCATAGGGAACCCTCTCCCGCAAGTGTGGGGTGAGCGTGAAGTTTTTCCTTTGGGTAGATACAGTATATCCCCGTAGTTTTGCATATAGAGTTCGGAATTGAAGTACGAACATAGGCATGGTGTGTGAAGCCCATCCAGACAGGTTGGTCTGGATTGGTGATGTTTTTCATTATGCTTGTATTGGCTGGAGAAGACTTCGTGATGTTTGTTTTTCGGCTTTCTATACGGTAGATTGCAGCAGGGAACCTTGGGACTAACTCCAAGGATCACCTGAAAACTGGGTAGAATCGCATTTCTTCCCGGTACCGCACAGCGGTAGTGCTACCGCAGGCGGTAGCTCCTTGAGAGCTTTGTTTGTGGCCTGTGTCATGGAGACCTAGGGCCTATGATGTGGAGCTGAGAGCTTTGAGAGCCCAACTTGGTGGTCTGAGAGCCATCCATATATCATAAAGCAGTTATGTAAAGTTGGATAAATGGGAATGTGGAGGCCGACCCGCGTCGTGGTTGTTTACCCCGGCGATATGAGCAACGGGAAAGGGCCGAACCTACCCAGTAGCTATGCGAGCGTCTGTGGGTAGTGTTACCTGTTGCTAACATAGTTACGGTTCTTAGGCCTTTTGTAGGCCGTAAAGACTACCAAAATGCTCATGTTTGTTGTCGTCTTGTGAACGGTGGTGAGTCCCTGATTTGTTTCCGGACACCGAGAATGTGCCCTGAGAGAACGGGGTGTGTGGCCATTCGTACCTATCCCTGTGGTGAAGTGTGCTTAAATTACACTTTCATTACTATGTTTGGTTTTGCTAATACTTTGCAGGGAAGGAGCACCGCCGCCCTGAGTAAGGGGCGGGGTAGTTATAATTTGGTCAGCTTTAGCTGACCGTTGCCCTGTTCTGCCACCGTTCGGTGGATTGTTCTTATGCAAGAATAAGTGAGACAAGTGCCAAGTAGCGGTCTGAAGCCCTTGTTGCAGTGCTGGCCCTTGAAGTCCAATGTGAAGTGTTTTCTTTTACTATTTTCATGTATGACGGCCTGCACGCCGAAGTATGTAAAACACTTATTGTTTAAGTTAACATTTGTAAGGCCATATGACCAAGACTCATTGTGTATTTGTTCTTTCATTCCTGCTTTGGGCTATAGTGGACATTCATATTTTGTGATGAGTTCTTCCAACTAATTTAAAATCTTCCGCTAGGATGCTCTGTGTTAGGATTTGATATTGTATCGTAGTAATTTGGTATTAATATGTAACTCCTCTGACTGTCCGTGGAATATGGCGTGGGGCCCCGGCCGGACCTTCTCTTATATCCCATGTGATGGATGTGGGTGTTACAATTTGGTATCAGACTATGGTGTTGGTCTTTCTTAGGAAAATTCGTGGATGAATTCTTTTTAAGGGGTGGTGAGTACAAGTATGTGTGGCATCGTTATAACATGAAAAGAACCCATGAATGTTCACTTAGGAATGAAAATACACATGTTTGAGGAACCTGAGTGTTTCAATGATTACTTTTTGGCAATTATTTGTCGCCTAATTTAGTGTTTTTCGATTATAGGTGATTAGGAGTGGTGTAGTGCAGTCATAATATCAGCACTCTGTGGAGAGAAATGCGCTTAATGACATGCATATGACCCCTCCTTCTGCTGAAACCAACCAAATGGTAGCAAAAGTAGTGTTCGCTATGATCAATGCCCAACATGGAAGGCATGTGCAACCCCCTATCCCTATGGTGGCTTCAATGCCGGTTGGTGCTCTGGAGCAAGTAGAAATTAGAAGATCATCAGATCAGCAATTGAACATACATTTGGCACAAGGGACGCACTCTGTTGACAAGTATTTGCATGTGTTTGTCACAATAAGGCGCTACTCATGGTTTGAGTTGGAGGACGAGCAGACTATGGTAAACAGGTTTTATAATGGTCTGTGTGATGATTTACGACTTCTATTCGTAGGACCAAAGTTTTTGGGATTCCGAGCGTTGGTGGAGTCAGATAGATCATTAGAAGTAGATTTGGGAAAAGTCCACCAGATGCCAGTGTGCAGGGTACCGAACTCCGCGGTTTCTGCAATGTCTGAATACTACAGGAGGTGGTATAAGAGGTCTAGAACCTCTACCGGTCGAGCTCCTTATGCTTGCCATACTTGTGGAAAGTTAGGACACCTTACCCGCGATTGTCGCGCTGATGCCCCAAAGATAAAGAAAGCTAAATTAGGAGAAGCTGCAGGGCGAGTCCCACTTACTTGTTATACGTGTGGTAAGATAGGAAATATTGTCATGAAATGTCGGCGTGGTACTCCAGTGGCAAAGGAAGCTGGGTCTGGAGCAACCTTTGGTCTTAGAGATCTCTTGTGTTGATATGATGTCTGGTGCTGAAGCACGGTTGAACTGGATGGAAGTGTTGTATGACCTTGCTGATCGGATTCGGCAGGCTTCAGAGTTGGATGACAACATGAAGCGGTTCATGGATGAGGCTTTGGATGGGTCAAATGCCCAATTTACCGTCGATGATGGGTTGTGGTGGAAGGATAGTCGTTTGTGCATCCCAAGTATGGGCAAACAACAGGAGAAATAGATGTATGAGGATCCTCATACTAAGTTCTCGGTTCACCCTGAGAGCACCAAGATGTTCAAGGACATGAAGAAACTGTTTTGGTGGCCAGGTCTGAAGAAGGACATATCATTATATATGGCAAAATGTCAGACTTGTGCCTTGTTAAAGGCCAAGTTGAACTTCAGCATGGCTTTTCACCCATAAATAGATGGTCAGACTGAAAGGATGAACATGACAATGGACGATATGCTTCGTATTTGTGCTTTGGATTTTGGGAAAAGGTGGGAGGACCATCTTGTTATGATTGAGTTCACATACAATAACAACTACCAAGCCAACATTCAGATGGCGTCTTTTGCGGCTCTGTACGGTAGGAGGTGTCGTATGCCGTTGTCTTGGGTAGAAATGGGAGAATAGAAGTTGTATAAGCAAAGAGACGTTGAAGATGCTACTTCAATGATAAAATTGATTCGGGAATGACTACTGATTACTCAAGATAGGCAGGCCAAGTACTACAATGCAAAACATCAGAATGTGGAGTTTGCGGTGGACGATTGGGTATACCTCAAGATAAAGCCATTTAAAGGTGTATCATGGATTCAATGCTTAAAGAAGCTTAGTCTGAGGTATGTTGGGCCTTTTGTGATCTTGGAGCGGGTTGGTGAAGCCGCTTATCATTTGGCTCTTTCGGTGGAGTTGAGCTATTTGTATGATGTGTTTCACATCTCGGTGTTGCGGAAGGCTATTCAAGAGCCTACTCAAGTGTTTGCTGCGAATCAATTGCCAGTCAATAGTGGGTTGACGATGAAGGTCAAGCCCATTCAGATCGAGGATGTAGAGGTCAAGTAGCTGCAGAATAAATCCATTAAAATGGTCAAGGTCCTTTGGGACAACTGTGGCCGAGAGGAGCTTTCTTGGGAGCACGAGCAAATTATGAGGGAGGAGTTTCCTGAGCTTTTTCACTAAGCTAATCAGTTGCACTGTTTACTTTTTATATTTTTCCGTAACGTCAAATTTTGGGACAAAAATTCTTTAAATGGGGGAGATTTGTAACGCCCCAAATTCCTCAAGGAAAGCAGTGCTTCTCTAGAGGTTATCGCCCGATGGTAACTAGTTACCACATGGCGGTAGCCCCAGGGTTAGTGTCGACAACATCGAGAGCGTTGTGTCGACTTAACTTACCACTTGGCAGAAAGTTGTTACCGCGCGGCGGTAGCAGGGGAATTAATCTGGCAGATCTCTCAGGAATCTATCGCCGATGATAGTGTTATCGTAGGAGATAACTGGGTAAATTTAATTGATATAGTTCTCGGGATTATACCGTGCGGCAGTGGCAGTTAATGCGTGGTAATAGCGGTCTGTGTCTTATCGTAACTTACATCATCTATTGCACGACATTAGCATCCTACCGCGCGGCGGTAGTAAATCCATAACGGTGTGGCCACGTATCGGCCTGTGATTGGAGGGTTTGAGCAGTTGCACTCGAAATGAGGCATTGAATTAAGGTACAGTGCGGCGGTAGCTAGTTACCGCACAGCGGTAGTTTTATATATAAGCCTGGTTTGGCAGTTTTCACTTCATTTCTCTTGGAGTTGAGGACTTGGCCTAAAGGAGGAGCAGCAACGCCGGAAGGGAGATCACCACCATTAAACTTCCTAAGTTCTGATTCGCAAGCCGAGTCTAGATCTGTGGAGGCAAGATCGTTGTGGCCGCATTCATCTATCTAGATCTTTGGCATGACACCAAAGAGAGCACAAAGGGTAACGATTCTCTACTTGGACATGGGAAGTCCTCTTCCTTTTGCATAGGGAATCCTCTCCCGCAAGTGTGCGGTGAGCGTGAGGTTTTTCCTTCGGGTAGATACGGTATAACCCCGTAGTTTTGCATATATAGTTCAGAATCAAAGTACGAACATAGGAATGGTGTGTGAAGCCCATCCAAAGAGATTGGTCAGGATTGATGATGTTTTTCATTATGCTTGTATTGGCTGGAGAAGACTCCGTGATGTTTGTTTTTTGTCTTTCTACACGGTACATTGCAGCAGGGAACCTTGCGGACTAACTTCAAGGAGCACCCAGAAAATAGGGTAGAATCGCATTTCTGCCAGGTATTACGCGACGGTAGTGCTACCGCAGGCGGTAGCTCCTTGAGGGCTTTGTTTGTGGCCTATCTCGTGGAGAACTGGGGCATATGATGTGGGGCTGAGAGCTTTGAGAGCCTAGATTGGGGGTCTGAGAGCCATCCGTATATCATAACGTGGTTATGTAAAGTTATAGAAATGGGAATTGGGAGGCCAACCTGTGTCGTGGTTGTTTTCCCTGGCGATGTGAGCAACGGGAAAGGGCCGAACCTACCCAGTATCTATGTCGAGCATCTGTGGGTAGTGTTACCTGTTGCTGATATAGTTATGGGTCTTAGGCCTTGCGTAGGCCGTAAAGACTACCAAAATGCTCATGTTTATTTCCATCTTATGAACGGTGGTGAGTCCCTGGTTTTTTTCCGGACACCGAGAATGTGCCCTAATAGCACGAGGTGTGTGGTCGTTTGTGCCCACACCTGTGGTGAAGTGTGCTTAAATTGCACTTTCATTACTATGTTTGGTTTTGCTAATACTTTGTAGGGAAGGAGTACCGCCGCCCCGAGTAAGTGGCGGGGTCATTATAATTTGGTCAGCTTTAGCTGACCGTTGCCTTGTTCTTCCACCATTCGGTGGATTGTTCTTATGCAAGAATAGATGATCCAAGTGGCAAGTAGTGGGTTGAAGCCATTGTTATAGTGCTGGCCTTTGAAGGCCAAAGCGAAGTGTTTTCTTTTACTATTTTCATGTAAGGTCGGCCTATGTGCCAAAGTGTGTAAAACACTTATTGTTTAAGTAAACATTTGTAAGGCCATAAGGACAAGACTCCTTGTGCATTTGTTCTTTCATTCATGCTTTGAGCTATAGTGGACATTTATGTTTTGTGATGGGTTCTTCCAACTGATTTAAAATCTTCCGCTAGAATGCTCTGTGTTAGGATTCTATATTGTATCATAGTAATTTGGTATTAATATGTAACTCCACTAACTGTCCGTGGAATATGGCGTGGGTCCCCGGCCAGACCTTCTGTTATATCCCATGTGACGGATGTGGGGGTTACATCCGCACTACCCATCCTAAAGCCATGTCTAAGAGAAATATGGTGAGCCTATCATACCAAGCACGAGGTGCTTGCTTCAGTCTGTACAAGGCCTTCACCAACTTGTATACGTGGTTTTGGTAGGCAGCATTCATGAATCCGGGTGGTTGCTCGACATATACCTCTTTCTTAATATATCCATTTAAGAAGGCACTCTTAACGTCCATTTGATACAATCGAATTTGCTTTTAACTTGCAAATGCCAAAAACATACGGATGGACTCAAGGTGAGCAAACCAGGGCAAATGATTCCTCAAAATCTACACCCTCTATCTGAGAGTACCCTTGTGCCACCAAACTAGCTTTATTTTTAGTTATCCTGGATTCACCATCAAGTTTATTTTTATAAACCCATTTCAAACCTATAACAGGATGCCTATCTGGACGCTCCACTAAAACCCAAACTTTACTCCTCTCGAATTGATTTAACACATCATTCATAGCCAAGAACTATGATTCATACTTTAAGGCTTCCGAGACGTTCTTGGGTTCAATTTCAGATAGGAAGCATAAATTTGAAAATGATTCATGTAGTGTAGACCGAGTTCTAACTCCATTAGAGGGTTCTCTTATTACTAATTCTCGAGGATGCTCTTTTAAGAACTTTAGAGTACTTTGAGGCTTATATTCATCTACATGAGTTGGAACGTCATCCAGCATTACTCTCTCCTCACTCCTTACTTCTAACTAGGCATCATCATCAATTTTCTTTTCATTCAGCCTAGGTACTTCAGTTGGAATATTTTCATCAAAATGTACATGAGCCGATTCTTCAACGACTAAGGTTTTCCTATTGTAGACCCTATAGGCACGACTCGTACTCGAGTATCCTAAGAAGATGCCTAGATCAGAATTTTCATCAAATTTCCCTAAGTGATCCTTAGTGTTTAGAACATAACATGGGCAACTGAAGACCCTAAAATAGGACACGAAAGGTTTTTTTTATCAAAATATAGCTCATACAGAGTTCGCTTAATAACGGGGAGAAGCATGACTCGGTTCATTACATAGCATGCTGTATTAACCCCTTCAGCCCAGAGATAATGTGGCAAGCCAAACTCGGCAAGCATCGTGCGTGCTAACTCTTTAAGAGTCCGGTTCTTTCTCTCCACAACTCCATTCTGTTGTGGAGTGCGAGGGGCAGAGAATTCATGCCTTATCCCTAAAGTGTCACACATGTTTATGAAGTTCTCATTTTCAAACTCACCTCCATGGCCTGATTTAATGCATTTTATTTTTAGCTCTTTCTCATTTTGAAGTCTCTTGCAAAGATTTAAGAATTCGCTAAAAGTGTCAGATTTACTTGCAAGAAAGATCATCTAGCAGTAACGTGAATAGTCATCTATAAGAACGAATGTGTATCATTTGCCACCTAGACTACACGTGTTAAGGGGACCTAACAGATCCATGTGAATGAGTTCCAGTGGTCTAGTCGTGGAAACACCATTTTTACTTTTGAATGAGGTTTTAACAAATTTGCCTTTTTGGCACGGACCACATAACGAATTTAAATTACCACTAACTGTGGGGAGTCCTCGAACTAGCTTGTTCTTAGATAGTTTAACAATAAGCTTACTCCCAGAGTGCCCTAATCTCCTATACCAAAGATCTAATTCCTCATTCTTGGTAACTAGATATTTCAAATCAGACGCAGATATATCATCAAAACTAACATTATAAACATTATGAGTTCCGTGAGCTACAAGTAATACACTAGTAGTTTTGGCATCAATTATTTTGCAAGTGTTTGTATATGATTCAAATATGACATTTAGACCTTTATCACACAATTGGATAATAGAAATGGGATCATGCTTAAGTGCATCTACAAACAGAACATTAGAAATAGAAAATGTCTTGTTACCTATAATGACGCTTCCAAGTATTGGTCCTTTTCTATTGTCCCCAAATGTCACCATGCCTCTCTTGTTCTTCTCCATGCTAAGGAACTTGTCTTTATCTCCTATCATGTGCTTGTAGAAACCAGAGTCCAAGTACCACACGTTCCCTTTGTACTTAGCCTACCAACACACCTAACAAGAAGATGAGGGTAAAGATCTGGTTACCCAAGTTATCCCACCCATATGATAGGTAGAAGACTTTGGTACCCAGACTTGCAAGTTTTTCTTGGCACCTTTCCTCAAACACGAGCCAGATGTGTGACCAAATAGTTTGCACACAAAGTGTAAGCAGTGGATGCTGCTATTATCAAGTTGCTCGAGCTCTTGCTTGCGGATGAGGATAGCCCTCCAGAACTTTTAACCTTATCTTTTGATTTGTTAAAGTTGGACTTAAACTTAGCATAATAGTGATTTCCGATTGGTGGTGATGTTGGACTCATGTAACCTAGTCCAAATTTCCCAACTCCATGACACTGTGCTCCCAACAACATATCCAATGATTTTTTGCCTATTCAAATTTTTTGGACAACACAGTTGAGATCATGGATTCTCGCCTTTAAGGCGGTGTTCTCAGTAACTAGCATTATGCACCAATTGGCAAATTGCTTTTTGCCTTCCTCTATCTTGGCAACAGACATTTGAAGTATTTTCTCCAAGACATTCTTTTCATTGATGAGATTGGTTGTTCTCAACGATGCCTTGGAGAGACTTGCTTTTAGTTCTTCGATCATTGTCATCGAGTGAGGACACTCTAGACATTCGATCTTCTCTTTGTCACTTTTTATTATTTCATTCTTTAAGTTTTCAAAGTCCTTTTTGATTTTCTTATTCTCATTTCGCATGGACTTCTTCTCAAGAATCACACTATCTAATTTCTCACATAAATGTCCATAAATTTCAAGAAGTTCAGTATGTGGGTACAGTTACCACAGTGTCACTCTGGACACTGGACTCATAGTCGGATTATTCTTGACTCCTTCCCATGAGGCACAGATTTGCCTCATCTTCAGAGCTAGAATCTGAGGTGCTTGATTCGTCAGATCCATCTTCATCCCACGTGAGCGCCTTCAGTACCATCTTCTTCCCTTTGTACTGGCTTAGATTTTCCTTTTCCTGCTTCTGGATCCTTGGGCAGTCCCTCTTTATTTGCCCAGGTTTGTGGCAGTGATAGCACTCAGGATGGGACTTCTCATCATCTTTTTCTGCTTCCTTCACCAGCTTGGTCCACCTTTGGGCTTCTCCATCTCCTCTCTTCAGGAATTTCTTAAATTATCCCTGCTTCTTGTGATTCTTCATGAATTTTTTGAACTCTCGAAAGTAGAAGCTTTCCTCATCATCCTCCTCAAATTCTTCAGCAGCCTTTTTTTCCCTTGCAACCTTCAACGCCAGTCCCTTCTTCTTTTCTTCCTTGGGATATTCCTCCGCTTGAATCTTTAGTTTAGGTTTGTGTGTCTTCATATTTCTGATGAGGTTTTCTATCTCTAGGGTGCTGATATCGTGAGATTCGCCGATCGCAGTCACCTTCGGGTTGAAACGAGGAGGCAAAGATCGCAGGATCTTCCTCACTAGATCACCATTTGAAAAGCTCTTCCCGAGGGATCTTGAGGCATTGACAATCTTGGTGAATCGTGTATACATGCTGTCAACCTCCTCGTCAATCTCCATCCGGAACTGTTCATATTCATACTCGAGCTGGAATAGATTCGACTCTTTCACCTATGAAGTACTTCACGAGTCAGTTCAAGTAGGCGCCAAATATCATAAGTAGTTTCACAATAACATATTTTATTGAATTCTGTTTTATCCAATGTGCAGAATAGAGAGTTCGAAATCGTCGACCTGATTTCCAAGATCGTCGAGCTCAGCTCAGAGAATTTTCTCTGAGTTCGTCGAGCTGAGCACGACTTTCGTCGAGCTGAGTTCGACGAACGTCGAACTCATTTTCCTGAATCTTTGAAATTTCCATAAGTCTTGAGTCTTCTGCAGTCTGTTGATGGCTCATCCATGCAGTGTTAACTCTACGGACATGGCCTAGACTCTAGGACACAAACATGACCCTGGCTATACATGTTGGGTCAAACATCCTAGTTTAGTGAACCTAGCCCAAATCCAATTAGGGATCCAACATAGGGGCCAGAAGGCAATCCTCTAACAAAGTTGTCCCTAGATAACTTGGCAATATTTTTAAGACTTACATGCCCTAATTTCTTATGTCAAATTTCATTTTGATTGCTAACCTGATTAAATAAACAAATTTTTGAACTAGCTGCTTGAAAATTTACTACATATATGTCATCTTGTCTAAGTCCAGTTAAAACAGGTTTATTTTCTTTAAATGAAATAATACAGGAAGATGAGTTAAAAGATACTTGATAACCTTCATCACATAATTAACTTATGGATATTAGGTTATGCTTTAAGCCACTCACATAGGCAACATTCCTGAAGGTGACTGCTCCAACTTTAACATCTTCATAGCCTTTAGTTTGGCCACAGTTGGAGTCACCAAAGAACACCTTTGGACCTAGCTTGGACTTGTAGTTTGTTAGATTGTCCTTACAGCCAGTCATATGCTTTGAGCATCCACTGTCCAGATACCATTGTTGATTAAAGACTGGACAATCCTTCACCTGCATAGAAAGGAATTAGGTGTTTCTTGACTCAAGTTACCTTACGTTCGACGAATAGGGATGAGTTCGTCGAACTCTGCTCAGAGAATGAACATAATCATTTTTGTGCCCTAAGTTCGTCAATCGCTGCTCGAAGAACCATATACAGTTCGTCGATCGCAGTAAGATGAATTATTATAGTTATAATTGGCGTTCATAGATCGTAGATCTGGGTTTGACGAACTATACACATTTCGTCGATCTGAGTTCGACGAAATCTGTTAAACATAGTTTTTATTCAGATTCTTATTTTTTTCTTCTTATTTACAGATTTCTGAGAGACATTTGGTTGAGTAGTTTCTCCCATTTTCTCTTTGCCATTTTCAGAGATAAATTTAACTGGTGTTGAAAGAATATTTTTCTTTAATATGGGAGGTAAGCTTGATGAAGCACCTAAGCCCAGCTTGTCATTTACTCTGGAATTGACTGTGCTTGTGATGTCCATCATCTTAAGGCTTCTCCCATTGAGAGATTCCTCAAGTTGCTTTGCCTCACATAATTCAGTTTTTAGTGAAATGATTTGTTCATTTGCTAAGTCTAGATCATTTTTCAGTTTGATATTTTCAGCAAATAGGTTATCAAATTCAAACTGTCTATCTCTAAGAACTTTTATTTCCTTCTCTGACTTGATTAAATCTTTACACAAGGATTTAAATTCAATTTTAAAATCTTCTGAATTGAAATCAAATGAAGAGATTACCTGATTTTCTTCTGATTCAGATTCCTCTTCTAATTCTTCAGCTTGTTCCTCAGCATCAGATTTGCTGTTGGAGGCATTAATAGAGCATAAGGTAAACTTCCCTTGCCTTTGCCTCCTCTTCATCTTCACTAGAGCTAGAAGATGAGGATTCTTCATCTGCGTCACTCCAGATCTCAGCAATGAAGCCTTTCTCCTTTCTCTTGTGTTTGCTGGAGGAGTGCTTGCTATAGTGCTTGCTTGATTACCTTTTATTCTCCTTTTCTTTTCTTCTGTCCTTCTTGTATGCCTCTGGGAATTTAGGTAGAATATGCCCCGGTTTTCTGCATCCAAAACAAACAATCTCCTTGGTAGGAGTCTTGTCATATCTTGCCTTGTCATCATTCTTGGATGACCTTCTTCTAAAGTCTTTCTTGGCCATTTTATGGAATCTTTTTGCCAACAAGCTCAATAGTTCTTCATTAGCTGGAAGAGCTTCTGATTCTTCTGTTGCTTTGAAAGCAATGTTGTGCTCCTTCCTTGAAGATGTAGAAGCCTTCTGTTCAGCAGCCTCCCTTGTCTTGATCAATTGCTCATAAGACTTGAGCTTGCTAAGGAGAGATTCTGTAGAGATCTCATTTAGACTTCTGGCCTCCTTAATTGGTCATATCCTGGAATCCCATGTGCTAGGGAAGCACTTTAGGACTTTGTTATTTATCTCAGTTAATGAGATGTTCTTGTCCAGGGTTCTCAGTTCATTTATGATGACACTGAGTCTGTTATACATCTCAACAACAGTCTCTGATTCCTCCTCCTTGAAATTCTCATACTATGATATGAGGAGGGATCTCCTGTCTTTTCTTTCATCTGATGAGCCAGCGTCAATTTGGTTCAATGAATCCCAAATAGCCTTTGCAGAGGTGCACTCAGCCACCTTCTGAAAGATGTCATCTGACATTGTCTGTGCCAGAATATTCATTACTCTAGCATCAGCCATCTTGGCTTTCTTTTGTGCATCAGTCCACTCAGGTGGTGGAACTGCTGAAGTACTTGTTGAAGTTGATGTAGGGGGAGTAGGGGGACCTGTCAAGATAGAGTTGTATATATCTTCATCAATAGAGTTCATATATGATCTAATTCTTGTCTTTTAGAGTGCAAATTTATTCAAGTTACACACAGGAGGTCTGGTGCTAGAATATTCCTTATTTTGTGTCATGATGTAAACAAGAGGCTAGAGAGAAAAAGATCTATCAAAGGATCTTGGTTCAGATGTAAGTCTGTGAAACCAAAGCAACCTTATCCTCTGATACCAATTGAAGGATGGTAAAAGCTTTACCACCTGAGGGGATAGATCTATTTAACTCTAGAGGGGGGAAAAACTTAATTGGTTTTTATAGCCAAATTAAAAATAGTAATATATATATATATATATCTAAAGAGAGTGTAGAAATGAAGAGCTAACTAGCACAGCACACAACATACAACAATAAGAATACAGCAAGCAACCAGACGACACAAGAAATTTATAGTGGTTCACCTAAACTTGGGTGCATCCACTCTTCTACCACCCTGGTAGGAATCCACTACAGGTTTTTGATCAGGTGCCCTGTCACCAATAGGTTTTTGCTTAGGTGCCCTGTCACCACAAGATCTATTTGAAGGGAGATCTCACAACCCTTTAAGCTTTTGATCAGGTGCCCAAAAACCAAGCTAAGTCTTTTGTTAAGGAGACTTAAGAACCAAGTGGTTAACTTTTGAAGGGAGTTATAATCCTGTGTACAGTGGGGGTGAAAGAAATATGATATTGTCTTCACTTTCTCAAACAGCTGAGAAGACTTTAGTGGATTACTTGATGTTGTCAAAGCACCCCCTGAGATGATTATTGTTCAGGAATTTGCTGGAAGCTTTACAGGGTGAAGGTCTTCTTTGATGAACTCCAAAAGCTTTTAGACTGATTGTGTTTTGATGTCTCTTGAAAGCATGGTGAAGAGTTGCAGATGATGAAGAGCTCTGTGAGATTCTCTATGAGACTTGTATCAGCTATAGTGTCTCAGTCGAATCTCTATGTCTATTCTCTTCCCCTATTATCTGTTCTTCTGAAAACAGTCCTTTTATAATCCTTCCAGAAAAACAATAGCATTTGAATTTGAATTTTATCCTTGAATTAATGCTGGAATCCTGGGACTTGAACGGCTGGAAATAATCTTAAATGCATTTCCTCAACTGTCTCAGTAAATAAGTCAAGTAATTACTCTGTGAAATCCATAATTAATGTTGTCAAGTAACAGCTATATTCATGAGAATATGAGCATTAATTATCAAAGAATTACTACCTTAGAATAATCCAAACTGAAAACAAACTGAGAGAAAACGCCAAACTGATATAAATCATCGAGCTCAGAATAGATTTCGTTGACCTGAATTTCAAGTTCGTCGAGCTAAGAAATCATCTTCTTTAAGCTAAGATCAGAGAAATTTGATCTGGAAAAATAAACTGTCAAAGCTAGATTCCAAGTTCGTCGACCAGAGATAGAAGTTCGTCAAGCTGAGAACTTGAGAGAAGAGAGAAGATCGTCAACCTGAGCTCTAAGTTCGTCGAGCTCAACTCAGAGTAGAGACTCTGAGTTCGTCAAGCTGAGTTCGAAGAACTTTGAACTAATTCTCTGAACTCTTAATGACTGCCATTCTTATAAGTCTGGATCTCTGATTTCTTCTGAGGGCTGGATCAAAGATTTACTAACCTATTCAGATTGACATACACCTTAAAACTAATAAAATGACCCTAGGCTATACATGAAGGGTCAACAACCTAATAGTGAACCTAGCCCAAATCGAAACTAGGGATCCAACAAGATCCACTACATGGATTACGACAGCCCCTGCGAGAGTAGGACACTAGAAGAAAGGGTGATGAGGCAAGGCTACTTCTGGCCAAGCATCAACATGGACGTGTTAGAGTTCGCGAAGAAATATCAAAAGTGTCAAATGTTCACCCCCCTCAAGCTCTTGCTAGCCCAGAGACTTAGAACCATCATGACCCCATGACCCTTTACAATATGGGGAATGGATCTAGTGGGTCCTTTTCCCTAGGCCAACAGCTAAAGGAAGTTCCTGCTAGTCATGATTGATGATTTCTCGAAGTGGCTGGAGGTAAAGGCACTAGCTAAGGTAACCTCTCAAGTCATCACTAATTTTGTATGGGTGGAGATAATCTGTCAACATGGGCTACCTCTAGCCATAGTCACAGACAACGAGCCGTAGTTTGCTAGCAAAGAGTTTGTCAGCTTTTACGGTCGATTGATCATAGATCTCCATTTTGCGTCGGTCCACCACCCTAGTAGTAAGGGACAGGTGTGTGCGGAAAATAAGATAATCGTGAATCTACAGAAAATAAGGTCGAAAACCTAAGTGGTAATTGGGTGGAGCAACTCCCTTCAGTCCTTTGGGCCTTGATAACCACACCTAATGCGGCCATGGGTAAAACCCACTTCAAACTTTCTCTTGTCGCTAAAGTTGTGCTGCTAATGGAGTTTGAGATGAAGTCCCCGTGAGTGTTAGCCACAGGAGAATGGGACGAGGAATGGCAGGTTGAAAATGAAGAGGAGCAAAGGATGTCACTGGATATAGTGGAAGAGCTCTGTGACTTGGCCACCATCCGGCAAGAAGAAGTCAAGCGCCGGATGGCCAGGCATTTCGACGGGCATATCCGGGTCGAACAATTTGTAAAGGGAGATCTTGTTCTCAAGAAGGTTGATGCGACTGAGTTAGGGGCAGCAGTTTGGAAGCTCAATCCCAACTGGGAGGAACCCTATGTAGTAGAAGAAACCTTGAAGTCTGGAGGGTACTACCTCCGAAATATGGAAGGGATTTCCCTCAACCGCACTTGGAGCGGCGATGATTTTAAACATTTTTATCCCTGATTGATCATTTTTATTATATGAATGATTTTTTTCATAACTTAATTCTTTACAAATTTGTATGATGCACATGGTGAATGAAAGCCCCTGATTGGATCTCACTGACTAGGCTCTCACTAGCCGGCAGGGCAGGCAGGTTGATCGGGTGGTAGTTGGTTATGAAAGAAAGAATGTTTGTGAAAGCCCTCGATAGAACCCCGCTGACCGGGCTCTCATTAACCAGCAAGGCCAGCAAGTCACCCAAGTGGCAGTACCCCCAATTGGATCCCGCAGATCGGGATCTCACTAGCTAGCAGTGCGGGCATGTCGCTCTAGTGGTTGTTGGTTGTGAAAGAAAGAATACCGGTGTAAGCCCCTTATTGGATCTGGCTGACCGGGCTCTCACTAGATGGCAGGGCAGGCAAGTCGATCGGGTTGTTGAAGGTCGTGAAAGAACGATTGTGAAAGCCCTCGATAGGACCCCGCTGATCGGGCTCTCATTAAGTGGCAGGGCTGGCAGGTCGCTCAAGTGGCAGTACCCCTGATTGGATCCCACTGACCGGGCACTCACTAGCTACCAGGAAAGGCATGTCGCTCGGGTGGTAGTTGGTTATGAAAGAAATAATGTTTGTGAAATCCCTCGATAGGACCCCGCTGACCGGACTCTCATTAGTCAATGGGGACGACATGTTGCTTGAATGGTAGTACCTCAGTTGGATCCTGCTGACCAAGCTGTCACTAACCACCAGGGTAGACAAGTCGTTCGGTTGGTAGATGTTTGTGAAAGAAAGAATGTTGGTGAAAGACCCAGATTGGATCCTACTGACTGGGCTCTCACTAGTCGGCAGGATAAACATGTCGCTCTGGTAGTAGATGGTTATGAAAGAAAGAATTTTTATGAAAGCCCTCGATAGGACCCAGATGACCGGGCTTTCATTAGCCGGCAGGTCCGGCAGTTCACTCGAGTGTCAGTACCCCTGATTGGATCTCGCTAATTGGGCTCTTAGTAGTTGTTGGTACCATTGATCGCAATGTCCCAGATTTGAAGAAGACTCACAAGTCAATAGTATACACATGTTTGTATATGATATATGTTCTAGTGCAATGTATATAGGTTGTCCACTGTTTATTGATTAGACAGGTTGAAGGGGTTAGAAGATTGGTTGGACTCAAGACATGATACTATAGAGAGGCAGAAATTTGCCTAAGTCCAGAAGCATTGAGTGAGTACTCATCACTCAACGCTAGAGGCCTAAAATCATTGACAGAAGTTCAGTCACTCAAAGCCTCAGTGGAGATGGACTCAAATTTGGCTAAGTCTAGAAGTATTGAGTGAAGGTAATTCACTCAACACAAACTCAAAAAAAACTGTCCAAGTACAGAAGTGATGAGTGAAGAAGGCTCACTCAACGCCCTATCAAAGGAAGCGGCAAAGTCCAGAAGCATTGAGTGTAAAAGGTTCACTTAATGCCTTCTGTGAAAAATTATGTATAAGTGCATAAGTGTTTAGTGTAAAGGTTCACTCAACGCCTTCAGTCGGGATAACTGCCGAGTCCAGAATCATTGAGTGAAGAAGTTCACTCAACGCCATCATCAAAAGAATTCTGTTAAGTACAAATGCGTTGAGTGATGAAGGTTCACTCAATGCCTTATCAGTTAAGCTATCAAAAGCAATAGTGTTGAGTGATGAAGGCTCAATCAATGCCTCAGAAATTAGACAATTATTTATCTAAGTGTTTTTTCATTGAGTGAAGACTTACCACTCAACGCTTCAGCAGTTAACACTTAAAGTTTAGATGTGTCGAGTCTCAAGACAACACTCAATGCCTCTATGCGTTGAGTCACAGGACTTCACTCAATGCCTATGCAGAATGTATGGCGAAAGTTACTAAGTCTGCAAGCACTGAGTTATGTTGATGTCATCCCAAATTCAAATAAAGCGGGTATTGCGTGCTAAAGGACAAATAGCGCTGCAAGCTTTCTGCAGTACATTTAATGGTAAATCTACTTTACAACTGCCCATACCACTTACCCATATAGATCAAAGAGCCGTTGCAATTAGGGATATAAAAGTCGATACAGTAAAAAAAAAGAGGAAGAGGTTATTATTTCTGCAAGTTGAAGTGGTTGAAGCCAAGAAATCTTGAGAGACTTCAGCAAGAACTCAACCCCTAATTTTTTACAAGGGTTAACTAGCAGAGCACTTACAATTATTGTTGTTCTTCTTCAAGGCGGACGCAGTAAATTTCAGATCTACTCAAGCCTGAAGGATCAGAGCTCTGTAACAGTTCTACTCAGCACAAGCAGAACAACTTTGAAGATTTACTTCTTATTGCTGCTAAGAGTTAGGGTTGTTTCTACATAGTCCAGTAAGCTGGCTCAGAGGTCTATTTCTCTGGAGTCAATCACCATAAAACTTTATTAAAATTATAGGATCACTGTGTGATCTGAGTTGTAAGCATGTGTTATAAAGGCTGAGTGGTAGGATCTGTTATTTCTGAGTGGGTAGGATCCAGGAGTGGATCTAAGGAAGGGCTGCTGAGCCTGAGGTAGGAGTTACTTAACTCCGAGTGTAGGGCTGGTGAGACTGAGGTAGGAGTTGCTTAACTCTGAGTATAGAGTTGTTATGCCTGAGGTAGGACTGTATTCATTCTGAGTTGTAGGAGTGAGATTCACTCTGAGTTGTATGATCCCGAGGGATCTGAGTTGTAAGCTCAAGGAGTTGATGATACATGAGAAGTTAACTGAATCAAGCTCATTGCTAGATAAGTGTAGGGGGCAAGTGGATTCACCCTAGATAGGGTAACCACTATAAAATCTTGTGTGTTGTTGTGATTCTTGAAAGCTAACAACTATCTCAAACACACACCAAGCTCATAACTCTAAAAGATTCAAAAAAGCCAAAACATACCAATTCACCCACCCACCCTCCATCAAGGTGTTTATCTACCCTTGAATAAAGACTTTCAGTAGCCTGCAGGATAGGTAGGCCACTCTGGTGGTAGATGGTTGTTAAGGAAAGAATGTTTGTGAAAGCCCTCAATAGGACCCCGCTAACCGGGCTCCCATTAGTCGGTAGGGTCGGTAGGTCGCTTAAGTGGCAGTGTCCCTGATTGGATCCCACTAGCCGATAGGGTAGGCATGTCGCTCGGGTGGTAGTTGATTATAAAAGAAAGAATGTTTGTGAAAGCCCTCGATAGGATCCCACTAACCGGGCTCTCATTATCCCGCAGGGCCGGTTGGTCGCTCGAGTGGCAGTACCCCTGATTGGATCCCGCTGACAGGGCCCTCACTAACCAGTAAGGCAGACAAGTCGCTCGAGGGGTGAATGGTTGTGAAGGAAAGAAGGTAATCACTCTCGTGGAAAAGCCAATCCATGAAGAAGGAGAAGCTAAGAATAAAGGGGAAAACGGGAAAGGGAAGGCGAATGGGAGCTGGTCCCATAGGGGAGGTATTTGCCTGACAAGCATTCTCCTGCCCAGGGGGAGAGGCCTGTAGAAATGTAACAGGCTAGTCGACCCCCATCGCTTCACTCTCGCATGAGTGACCTTCTCACTCCCAAATAAATGTTAAAATATTACTCGCCGAGAGCATTCCAATCGCGAGCTAAGGGTCAACGATGAGCCAGTGGGCAACCTAAAGCTAAGGGTCGGCAATGAGAGAGTGCGTGACCTAAAATCTAAGGGTCGACGATGAGCGAGTGTGCGACCTAAAGGCTTAGGATAGGCGATGAGCCAGTGCGCGACCAAAAGCTATGGGTCGGCAATGAGCGAGTGCATAGGTCGAGTGAAGGTGGCGCGTGGCAAAACTACTAAAGCTAAAATATGGAAGACAATAAAGAAGAGTTAAAATACAATTTCCATTTTTTCAAAATAATTGTTATATCTTTCAAAAGAGTTCACGCCTAAAGGCTAAATACATGAGAAATGAAAATATAAAAAGCGATAGCAAATAAGAGAAGAGTCGAGACAACCCTTTAGGAGGACTCCACCGACTTCTCACTCTTGCAAAGGAACGGGTCGTCATCATATTCTGATTCTTCAATGGGGAGGAACAACTCAGGGACCAGGTCCTTTACCGTAATCCTCTCACTGTCATCCTTCAGGAGGCTCAACCTTGGCATCATCTAGAGCACGTGACCTGCCGCTTGATGGCGTTCTGCAACATAATTTCTTTGATTTCATGGTTGGTGTATTACTAAAGATTTACTCCTCCTGTCGGGAGCTGGTGGTAGTGCAGATTTAATCAGCTCTTTGTTATGGCCCTTTAACCCCTCATTCTACTTCTCAAGACCGACAATTTACACGCAAAGTCAGTCAACAGTCGCGACATCCCACAGGAAGTATAAGGAGAACATGATTAGTGCAAGATAGATGCAAAGGTGCAAGTGCATGAGAGAGATCACACTTACCACTCGGCCTGGATGGCTGGCGAGAAGCTTTTTGGAGGCCTCCAGCCTTCAAGCCCATGACCTCCTTTGACACAAGACCTCATGAATGTTCGACCTCGGCAAGGGATTGTGGAAGGTAAATACCGCGGCTTGCCGTCATGTGGGAAAACTCAAGGACCGAAGCTGGGATCGCGTGTTCTCATGTGTGAGAACATGTGTGGTCACGTCGTCATAGATAGCGGCATCCTCCCGCCCATTGAGCCCGAAGGAAAAAATCATAGGCTTAGCCGCTGGTGGTTTCATGCTCCTACCAAGATGGAAGGAGGGTAGAGATAGAGGCCATGTTGGTCTCCCTGTTGAGCAGCAGGGGCTCTCTGACATCATCTAGATGCTTCTCACTGAGAGTTTCGATTTCCCTTCGGCACTGCTTTCTCACAAGCTCCCTCTTCCTGCGCAGTCAAGGTGCCAACAGTCTCACTGACCACCCTGATCGCAATCTCGACCATGACCGGGGCTTTCGCTGGGGCGATCTCGCTGACCTCTTTCCCCTTGGTCATGGTCTTTTGTTTTTTGGAAGCTGGCGGGGCAGAAGGCACATTGAGTTTGCACCTTTTTCCACTCGACTTGGACGAGGTTCCCAGGTAGACTCTGTACAAGTATGGTTAGTGGCGAGAACCCTATCACTCGCAGAAAGCGGGTGTAAAGGAAGGTATCGCTCCCCTGCACCTTTATACTATTTGCGAAAATTCTCAAAGGAAGAAGGTGAGATCTAAGAGTAAGAAGACTTGAAAGTACCTTCTCTAGAGGGAATAGGGAGGAGCGAGTCACCGTTCCTCCTAAGATGAGGAACTTTGAAGTTTCCCTCGAGGAGTTACAATTAGAGTTTGGCCTTATGACCTCCAATGGTGGGGCGGTAGGTGGCCTCGTCTTGTTTAAAGGAGAGAAGGGATGTTGCCGAAATCGCCTGTCATGAAGACGAATTTGGGGATCTAGTTGTGGTTCATGTTGGCGAGACTGCATACCTTGATTTGTTAGCCGAAAAATAAAGCGATCACATCCTTATTGGCCCTGAAGTTGAACCGTTTGTGGAAGACAGCAAGTCTGAACTCTATCTGTGACTCGTGCATGTAGTAGGCAAATACCATAGTAGGGCGATAGAGTTGGTGTTTAGTTGAGCAGGTACAACCCCGAAGTACAAGATATCCCGGTGCACCTCCTGCTATATGAGGAGGGGGAGCCATACTTTGAAGTGCTCCAAAGAGATCACGAGTTCATTCTGCGAGAAGTGGTTGATCAACTCATCCTCTCTCAGTCGGTGCGCGAAGAATCATGCCAATATGTAGTGCCGCATTACTGAGTGGAGCTCATCCTTAGTCAGGTGGTAGTTGTGGAAAGGGTAATTTATGAATGCTTCAGCGAACTTAGACCGACCATCAGCATCACCACCCATCGCGCGAGTATGAGAGAAAAAAATTAAGAGTGTGAATGCAAGAGGGAAAGTTAAGCATGCGATTGCAATGAAGAAAGAAGAACACTAAGTAACGAACAGTAGTAAATGTGATAGGTGGGGGCCTATTTATAGAAAAGTGTTGGGCAGGAAGAATCCAGGGTAGGGGGTGTGCGGATAGGGAACCCACATAGCTACACCTCGGTCCTTAGACCGGCCCAGCACTCCCCACTCGCCCACAAGTCAAAGTGAATGCTTCATTTGAAGCCTTAAAAGTGGATAGGCGAGAAAAGAAAGCATCATAAACCCAAATCACAAAGCTATTCAACACAAGTAATCAGGTGCATTCGCCGGACATCCTGCAAGATTAATGTCCAATACAATCAAAGAAATGAAAAAGACTTGACTACACGATAAGTAGAATTAAAAAGAAGAGGACAAGGGGGAGAGTGCCGGTAGGCTCAATGTTGGAGCCATTACCATTGTCCCTAGTCTCTCCTCCCTATCCTCGGTGGAATGCGCAGGTAGTAGTAGTCGCGGGCAGCATAGAGCTCCCTAGAGTTCTTTTGCCCGTGCGATGTGAATCCTTGGGGAGGTCGACTCGCTTCCAGCTCCCTGCTATATCTCATCAAGAAGCTACGCATAATTACTTTCGAGTTCGCACAACCGTCGCTCAATGGCATCCTTATTCTCTTAAACCTGGTTGTAGATCTCGCGCAACTGATGAGTTCAATTTATATAGGATTTTTCGGACTCATCTGGGCATATTTTCATGCTTGTGCACTACTATTTCAGTAGGAATTATCATATATTTGATTAGGGCCTCACTTGGCCATTGTGCACTGTTCCAGCCCATTTTGGTTTGCAAATTGCACCGGGATGTCGGGAGTATGTACTGGGGTGCTCCCCGTGCAGCTTTGAATATTCTTTGCTGTATATTTGGTGCTGGGAGCTTGTGCTCCCGTTATGATTTTTTGCTGTGCAGGTAGTGCGTTTTCCCCAAGGCAGGAATTCTGATTTGTGGAAAACGCATGGTCTTGAGTTTCCTTAGCGCATGCTTTTTGCCCAATCGTGCGTTTTGTTGAGCAGGAGAAGCATCGAGTTGAGCTCGATGAATTTCGTCGAGTTGATCTAGACGATCTTTATACACGGTTAACGCACGGTTTCTTTGGAATCGTGCACAAAGGAAACACACGGTTTTCCTGTGGCTGCCTTGATTTATTGCGCTCTGTGGTTAATCTTGTGATTTGTTCACGCACGGGCAGAAGTGCCCGTGCGCGAGTAAAACACATGGTTCCACCTGTTTGCCGAAAATTTCTGCTTTCTGTGGTTACCCTTGCATTTTCCTTCACGCACGAGCGGAAGTGTCCGTGCGCGAGGAAACGCACGGGTCAATGCTTCTTCTTCTGCAAGCTTGTTCTGGAATCTAATATCGCATGGTTAATGCACGGTCATGCGCCAAACCGTGCGTGAACATTATTTTTGACTTCTCTATTTAAGTAGCAGGTCTCATTCGCCCAAAGGATCCAGTCCGCTATTTCCGCTCCTTTAAGCTGGAAAACCTTCCTCCTGCCATTTTCTTCTCTCTCTCCTCCCTAGAGAGCTTGTCCGGCCACCGTTATCCCTCCAAAAGATCTCAATATCTACATCTTTGGTCGTCATCATCTTCTCCAACCTCAAAGCTCTGTTTCAAGCTCCTAGGTGATGTATACGTGGAGTTCTCCGGTCGGGTTTAACCTGACGGCTATTCAAGAAGAAGACGGGCTATTAGAATGAAGTGACAGCCCTTCTCAACCCCAGATGTCATCTGTAGACCGAGCACGGACAAGGCCCGACAACCCTTGACTCCGGTCGCAAATCTCGGAAAGACTTCGTGCATTTGGTTGTATCTCTCCCCCTTATCTTGTAGTAACTTTGCTCTTGATTGAATGGTTGTTGGATTGATGAGAAAGAACTTGATTTACTTAATGATTTCAGCATGTCTATGTGTTGACATATTTTCGTTCTTGATTGTGTTGGTGTCTTTGTGTTCTTGACGCGATATCGCCGTCCTAACAATTGTTAGGAGCGTGCGTGGCGAAGAGGTGACTGCAACCCTCAATGGTTTATCCATCCACCTTATTACTCACTTGAGTAATACACCCAAGCGACGCGGTGAAGGCGACCCGCATTAGTTTTATTGGTGTTAAAATTAGGAAACCAAAAATCAAAACCTCTCGTTACGTTGGCACTTGCAATTCCTCTTTCAATAGCGAAATCACACTCCCTACTTGCACTCCTCGAGAGATCGATATCCGGAGATTCAACTCCTAAAATATATTACTTGACTACGATCGGTACACTTGTCGAAAGTGCCATCAAGTTTTTGACACCATTGCCGAGGAGTGCAACCGTTGTGTGTATTTTTCTATTGGAAAAGTTATTGCAAGAATTTTGGCATTTTGATCGTTTTTTGTGTATGTTGTATGACATATCCAAACCCCAGGTATATAGAGGAAGATCTTGGTGTAGATCTTGAAACCACACGAGCGAGGCGAGCTCGCCAGCGTGTTGCTACTGCTGAAGGTAGAGAAAGAATGGAAGAGATAGGTCAAGAAGGAAATGGCGTTGGTGAACGGGTCGGTGAGGACCAGGAGGTAGTCCGACCCTGCATTAGTACAATGCGAGACTTCACGGCCCCTACTGCGGGAAGTGTTTACCCTGGCTTCGGCTCGGCCATCGTAAACAACCACTTCGAGATAAAGCCTTCCATCCTCAACATGATCCGAAATAACACGCAGTTTTCTGGCCTGCCAAGTGAGGATCCGCAGCTCCATCTGGCGAAATTCTTGGAGATATGTGGCACCTTCCACTATGCTGGTATTACTGATGACGTGGTGAAGCTAAGGTTGATCCCTTTTTCGTTGAGGGACAAGGCGAAAACCTGGCTCCACACTATTGCTTCTGGGACTGCAACTACGTGGGAGGCTTTTTCCACGAAGTACCTAGCTAAAATCCACCCGGTGGACAAAATAGTGAACGCCCGAAGGGAGATAGCCACTTTCCGACAGCTGGACCAGGAAACTTTGTCTGAGACCTAAAAGAGATTTTCTGATCTGCAGCATCGATGCCCCCAGCATGGATGTGAGCCATCGAATTTAGTGGAAATATTTTATTTTGCTATTGAGGCCAATTACAGGGCTATGATCTACGCGGCGGCTGGAGGCACTATCATGAACCTGACTCCTGACGAGGCTTTGCGGCTCCTTCGTGACACTGCTTCCCATAGCATGTATTAGACTGCGGGTGGAAATGAACCGAGGTGTGCGAGAAATTTGTTTGAAGTAAATGTGGTACATCCGCAAGCTGAGGCGAGCCATCCTACGATGGATGGAATGATGATGCTGACCAGATCGACCCCTCCTCCGGCTCGGGTGATGGCTATTTCATACCAAGGTTATGGAAACCCCGGCCATCATACATATGAATGCCCAGCTGGAGAAGCTTTTGCTGATCCCTCAGGTATATTTGCTGATGATAATGTGAATTTTATAAGTAATCAAAATCGCACTGCTCCTTATAACAATGCTTATAACCTGAATGTGAGAAATCATATCAATTTCTCCTGGAACCAATATGCGCCCGGTCAAAGGTGGCAGGGAGGACAACATCATTTTGATGCTCAAGCTTCTAATAGCCAGCCGCGACCGCCACAAGCGAGTTATAATCAAAACGCGCAGGGGACGCGAAAGAGTGCATTAGAAGAAATGATAGAAAAGTTTGTGGAAATGGCCCAATCCAACATGGCCACTCAGACCGCCTCCATGAGAAACTTGGAGATGCAGCTGGGTCAACTGGCCCATGTGTTCTCTGAGCGCACTTGCGGCGCCCTCCCGAGCGACACAGAAAAAAATCCCCGTGAGCAAGGGAAGTGCGTTGGGGAGACGGGTGATTGTACTGAAAATGAAGTGGCCATAAAATGCGAGATAAAAGAGATTGAGACTGTGGATTTATGTGATTCCGGATCTTCTTACAACATTCTTGCTTTGCAAGATGTTGGAAAGTTTAATTTGAACATCGAGTCAAATGTCCGGAAATCACTCGTTCTAGCCAATGTGTCGATAGTGAAGACCGACAGTGAGATAAAGGAGGTTGAAGTGATATTGAACGGGCCTGCGGTGATCACTGACTTTCAGGTTTTTGGACCAATGGGGAATGCATCAAAACCTATCTTAGGGGTCCCATTCCTAAAAGCTAGTGGGGCGACATTGCAATTTAATTTGAGTGGAATCACCTTGGCATCCAAGGTTGATTCGCCTTTACCGCCATCCCTTCCCCCTTTAATTCAAATTGAACCTGGAAAACTGCTGAACTTAAATGTTGTGTTATCTGATGGTTTGCCTAGTGCAACTGAGATAGGTGTGCTGCAGAAAGAGGAAGACCGGGCTATGAAAGTGGGAAAAGTGCTGATGATAGCTGAAGATGAGATGAAGACGGAGTTGCTTGGGGTGAAACAAGATTCGGATGAGAAGAAACGTGAGCGGAGCACGGCTGAAGAAAGCATGCTTAATTTGGAACCAAAAACTTATATTGATGCAAATAAATCATGTAAAACTATGAAACGGGTTACTTGGGCTGATCTATCACCCGTTGCGGGTGAGAAACGGACGCCTCCGGATGGGAAAGCTGGAAATACCTATGGATTGGATGAGGTAGTTGTACCACCATGGCGATCTCCATCCGTAGAACTGCGAAGGAATGAACTGCGAAAGCGCAAGGCACTGGATTTTGCACGCCGGCGCGCGAAGGAAGAGGCTAGGGGCAGGGGAGATTCGTCTTCCCTGGGCCCTAAAGCTTTTGTTTCTTCCTTATCTCTCATGACTGGGGGGATCTATTACAAGTCAACATTTAACTGAGATGTGAAGGATCTCTGGGGCCCTCCCCCTTTCTTGTAGTTTAAATTTTGCTTTAACTTGTGTGTGCCTTTAGACTTTGTCATTGCTTATGCGCTTATGCGCTTGAACTTTATATAAAACTGCTAATACAAGTATTTGGTCCACCTTAAGGACGGTAAAGAAAAGTGGCTTCTGGGAGACAACCCATTATTTTGTTTTTTGTTGTTTCTATAATATGATTGTTGTGCTTGGAGGTATTTGCTTTTGCAGGTGAAGTTCCTTTGGGTCGTGGACCTTTTACAGAAATTAACGCCAATCTTCTGGTGTGCTCATTTCTGAGCATTAGGTAACCCCTTCTCCTTGCCATTTAATTTCATGATCACATTGTGGTGTTAGGATGTTTAGGCTAAGTATGGTGGGGAGAGTTATGCGGGTTACTCGCACACGTGCATTATATCACTGTCATGCTAGAAGAATATTTTCATTTGCTGTTATTGATTGGCATTGCATACCACTACACCACACTTGAGCACGTGCTTGAAAAGGAGCATGTCATGAGTTTTATCGCCAGTAGTGTGCGATTTGGAAAATTTCGGCGCTGGCCTAGGATTGCGAGGTAGAGTAAAATGTTGACTCTTGTAGTGCTCCTAATTGAGTGCTCACGTCTCATTTAGTATTACGTGTAGAATTAGATTCTTTTTATGCTTATGGTGTATATTATTTCTATTTGTGTAAATCTTATTTATTTTACTCATCTACTTCGAATACGGTGTGAATAAACGGTAGCGTAGGGATGTGTGTCGACATCGCTAGCCTCGTATTGCTCGAGTTGGGAGGAGGGATTGTCTTTCTCGGTGGCTAAGAACTTGCCCCTAGCTACTCTCGAATCATGGGTACATGGTTAGTCAAGTGTGTGTGTGATGTAGGCCGTCATTTTGTCTAGTTTGAGCCTTGTACCATTCCCGACGTCTATACGTTGCTAACCCAGTTGAGCATGTCCCTTCCTTTGATATCCCTACGCCTTGCTACCAAAGCAATATAGACTTTCCTACTCGCACACTCAAATATGGTCGCTCGATTGGTTTGTTTTATTGTAATTTGTATCTGTTATGTGTGGCAGTTATGCAGAAGTTTTGTACCGACTATGGTGTTGTCGTGTTTTCGGCTAGTTTTGGTTATTTGGCTAAAAGAAAAGAAAAGAAAAAAACAGTAAAAGAAAAAAAATAAAAAGAAAAGAAAGAGAAAAAAATTATTATTGTAGAGTTGTGTTTTTATGTTTGTGAAAGTTGGTTGTGTTGTGCTCGTTATGGGCGTGCACGCACCATTAAAAATCCAAGTATGGTGGTGTGTTGTGCGTGTTTGTCATTGAGTATAGTTGTTATTGTTTTCGAGCGGTCTCATTTTGGGTGTGCGTATCCGACTTGTTTATCTTTGTATACCACACCTTCGCCTAAGCCTCCATTATATTCCAAGTCCTATGGATTCACGCTTGAGTCGAACTAGTGTCGTGGAGAGAGTGTGAATAGGCAAGCATATGGTCACCGACATTGGTGGATTACTTTGGAGGTTATCCCGATCCCTTGCTTTGGGAATGCTCCACTTAGTGATTTTCTGCTTTCTCCTTGCGCGTGACAGAATGATTCCCCTCGATTAAATAGTAAGAGTAGTAATAATATTTTGATATGCCTTTAGAAATATATAGGCTATTAGTGCATAATTAGAAACTCATTCTATGGTATTCCTAAGAGCGTGAGCATGCGATTTCGCATAGTACTCTGCTACGCAGTTATAGGCCAGCTATGATATTTTACTCGTCCACGTTAAGGATGATTTGCTCGGGACGAGCAAATGTTTAAGTCTGGTGGTGTGATGAGTCCGATTTATATAGGGTTTTTTGGACTCATCTGGGCTTATTTTCATACTTGTGCACTACTATTTCAGTAGGAATTGTCATATATTTGATTAGGGCCTCACTTAGCCATTGTGCACTATTTCAGCCCATTTTGGTTTGCGAATTGCACCGGGATGTCGGGGGTATGTATTGGAGTACTCCCCATGCGGCTTTGGATATTCTTTGTTGTATATTTGGTGTTGGGAGCTTGTGCTCCAGTTATGATTTTTTGTTGTGCAGGTAGTGCGTTTTCCCCAAGGCAGGAATTCTGATTTTTGCTCAATCGTGCGTTTTGTTGAGCAGGAGAAGCGTCGAGTGGAGCTCGATGAATTTCGTCGAGCTGAGCTCGACGATCTTTACGCGCGGTTAACGCACGGTTTCTTCAGAATCGTGCGCGAAGGAAACGCACTGTTTTCCTGTGGCTGCCTTGATTTATTGCGCTCTGTGGTTAATTGTGTGATTTGTTCATGCACGTGCAGAATTGCCCGTGCGCGAGTAAAACTCACGGTTCCACCTGCTTGCCGGAAATTTCTGTTTTTTGTGGTTACCCGTGCATTTTCCTTCACGCACGGGCGGAAGCGTCCGTGCCCGAGGAAATGCACGGGTCAACGCTTCTTCTTCCGCAAGCTTGTTCTGGAATCTAATATCGCACGGTTAACTCATGGTCGTGCGCCAAACCATGCGTGACCATTATTTCTGACTTCTCTATTTATGCCGCAGGTCTCATTCTCCCAAAGGATCCAGTCCGCCATTTCCACTCCTTTGAGCGGGAAAACCTTCCTCCTGCCGTTTTCTTCTCTCTCAACTTGGAAAGCTCATTCGGCCACCGTTCTCCCTCCAAAAGCTCTCAATAGCTTCATCTTCGGCCGCCATCATCTTCTCCAACCTCAAAGCTCCGTTTCAAGCTCCTAGGTGCTGCATACGTGGAGTTCTCCAGTCAGGTTTAACCTGACGGCTATTCACGAAGAAGACGGGCTATTAGAAGGAATTGACAGCCCTTCTTAACCTCGTACATCATCTATAGACCGAGTACGGACAAGGCCCGACAACCACTGACTCCGACCGCGAATCTCGGAAAGACTTTGTGCATTTGGTTATATCTCTCCCCCTTCTCTTGTAGTAACTTTGCTCTTGATTGCTTGGTTGTGGATTGCTGAGAAAGAACTTGATTTAATTAATGATTTTAGCATGTCTATGTGTTGACATATTCTCGTTCTTGATTGTGTTGGTGTGCTTCCATCCTTTGTGTTCTTGACGTAATATCGACGTCCTAACAATTGTTGGGAGCATGCGTGGCGAAGAGGTGACTGCGACCCTCAATGGTTTGTTCATCCTCCTTATTACTCACTTGAGTAATCCACCCAAGCGACGTGGTGAAGGTGACCCGCATTAGTTTTATTGGTGTTAAAATTAGGAAACCAAAAATATCAAAACCTCTTGTTACGTTGGCACTTGCAATTCCTCTTTCAATAGCGAAGTCGCACTCCCTACTTGCACTCCTTGAGAGATCGATATTCGGGAATTCAACTCCTTAAATCTATTACTTGACTATGATCGGTACACTTGCCGAAAGTGCCATCAGCAACACGAGGCCGTATTTTCTAAACATTTCAATTACCCGCCTCTTCAGCACCACGACATCTTTTGGGTCTCCCAAGAAGTATGCGACCATGCCATGGGGAGGGGGCGAGAATTCCTCCACTTCAATTTCAATTTTATCCAACAAGACCTCTTGGTAGCCTGCAAAGGATGGGGTTAGTAACACAAGATCAAATCTCAGCAAGAAGAATGTGAGTGACCATACTAATCCCACGAAGTGTCGATCCCCTTGCCCGGGCATTGGCTAGAGGGACTAGGCCGCCCTTTGAAGGGCCTCTCAAATGAAATCATGTGGGATTTCCCGAGGCTACGGCGGAGCAGTACCTAGTCGGTGATCAGATTGGTGGTAGGAGTTGACTGGACGAGAGACCCTTCGTCCGGAATCTCAGAGCCCGAGGCGCAAACAAGGGTGATCTCGTGATATGGTGACTTTTGCAGCAGAGGGTGCAGGCTCGTGGTCCCAAAGGTAGGAACTGCAAGAAGTAGAGCGAGGTCAAGACCAGAGATAAGAATAGAGGGTTAGATAAAACGCGATGAGCAACTCGTCAGGTGTTGGCGGGAGACCACCTAGGATAATCTGAGGGTGGGTCTCCTGGCCTGGTAGGTCATTACCGACATCGAACATGTGTTGGCTGGCGTTCATCGAGTTCTCTTCCACATCCTTTGCTTTTGAAAGTTCTGTCTGTGAGTGGCCAGAGTGATTTTCATCTAATCATTATTGGTAGGTGGCGAGTAGATAAATTAATGTGAGTACTTGGGGAGTGAGCCCGGGGCAGGAGATGGGGTCAAAAAGATGTACTCACCATCTGTTTGGTCATGCCTAACCATCTTAGCCCTTTTCAGCTTATGCGGCGAGCTTTAAACTTTCCTAGAAAGCTAGGGAGCGTATTCGGCAATATAGTATTTGGTCTCCTCTCTCGCAGCGGTGATGCGATCTTGAATTTTTTTTGAGAGCGGCATTGTGCAGCAAAAATGAACGAAATAGAGGGGAAGGGTGGGAAGTGTGAAGCCCTCTTATCCCCATGGTTTGGGATATATACAGCAGTTGAGGAGACCACTGAAAGATTCCCTTCGGTTCAGCAAGCATTCATGCACCGAACATTAGGGGTTGGACTTTTCTTTCCTAGTTTGGGACAATCTCGCAAAGAATGGGAATTATATACAATATAGTGTTCAACGAGTGGGTTCATTAGAGAAATCCAAGGTGTAAATGGGTCCTCAGGACAAGGTAAATAATGATGGGGCAAGTAGGCCTGCACTCGCTCCAAAGTATCAAGTGTGCGGATGGCCATGCGAGTAGGGCAGCCAGTCCGCACTCGCCCCACGTGGTGAGTAAGAGGCAGGTGAGTGTCGCTTCATCAAGCACTCGCCCTCTGCTAGGAGTGGGCGGGAGGTTGTCGTCCCAATCTAGGCACTCGCCACTATAGGGTAGTATGACGTCATGGTCGGCCCATCCGAGAAAGATTATTCATGGAATAGTATGTTTTGGCCTGTCAATAGCCCCGCTAAATAGCGAAGTTTGGCTATTGAGAAACCAATTTGGGTGCGTATAGTAAAATCAGAAGGCAGGATTCAGCTATTAGTAGACTAGACTTGGGAAACTATAAATAGACCCTGTGGACACCTTTGGAGGGGATCTAGTTCTTTTGAATAACTATTGTCTATCATTGGGAGATAGTGGATATCGCTGGAGATAGCTCTTGGTGAGCTATGTGTTGTGAAATTCGAGTTTTTTGGCACTGCAGGATGCTGCGGGTTTTTCTAGAAAGATGTTCCAATTATGGCTGAGTCTGGAGACAGAAAGAGGTGTTCTATTGTTAATGCTAGGTGATAGTGGCTATCACTGGCAATAGATCCCAGATGGTATTATGCTTGCGAAGCCTGTCTCACGGAGACCATGTGAAGAACATGTGAGTTGTGAGCATGGGTGCCCAGCTTTGGTGGTCGTGAGAGACATTGTACATAACGCTGGTTATGTTTTGAATTACGGGAAAGGGGAGGCTGACCAATATCATGTAGATTGGCCATGAAGGTTTCGTCTTTCGGCGATGGCATGGTGATTTGAGCAATGGGAAAGAGCTGACCTATACTCGCTCTATGTGGTTCGGTTAAAGATACCTAAAGTATATGGCACTTACCGTTCGCATAGGGTAGAGTCGTGGCTATAACGTAGTTATGTGCCAGGATATAATGCTCATTATTGATCGGCAAGTCTCGGACCATTGAACCATGATGGGGCTGGGCATTTTCAGTACACCGAGAATGTGACCTGAGTGCACAGAACGTTTGGTAGTTGATGCAAACATTTGTGATATATTGAATGGTGCTTAAGTTGTGTAACACCCCAAAAAGGAGTAGTGGTTATTGGGGGCTACCACGCAGCGATAGTCTTATCGCAGGCGGTAACTCAGTGATTTAAATGACCTTGAAAGTGAGCTGTTAGATCAGGAATACTCTAGAGGGGGGTGAATAGAGTATTCAAGGTTTATAAAAATTTTCTTCTGATTTAAACTAGTGCAGGAACAAAATTAAAATATCAATCCTAACAAACAACCACAACACAAAAACAAAAGAAAAGAGCAATCCAGACAACACAAGAATTTATAGTGGTTCCCCTAAACTTGGGTACATCCACTCTTCTACCACCCTGGTAGGAATCCACTCAGATTTTTGATCAGGTGCCTGACACCAATGATCTTTTGATCAGGTGATCAAAAACCAATCCTCAAGTCCTTTGGACAGGAGACTTGAAACCAGGAATAACTTTTGAAGAGAGTTAAGAACCCTTTATACAGTGGGGGGATGAGAGATTATGGTGTCTTCTCTTTCTCAACAAACTGAGAAGACTTAGTGGAAAATGATTTTAGCAAAGGGCTCCCCCTGAGATGTAGAATGGTTCAGGGAAGATCTTGAGCTTTGCTACCGGGTGATAGACCTTCTAACTTTCAGCCTTGACCAGAAATGATCTTCAGGAACTTCTTTGACAGATGGAGTAGTTGTTGTCCTTTGAAGTGTCCTGGAGAGTTGAATAAGGAAGACTCTTGATATTTGATTGATTGTTCTTCTTCTTCAAAAGTGACTGATGCTCTGGTCTAGGGCTTCTTTTCTGTATATCTGTAACTCTCAGTATGTGTCTGTGTGTATTTGATTGTTTGTACTGTATCTATCTGTCCTATAGGAAGAAGAGAGAAAATCTCTTTTTATGTTTCCTGGGGAAATTGGTCTTTTGAAATTTGAATCTTCTATAATCAATGCTGATGGCCTAGAGAATAAACAGCATTGAATTATTTCCCCAACTGTCCCTTGGAAAAATGACAAGCAATAATCCTAGAGAAGACCATAATCAATGCTCTGTCTAACGGTTATATTCCAGAGAATATTTGAGCATTAATTACTCAGGAATTATTGCAGCAAAGTGGGGACAGAAGGATGGAAAATAACTAAGTCTGGATTCGTCGAACTGATAACATAAATCGTCGAGTGAGTTCACAGTTCGTCGAGCTGAGTTGCTGAGTTCGTCGACCAGATGACTTCTATTCATCGAGCTGAGTTCCAAGATCGTCGAGCAGAACTATATTCTCTAGAAACTTTGCCTTTTCTGTGTATGGAGTTCGTCGAGCTGATATCTGGTTTCGTCGACTAAAGTTCAGCAAAATATTTTTGGACTTAAAATAATTTCAGATGCTTCTGGATGAAGGTGTTGAAGAGAAGTATCCAGAATTCGTTGACCTAAGAATTGGTTTCGTCGAGCTGAGTTCACTTAACTGCTGCTGGATAACTCTAGCTATTGTGGTCACAGTTCATCGAGATGAGAACCCTGAGTTCGTCGACTGGAGAATATTCTGGACTTATAAAAATATGAGAAACTTCTGGCTTCAACAGGTTGAAGTAAAGGTTCCAAAATTCATCGACCAGAGAATGAAGTTCGTCAACCTCAGTCCGGAGAACAACTTGGCTTGGAATGATGAAGGTTGAGTCTAAATATCATCGACCCGAGAATGAAGTTCGTTTAGCTCAGCTCAGAGAATGTTTCTCTGAGAACGTCGAGCTGAGCACGACTATTGTCGAGCTGAGTTCGACGAACGTCGAACTCATTTTACTTTATCTCTGGAAAATCTCTAAGTCTTTGAGTCTCTGGCAGTCGGATGATGGCTGGTCCATGTGATGTTGCTACTGAGGACTTGGCCTAGACTCTAGGACACAACTACGACCATGGATATACATTGTGGGTCATAAGATCCTAAGTTAGTGAACCTAGCCCAAATCAAACTAGGGATCCAACAGACCTAGCACTCGGGTTGGGTACCGCAGAGCTAGCGCGCCGCAGTAGCCACTCAACACTTCAAGCACTCAACGGTTTCAAGCACTCAACGCTTTCGAGCACTCAACGCTGAAATTGGGTACCGCTAAGCTAGCATGTCGCGGTAGCCACTCAACGCTTTTGACCACTCAATGCTTTCTAGCACTCAACGCTCTCGAGAAATCTTCGAGAGCGCTAACACCATGTGGTAGGAGTTACCGCGCCGTGCTAAGAAATCGACGAAAGTCAAACTGGTTACCGCCAAGCGCTAACACCAGGCAGTAGTGCGCCGCGCTAACACCAGGCAGTAGTGCTCCGCGCTAACCGATCGATGAAATTTGAACGGGTTACCGCCAAGCGCTAAATGTTAGCGCGGGGAGTTAGCTCTAATAGCTACGCCTACTGGTCAAAGCGGTTACTGCCTTACTTACCGCGTGGCGGTAGCTTCTGTATAAGGATGGACTTGAGATTTTATTCTCATCTTCTCATAGCCTTTCTTTGCTGGGAAGGAAGAGGAGAAACGTCCAGGAGCTGTGTGAAGATTGATCCAAGATTTGTTTGTGATTGGATTTGCGAGTCGATGCTAGATCCGTGGAGAGAAAGTTGTGGCAATCAATTCCATTCGGATCATAGTTCACGGTCATGGGTCCAAAGAGATTTCAAGAGTAACGATCTTTCTTCCTTGGACATGTGAAGTCCTTATTTGGCATATGCATGGATTTCCCCCACCAAAAGGTGGCATATTGAGGGATTTCCGTTGGTTTGATTCTTGATTTCCCCAAGAGGTCTTGCATATAGATCCGAAAATGTGTAGTACGGAATAGGCATACTCTGTGAAGCCCATCTGGACAGGTTGGTCTGGATTGGTGATGTTTTATTTTGTGCATCGGATAAGACTCCGCATATAAACGAGTATTTTGTGGAGTCGGTGGGTTGTGCCTGTGAAATGGAGTAGCAGGAAGTACTGGAATGGAATTCCAGGAAAATACCCTCAAAGTGCATGTGATGTATGCTATGAAACTCCACTGTTTTTGGCACTACAGGTGGCTGCAAGGATTTCTGGATGGTTGGTCCAGTTATGGTTAGTGTTGGGTACAAAAAGAGAGTTCTGTCGCTAATGCATGCCGATAGTGATTGTCGCTGGCGATTGCTCCTAGCTAACCTGTTTGATTGTGAAGCCAATCCTTGGTGGACAATGTGGCTATTGTGAGCTATGAGCTATTAAAAAGTCTTCGTGCCGAACGGATAAGGGAGAAGCTGTCCCGCGTCACTTGTGGCGTTTTGAGCAACGGGTAGGGCTGACCTGTCTCTGTGTTATGGTTGTCAACTTGAGTTGCCCGGGTTATTGGGCATTCGTTGTAGCACATAATGAGAGTCTTAGGCATGCGCACCATTAAGACTAAAGTCTCAGGTTGTAGGCCGTCGAGCGCAATGCTCAAGTTTGTCGTTTGGAATGGTGGTGGGGCCTGATACTTCGGTACACCAAATATGTGCCCGGAGTGCACGAAATGTTTGGCCGATGAGGCATTCGTTTGTGATATATTGAACTGTGCGTGAGTGCACGTTCTTATGATATATCTGCTTATGAAATGCTATGCCTGTAGGGAAGGAATACCGCTGCCCCGGGTAAGGGGTAGGGTCATTATAAATTGTTCAGCTGAATGTTGGTCGTTGCTTTGTTTGCCACCGTTGCGATGGATTGTTCCCGTGCAGGTGCAGGAGAGCCGAGCGGAAAATAGGGGGCTGAAGCCCTTGCTGCTATTGCTGCTGCTGCTATGTTGGCCCTCGAAGGCCAAAAAACGAAATATTTATGATGTTCATGTGTGGCCGGCCTCCGTGCCGATGTATGTAATCCACATATATTGAGAAAACTTGTAAGGCCTTAAGGCCAAACATCTTGTGTATTTTGTAAACATTCCTTGGAGTTATATAAATGTGTTGATTTATATATAGTGGAGGTTCATGATAGCTGATTCCAAATTTAACCCCTAATGCTTCCGCTAGAATGCTCTGAGTTAGGATGCGTATAATGGTTTTGATATTCATAAGTAATGTCCCCGACTGTCTGTGGAATATGGCGTGGGGCCCCGACCGGACCTTCTGTTATATTTCATGTGACGGATGGAGGTGTTACAATTTGGTATCATCTTGTCTTGGTTTTCCTCCTTCGAATTCGTGGTCGAATTATTTTGAGGGGTGGCGAGCAGTGTACGTGTGACCCGTTATAACATAAATGAACTCAAGAATGTCCACTTGGGAATGAAAATACACATATTTGGGAACTTGTGCGTTCTTGGTGTTGCTTTTTGCAATATTTTAGTTGCTTAATTGTGTGTTTAATGATTGTAGGCGACTAGAGCGAATGCGAGGTAGCAAGAACTCGAGCATTTGATGGGGATTAATCTGCCACCTGAGGTGCCAATACCTCCTCCTTCAGTAGGTATGATCTGGTTGATCGTTGACGTGGTCTTTGTAATGATCAAGGCCCAACATGAGAGGCATGAAACGCCCTCTATTCCGGTGGTGAATTCAGTGCTGGTTGGTGTACTTGAGCAGATGGCAAGGGGAGGAACATCGGCTCCGCCGTTGAATATATGTCTGAGTAAAGGAGTGTACACGGTCGAGGAATACTTTCATGCATTTGTTGCGCTGAGACAACATGCAGAGTTTGTGTTTGAATCCAAGGAGACTAAGTGTAACACCCCAAAATCCCAGATTGAGTTCGAGTTGGGTGACATGGTGTAACACCCCGTATCCGTCGCATAGCATATATCAGTAGGTCCGGTCGGGGCCCGACGACATATACCACAGACAGACCGGGTGGTTACTCAATGGAAACCATCCAACCAATAATAACGTCCTACACAGAGCATTCTAGCGGAAGGAGTTTAAATAGTTGCAATTAAAAGAACCCAGCAACAAGCATGATGTCCACTAACAAGCCAAAAAGGAATGAAGTACATACACAAGTACTGGCCTTAAGGCCTTACAAATGGTTTACTCTTACTACATGTTTTCCATACCACAGCACGCAGGCCGGTCATACATGAACAAAAGCAAGTAAACACTCCAATTAGGCCTTCGAGGGCCGGCTTCGCAATTTGGGCTTTAGCCCGCTATTGACCGCTTGGTCCAGCAGCACCTGCAAGCACAATCCACGTCACGGTGGCAAACAAAAGCAACGGTCAGCAATGCTGACCAAATTATAACGATCATGCCCCCAATTCGGGGCGGCGATGCTCCTTCCATGCATTTTATTAGCATAACCAAGCAGTATAGTAAATATACATTTCATCACAGGCGTAGGCTCACACGGCCACACACCCAATGCACTCAGGGCACATTATCGGTGAACACGGTCAAAGCCCGCTGACTCACCACCGTCCCTAGGACGGCTAAACAATGAGCAATTTGTCTTCCCGGCATGGGTCACGGTAATTTAAACCATAGACCGCCGAAGACCCTCATCTATGCCAACGGCTCTAATCCGAACGACATAGAACGGGTACGGTTCCATCTAACCCGTGATCACATCGCAACGTTAATTTAAAATATATGCGCAGGTCAAACTTCTCCCGAGTCCCGTTTTCATCACACACTTCACATAACCTGGTTATGTTCAAGTTGGCTCCCAGGCCATCATGTTGGCAAGATCACGCATCCGCCCAGTTTTCCAGGTGCACCTTAGGGTTAATCCCCAAGGCTCCCTATTGCAATCTACCACGTAGAAAACCCGAAAAACAAACATTTGCACGGAGTCTTCTTCGGCATTTATGCAATGCAACATCACCGATCCAGACCAACATGTCCGGATAGGCTTCACACATCATGCATATGTCCGTTCTCGATTACGGACTCTACACAACGGGGACTTTACATATCTACCCGAAGGAACGCCTCAAACTCACCGCAAACTCGCGAGAGCGGGCTTCCTATGCAAAAGAAGTAGAGCTACACATGCTCAAGTAGAGAATCATTACCCTAGCGTTCTTCCTTGGCGCCATGGAAATGTAAGCGGATGAAAAGCACCGCAATCTCCTTGCCTTATTAGATCTGAAGTCAGCTCGCAATTTGGAGCTCTAAAACTCCTCCAAAGACTGGATCTAGACTTCTTCTTCCTCCTTTGCTCTCCCCTCTCTCTAAGATTTAGACAGAGAACACTGCAGAAAAATAAGGGTTCTGAAACCCTTCTCTCGGGTATAACCTCTTCGGGAATAACCACAACCGTCGGATCCCACAAAAAGGGATGCACGGACATGATCCAGGTCTGACCTGGATGAATGGGGTTAACACCGCATGGTTCACCAATCCGAAGCAAGACACGTCCGCGGCCAATTAAATTGTGTCAGGACATTTTGTCAACTCCCACCAAAACCCCAGCGTCAACACTCCGCGTCGACAGAATCAAACACGCCACAATCTGCCCCATGCTCGACGATCGTCGAACCAAGATCGTCGACCGCTTCCAGATCGTCGACCGGAAAATTCTGGCCAAATCGTCGAACGCACGGCCCGATCGTCGAACGGAGATCGCTGGCCCGATCATCGAACCCACGGCCCGATCCTCGAACCCACTGCCCGATCATCGAACCCAGAATATTGACAGATCGTCGACCGCAGCATTGTGACTAGATCGTCGACCGCTGCTCGACGATCATCGAACCCAGATTTCTGCCTGATCGATTTGCCAGAACTTTGAACTACCCCGACACGCCCTGGGAAACGCCCGTGTCCAGGGCCGTGTTTGCTGCTCGACGATCGTCGAACCCAATTTCGTCGACCTCTCGGCCAAATCGTCGAACCCAACACGACACGCCCTGGGACACGCCCGTGTCCCAGGCCGTGTACCTCCTGCCAAATTCCAAATTTGGCCCGGAACGTCTCCCGTCGCTCTTTTGAGTTTCATGGGACGCGGTTGACTCCACCGCCTTGCCCTTATCTTCATAAGTTGCTCACGGCTTTCTCTCGGACTTGGGACGTCCGCTCCAACAGTCACGGGAAAAGTGCCCCGGCTTCCCACAAGTAAAACATGCACCCGGGGTCCGACCCGTAGTCGCCCCAGAAGCACCAGAAGAAGGAGCTGGACCCGAAGTCCTAAACTTCTTAAAGAATCTTTGATAGCCGAACTTTGAAGTAGTCGACACTTTGAACCCAGACTTCTTATCACCAATGCTCTTCTTCGCTTGAACATTCTTCACGTCCTTCTCCAAGGACCGGGCCGTGTTGACCAAGGTCAAGAAACCCTGCGTCATCGGCCCCGAGAGTAGTAGCCTCAAATCATCTCTCAACCCTTCGTAGAATCGATTCGTCTTGCGCTCCTCATCCGCGATGTTGGAGCTAGCATACCGACTCAATCGAGTAAACTCGTGGAGATATTCATCCACGCTACTGTCTCCTTGAACCAACTTCAGGAACTCGTTCTCCAACGCTATCCTCTGCGCCGAAGGGAGGTACCTAGCCAAGAATAGTCTCGAGAACTCCTCCATCGAGACATCTGTAAGTTGCCTACCTCTCAATAGATGCAGCTCCAATCCTTCCCACCACAATCTCGCTTCACCATCCAGAAGGAACGTAGCAATAGTGGTCATTTGCCATTCTTCTGTCTCCGTCGCTATCAAGACACTCTTCACCCTGGAGAGCCAGTCTTCAGCTTGAGATGGGGTTCCCAACCCCGAGAATACCGGAGGATTAAAGCTCATGACATGTTTGAGCTGTCTCTTGGTTGCCCTCCTTGGCACCAATGGCTCCACTACTACCTGCTCCACTCTCCTCGGCTCAACCTCTGGAAGAGGTACCTGCTCCATCGCAGGAGCGGGCTGCTGCATTTGCCTTGCAGGCTGCGCATTGATCATGGCAAACACTGCTTCGGCAACCAATCGTATGGTCTCAGCCGATGGAGGTGTTGCAGGAGCATCATTTGGTGCACTGCTAGCCTCAGAAACTCGACGTTCTGACGGCCCAGCACCGCTTCTGGTCACCTATAGTGGTACAAAACACCGTTTAGCGACCAAACAAAACTGCAAACAGAAATTATAGGAACACGCAGGTTCCCAAAACACATGTATTTTCATTCCTAAGTGGGCATTCATGGGTTATTTTGTTGTTATAACGATGATGCACACACATGTGCTCACCACCCCTTAAAAAGAATTCGTCCACGAATTCATTTAAGCCTGACCGAAACCAGTAGTCTTATACCAAATTGTAACACCCCCTATCCGTGGCATAGCATATAACAGTAGGTTCGGCTGGGGCCCGGCGCCATATACCACAGACAGGCCGGGTGGTTACTCAATGGAAACCATCCAACCAATCATAACGTCCTACACATGGCATTCTAGCAGAAGCAGTTTAAATAGTTGCAATTAAAAGAACCCAGCAACAAGCATGAATGTCCACTAACAAGCCAAAAAGGAATGAAGTACATACACAAGTACTGGCCTTAAGGCCTTACAAATGGTTTACTCTTATTACATGTTTTCCATACCACGGCACGTAGGCCGGTCATACATGAACAAAAGCAAGTAAACACTCCAATTAGGCCTTCAAGGGCCGGCTTCGCAATTTGGGCTTTAGCCCGCTATTGACCGCTTGGTCCAGCAGCACCTGCAAGCACAATCCACCGCACGGTGGCAAACAAAAGCAACGATCAGCAATGCTGACCAAATTATAACAATCCTGCCCCCAATTCGGGGCGACGATGCTCCTTCCCTGCATTTTATTAGCATAACCAAGCAGTATAGAAAATATACATTTCATCACAGGCGTAGGCTCACACGGCCACACACCCCGTGCACTCAGGGCACATTCTCGGTGAACACGGTCAAAGCCCGCCGACTCAGCACCATCCCCAGGACGGCCAAACAATGAGCAATTTGTCTTCCCGGTATGGGTCACGGTAATTTAAGTCATAGACCGCCGAAGACCCTCATCTATGCCAACGGCTCTAATCCGAACGACATAGAATGGGTACGGTTCCATCTAACCCGTGCTCACATCGCAACGTTAATTTAAAAGATATGCGCAGGTCAAACTTCTCCCGAGTCTCGTTTCCGTCACACACTTCACATAACCCGGTTATGTTCAAGTTGGCTCCCAGGACATCATGTTGACAAGATCACGCATCCGCCCAATTTTTCGGGTGCACATTAGGGTTAATCCCCAAGGCTCCCTGTTGCAATCTATCACGTAGAAAACCCGAAAAACAAACATTCGTACGGAGTCTTCTCCAGCATTTATGCAATGCAACATCACCGATCCAGACCAACATGTCCGGATAGGCTTCACACATCATGCCTATGTCCGTTCTCGATTACGGACTCTACACAATGGGGAATTTACATATCTATCCGAAGGAACGCCTCAAACTCACCGCAAACTCGCGAGAGCGGGCCTCCTATGCAAAAGAAGTAGAGCTTCACATGCTCAAGTAGAGAATCGTTACCCTAGCGTTCTTCCTTGGCGCCATGGAAATGTAAGCGGATGAAAAGCACCGCAATCTCCTTGCCTTCGTAGATCTGAAGTCGGCTCGCGATTTGGAGCTCTAAAACTCCTCCAAAGACTGGATCTAGACTTCTTCCTCCTCCTTTTCTCTCCCCTCTCTCTAAGATTTAGACAGAGAACACGGCAGGAAAAATAAGGGTTCTAAAGCCCTTCTCTCGGGTATAACCTCTTCGGGAATAACCACAGCCGTCGGATCCCACAAAAAGGGATGCACGGACACGATCCAGGTCTGACCTGGACGAATGGGGTTAAACACCGCATGGTTCACCAATCCGGAGCAAGACACGTCCACAGACAATTAAATTTTGTCAGGACATTTAGTCAACTCCTGCCAAAACACCAGTGTCAACACTCCGCTTCGACAGAATCAAACACGCCACAATCCGCCCCGCGCTCGACGATCGTCGAACCAAGATCGTCGACCGCTGCCAGATCGTCGATCGGAAAATTCTGGCCAAATCGTCGAACGCACGGCCCGATAGTCGAACGGAGATCGCTGGCCCGATCGTCGAACCCACGGCCCGATCGTCGAACCCACGGCCCGATCGTCGAACCCACGACCCGATCGTCGAACCCAGAATATCGACAGATCGTCGACCGCAGCATTGTGACCAGATCGTCGACCGTTGCTCGACGATCATCGAACCCAGATTTCTGCCTGATCGATTTGCCAGAACTTTGAACTATCCCGACATGCCCTGGGACACGCCCGTGTCCAGGGCCGTGTTTGCTGCTCGACGATCGTCGAACCCAATTTCGTCGACCTCTCGGCCAAATCGTCGAACCCAACACGACACGCCTTGGGACACACCCGTGTCCCAGGCCGTGTACCTCCTGCCAAATTCCAAATTTGGCCCGGAACGCCTCTCGTCACTCTTTTGAGTTTCGGGGCGTTACACATAGCCTGAGATACGGGCGTGTCTCAGGGTGTGTCCTACTCGATATAAGTGAGCTGTCAGACGAGTGGTCAATGAAATGGGTTCGACGAAATTTTGAGAGGGAACACGCCCTCCGACACGGGCGTGTCGGAAGCCATGTCCCCCTCTGGTCGACGAGCTTCGCTCGCCGAAGAACACACTGGAGGCATGTCTACTGCCATGTAGGGGCACACGGCCTGGGACACGGGCGTGTCATAGGCCGTGTCCCTTTCTGGACTTGGCCAGGACAGTGAGGCCTGGTGAACACGGGCAGGACACGGGTGTGTCTCTAGGCACACGGCCTATGACACGGGCATGTCACATGGTCGTGTCTTGCTCGGGTTGAGTTGGGTGTGTACCACCTGAGGTACACGGCCACAGACACGGGCGTGTCTGAAGGCGTGTGAGGTCACACGGCCTGTGACACGGGTGTGTCATATGGCCGTGTACTGGTCTAGATGAGTCAATTGTGTGTCGCTTAAGGTACACGGCCTGTGACACGGGCGTGTCACAGGCCGTGTCAGCCAAAATTTAGACTTTTGTGGAAAAATCATGGCCGTCCATTTTCTTCAGCTGAGATCTGATGGCCCAGACTTCTTCCTCGTGCTTTAAGGCTGTGAATTGAGATGAAAATCTCATTTTGGATATTGGCCATTCTCCTTCTAAGAACCTGGAGAGAGGAAGGAGGAGGAGGAGGGGAGTCGGCCACTGGTGGAGCTGTTGAGTTCCGATTCGAGATCCGAGGCTAGTGTTGTGGAGGCAAGGCCGCTGCGGTGCTTTCCAGCCGGCTAGAAGTCCATGGCTCTGGAGCGGTCTTCAAGGGTAATGATCTTCCTTCTTAGCTATGTGAAGGCTTCCTTTTTAGCATGTGCATGGGGTTCCCCCACTAGAGGGTGGAGTGTGAAGGGAGGTCCCTTGGGTTGATTCTTAGAATCCCCAATAATTTGGCATATAGATCCAGAAATGGAGTACAGAATAGGCATGATGTGTGAAGCCCATCTGGACAGGTTGGTATGGATTGGTGATGTTGCATATACGCACCAGAGAAGACTCCGTGGTTAAACGTGGAGTTTATGGAGTCGAGGGGTTGGACCTGTGAAGGGCAATAGCAGGAAGTACTGGAGTGGTAGTCCAGGAACAGACCCTTGTGATGCTTGTGATGCTTGATGGGTTGTGCCTGTGAAGGGTAGTAGCAGGATGTACTTGTATGGGAGCCCAGGAAAATACCCGCAAGTGTTTGTGATGTATACTAAAGACCAGAGTTTCTGACACTGTAGATGAATGCAGGGATGGATGGTCGAGTGAACCAGCTAAGGTTTGGGCTAGGAACGGAAAGTGAGTTCTGTCGCTACTAGGAGTGGCTCCTAGCTAACCTATTATTGTGAAGCCAATCCATAGTGGACATTGTGGCTATTGTGACGCCAGTCCTTGATGGACAGTGTGGCTATTTTGAGCTTGATGAGCTCTCGGAAAAGGCCTCGTGCCGAACAGGAAAGGTGAAACCGACCCGCGCCTTATATTTAGCCTTAGGTACGTTGTACTCCTTGATGGCAAGGCGACTTGAGCAACGAGGGCTGGCTGATCCGTACCTATGTTATGTCCGTCTGACTCGAAGACCTAAAAGTGCGGTCAGTTGGAGCGCATAATGAGAGTCGTAGGCCTGAGCGCCGGAAAGACTAAATGCTCAATTTTACCGTGGGGTTTTGGCCCTGATACGGTGGTAGGACCCTGGTTCGCCGGTACACCAAGAATGTCCCCTGAGTGCACGGATCGTCGGGCTGTGTGGCTGACGGTTATGATGGAATGTTTGTGCGTGAGAGCACAATGTATGATATCTATATATTTGTTATGCATTGCTATGCCTGCAGGGAAGGAATGCCACTACCCCGGGTAAGGGGTAGGATCGTTATAAATTGGTCAGCTGAATGCTGACTGTTTCCATGTTTGCCACCGTTGGGTGGGCTATCCTTGTACAGGTGCTGGAGAACCGCGCGGGACATTTAAAGGCTGAAGTCCTTACTATTGCTACTGCTGCTAGCCCTTGAAGGCTAAAATAAAAATATTATGTTTTGTTTATTTGTGGCTGGCCTGCGCGCCGATGTTGGAAGCCACTATTGTAAAGAGCAACTGTAAGGCCCTAAATCCAAATGACATTGTATTTAATATACATTCCTATATAAATGTGGGTGTTTATATTTGTGGACATTCATGGTTGGAGTTCAGTTTTATGTTAACAGCCTCTGCTAGATTGTTATGAGTTAGGATGCGCAACTCTGATATCAACCCGTGACTTCCCCGCATGTTTTGTAGCATACATTATGGGGCCCCGACCAGACCATATATTATATGTTATATGAATGGATGGAGTCGTTACATTTTTGGTATCAGCTGTCTTAGTCTTTCCCTTTCGAATTCGTGGTCGAATTCTTTTGTGGGGTGGCGAGCATGTGTATGTGCGAACCGCATTAACACTGATGAACTCTTGAATGTCCACGTAGGAATGCAAATACACTTGTTTGAGGAACCTGCGTGTTCCTATATTATTGTTATTGCTTGTGAGAGATCGTTAATGTGTGCGTCTTGTTCACCTATAGGTGACACGGAGTGGTGCTCGGCAGTCGGAGCCCCAACGTTCTGATGAAAGTACGGCACCAGCTGAGGTGCCGACACCTCCCCCTTCTGCGGAAACCATCTGCCTAGTTGATGAGGCCTTGTTTGCACTGATTCAAGCATAGCCTACTAGGTAGGCACAAGGGCAGGGGCAGCCGGTATTGAGGCCAGAACAGGTTGCGGCGAGGCCAGAACATGTTGCGGCTGTGGACCATCGAGCGGGTGAGAGGAAGTTGAAGCAGTTCATGAGCTTCAATCTGCCTACATTCACGGGTGTGGGATCCCCTATGGAGGCAGTGGATTGGTTGTCGCGCGTCAAGCGGATCATGACGGCGATCAGGATGGAGGAAGAGCAGAAGGTCACCTTGGCCACCTTCTTACTGGAAGGATAGGCTCGTTTATGGTGGGACGAGATGGAAGTACACCACTAAGCGGGAGACAGTTAACACATATGTTGATTGGGGAGTTCTCCCAAATGTTTTTGGCAAAGCACCTACCAGCGGCACAACGCATTGCAATGGAAAATGAGTTCCAATGGCTGATGCAAGGAGAAGGTAGTGCTGAAATTTACCTGCATGAGTTCACGAGGGTGGGACTGTATGTGGGTTCGATCTTTGTCGATGATCAGCTGAAAACCAATAGGTTCTATGAAGGATTGCGAGATGAGTTGCGATTCCTGCTTTCGAGTTCAGTGAACCAAGGGTTCCAGGCATTGGTTGATATTGCGTGCGCGCTGGAGAAGGACATGAAGAGGGTGCAAGGGAAGCGGGCCTTGGCTGTGATAAAGCCAGAATTTAAGGCGCCTCGACCTGGGAAATCATATTATAAAAAGAAATGGGGCAAGATGTCCAAGTTTTCTGGACAAGCTCCTTCTACGGTTGCATCGGGAGCAACGTCGGGGGCCACTTCGAGGCAAGAGACTCGTACGTGCTTTACTTGTGGGCAAGTGGGGCATATAGCCCGTGACTGTCGTGTTGTTCCGCCGGAGGGAGAAAAGAAGGCGGGAGCGTCTTATGCTAAAAAGGGAAAGGCAGTGGTGGAGTCCTTTGCATCCCAGGCGCAGCCCCGAGTCTACAATCTTGTCCTGCAGGAGGCCATCAAGCAAAGTGACGTCGTCATAGGTATGATTTAGGTTATTGCATTATTTTGCTTATTGCATGCTTTGTTTGTGGCTTATGTGTGATGTGATTGACATAGGCTTTGTTATGATTCGAAACATGCTAGCGAGAGCACTGTTTGATACGGGTGCTTCGCATACATTTCTATCTAAGGACTTCATAACTCGAATTGGAGTGCCTAGTCATGTGAAGACAGAGAGCGTGAGGGTGTTACTATCGAATGGTTGTTTGATTCTTGTGGATCGAGCTTGCGATGTGGCAGTTCAAATTGGAAGTCGGGATTTCTATTTGGCTGCATCTGTACTGCCGATATCAGAATTCGATGTGATCTTTGGTATGGACTGGCTCGCGGAGCAGCATGCCTTTATTGATTATAATGCCAAAGAGGTCACACTGTGCCAGAGTACCGAGCATGAGACTAAGTTCGCTGGTATGCGAGGAGTGGGTGTGACCTTGCTGTCGGCACTCCATATCGTCAAGGCTGTTCGGATGGGCGCTGAGGTATTCTTCACGCTAATTCAGGTTGTTGAGCCAAAGGCCAGTGTGAGTGATGTTCTGGTTGTCTCGGAGTTTTCAGATGTATTTCCTAAGGATCTTCATGGGCTACCACCCCAGTGGGAGATCGACTTCACGATTGAGCTGGTGCCAGGTGCGAAACCTGTGGCCCGCTCGTTATATCACGTCGCGCCAAAGGAAATGGTGGAATTGAAAGTCTAATTGCAAGAATTGCTGGAGCAGGGATATATATGCCCAAGCATGTCACCTTGGAGCGCACTTGTTCTGTTTGTGAAAAAGAAGGACGATAGTTTGCTGTTATGTATTTACTACCGCGAATTGAATAAGCTGACAGAGAAGAACAAGTATCTGATTCCACAGATAGATGAATTATTTGATCAACTAGTGGGATCAACCGTCTATTCCAAGTTGGACTTGAAGTCTGGGTATTACCAGTTGAGGATTCGGGAAGGTGACATTCCCAAGACCGCATTTGGAACACGCTACGGGCATTATGAGTTCACGGTAATGCCATTTGGGCTATGCAATGCGCCCTCGGTGTTCATGGACTTGATGCACAGAACGTTCCAAGAGTAAATGGACTTGTTCGTGATTGTGTTCATTGATGATATTTTGGTGTACCCTCAATCTGAAGCTGATCACGCAAACCACTTGCGGTTGGTGTTGCATACCTTGCGAAGGAATAAGCTCTATGCCAAGTTATCGAAGTGCGAGTTTTGGTTGTCGTCGGTGGCTTTTTTTGGCCATGTGGTGAGTGGAGAGGGCATAGCGGTGGATCCGTCAAAGATCAGAGCCATACACGAGTGGCCGGTAATGTCTACGGTGGCCGAAGTCAGGAGCTTCCTTGTACCGGTAGGCTACTATAGACATTTTGTTGAGAACTTCTCGCGGATCGCTCTGCCTTTGACCACACTGACGCGAAAGGATCAGAAGTTTGTTTGGAAGTCGGAGTGCATGCGAGCTTTTGAAGAGCTAAAGAATCGGTTGACCACGGCGCCTGTGTTGACGTCGCCATGTGGGACCGATGGATATGAGATCTATTGTGATGCTTCAGGAAGCGTCTTAGGCTGCATTCGTCTGCAAAATGGGAAAGTGATTGCTTATGTCTCACGCCAGTTGAAAGTGAATGAGCGAAATTATCCCGTCCACTACCTGGAGTTGGCAGCGGTGATCTTTGCACTGAAGTTATGGCGGCATTATCTTTATGGCATAAAAGTGGATATCTTTATAGACCACAAGAGCCTAAAGTACTTGTTGGAGTAGAAAGACCTGAATATGCGACAACGAAGGTGGCTGGAGTTCCTTGGGGACTACACTTTCGAGATTCATTATACTCTCGGAAAGGGAAATGTGGTCGCTGATTCCTTGAGTCGGAAGGCTCCAACAAGGGAAAATTGGTTGCAGAGGCACGATGAACGTCTAATATATGAGTTGGAAGCGTTAGAGATTTCTTGTGTTGATAAGAATTCCACAGCCAATGCATGTCTGAACTAGATGGAGATGCAATATGATCTTGCGGACAGGATTCGACGAGCAACGGAGCTGGATGAAAGTCTCCAACGCTATGCAAAGGACGGGCCTGAGGGCAAATTCTCCTGGGATGACGGCCTTTTACGGAAAGAGGGCCGGTTGTGCGTCCCGAGTATGGGTAAATTACGAGAAGAATTGATGTACAAAACGTACTTTACGAAGTACTCAATTCATCCTGGGAGCAGAAAGATGTTTAGGGACATGAAGAAGTTGTTCTGGTGGCCAGGACTAAAAAACGATATCACTCATTATGTGGCTAAATGTCAAATGTGTGCTTTGGTGAATTCAGAATGCCAGAAGCCTGGCGGTTTCTTGAAGCCATTGCCGATTCTGGAATGGAAGTTCGATGATATCTCAATGGATTTCGTGCACGGGTTGCCGAGATCTCAACGCGGGAATGATTCAATCTGGGTGATTGTAGACCGGTTGACGAAAGTGGTGCACTTCCTTCCAAACAAACAGGATGACTCAGTGGAAAGTTTGGCAAAGCACTATGTGGAGCAGATCGTACGGCTACATGGTGTTCCTCGTAGCATCGTGAGCGATCAGGATGGGCACTTTACGTCGAATGATTGGAGGCTAATCCATCAACTGTTGGGCATGAAATTGACGTTCAGTACAACCTTTCATCCCCAAACTGCTAGCCAGACTGAGAGGACCAACAGAACTATGGAGGATATGCTCCGAATGTGCGCCCTGGACTTTGGGAAGAGATGGGAAGACCATCTCTATATGGTGGAGTTTTCCTACAACAATATCTACCAAGCGAGCATCGGTATGGCACAGTTTGAAGCTCTGTATGGTCGTAAGTGCCGTACACCATTAGCTTGGGCAAAAGCGGGCGAATCCAAACTGTATAGGCGTAAAGACGTCGATGAATATAACTCAATAATACGCGTTATTCGAGAGCGTCTACTGATAGCCCAGGATCGACAAGCAAAATACTACAACGCCAAGCACTGGAACGTGGAGTTCGCGGTGGGCGATTGGGTATATTTGAAGATCAAACCCTTCAAAGGTGTGTCCCGGATTCGGCGTCTGAAAAAGTTGAGTCCGAGATATATCTTTGAAAGAATTGGTTTCAAGATATCCTAAACACCTAGAGAGGGGTGAATAGGTTCAATTCCTTTTTATTAAGGCAGATAATATATATCACTAATAGACAACCTATGCAATAACTATCACCGTACAGATTAATAGAAACACAGCCAATCACAGCATACATGCAGATTTATAGTGGTTCCCCAAGAGATGGGTACATCCACTTTCCCCCTTCGCCTATCTAGCAGTATACTAGATTCGGCCTAACTCCCTTCTTCCTTCTCAGATCCTCAGATCTTACAACTCAGTGTAACACCCCGAAATCAAGCGGAGCATTTTGAGCAAAAGCTGGTTCAGGCTTGGGTGACACGGCCTGGGACACGGGCGTGTCCCAGGGCGTGTCAGGCCTGGGTAGTGTCGAGTCGGGCAGTCGACGAAATTCGGAGTCGACACAGCGGACACGGCCTGCGACACGGGCGTGTCGCAGGGCGTGTCGGGGCCGTGTCGACGATCGGCCGTGATGTCGACGAATTTATCTCGACGATCGTCGAGAGTCGAGTGTCGAGTGAGGACACGGCCTGTGACACGGGCGTGTCACAGGGCGTGTCAATGATCGACGAACTCAACTCGACGGTTCGAGCTAGGGCGTGTTTGCGGGACACGGGTGTGTCCTGGTGCACACGGCCATGAACACGGGCGTGTGCTCGGCCGTGTGCCAGGCCGTGTGAAGTCTCGGGTTGTTTTGGGATTATTTTCGTTGAGGTACACGGCCTCAGACACGGGCGTGTCTGAGGGCGTGTCGAGGACACGGCCGTGACACGGGCGTGTCACACGGCCGTGTACTGGTTGGATTGAGTCGGTTGTCTGCCGCTTAGAGGGACACGGCCTGTGACACGGGCGTGTCACAGGGCGTGTCAGGCCATGTTTCAGCTTTTCTGGCCAAATCTGAGCCGTTTGTTTCCCTCTTCCTGGATCCAATGGTTGGGCTCTGTCCAGGTGTTGTGAAGGCCGAGAAAAAGAGGATAAAACCCCTCTTTTCTCTTCTTCTTCTTCTTCATCTTTATTCCAAGAGAGAGAGAAGAAAGGCTAAGGCAAGAGGGAAAGGGAGGAGTCTTCCAGCTGCTGTAGGAGCTGCGGAGTGCGGAGCGAAGATCCGAGAGCGGATTCGTGAAGGCAGAGCCGAGGCGGTGATTTCCATCCGGCTACTTCATGGCGCCGAAGCGATCTTCAAGGGTAACGATCTCCTTCTTGGACATCGAAGTCCATCCTTTATTCATGTGCTTGGAATCCTCCACCAAGAGGTGGATATCCGTGAAGTGATTCCTTTGTGGAGTCTGCATCTAGAGCCGGAAATATGGAGTACGGCATTGGCATGCTGTGTGAAGCCCATCTGGACCGGTAGTCTGGATTGGTGATGTTCATGGGTAAACCAGAGGAGACTCCATGGATTTGATGAGATGCAAATGGTTTTCTCTTGTGATGAATGTATGGATGTGATGCTGAATGTGAGGAGGCTTTGGCAAAGCTCCTGATTGTGATATGATCAATTGGTAACATGCCTGGGGAGCTCGTGATAAACCCGACTGTTACACCACTAGTGTGGGTTGATCTAGTTAGGAAGGGATCGATGGGTGGCAATGCTAGGGGAGCCGAGTTAAACCCGGGTTGCTGCCCACATAGTGTGGGTCGATCGGAGTAGGAGGGGGGTCGATGGGTAGACATTGCCTGGGGAGCTTAGATAAACCCGGCGTGCTACACCACATGTTGTGGGTCGACCTACTCTGGTTGTTGGATGCTGTGAGGGTGTACCTCTGTGTGGTTTGGGCGGGATGTCGCCAGCTTGCGAGATTGGTGGACTAGGGCCGGTCAACCAACAAGTTAAAACCTCGACTCAGCGGTGTATGACTGGTGGATTCCGGTACGCCAATAAGGTGCCCTGAGTGCACGGAACGTCTGGTGGATTCCAGCGTTTGTGATGGAATGTGTTTGCTAGCGGAATAAAGAGAATGATAAATATATATGCTGTTTGATGATACTAGATGAGCACTGTATACAGGGAAGGAACCACTACTCCGGGTAGGGGGTAGGGTCGTTATAATGGGTCAGCCAAATGCTGACCGTTACTTTGTTTTGCCGCTTTTTGGTGGATGTCTCATTGCAGGTGCCGCGGCTTGAATTGCAATGACTAAGTGGAATGGCTAGCTTGCTGCTGTTGGCCCTTGAAGGCCATGCGAAGAGTTGTGTTTGGATTTCATGTGTGGCCGGCCTGCGTGCCGATGTACGAAATGATTGTTGTGTAAAAGAGGAACTTGGAAGGCCATAAGGCCAGGGTGTGTGAGTTGTATACATTCCTGGTGTTGGTATATATAAATGTGATCTTTATATATTGTGGACATTCTGGTTTGAGTTCATGCTAACATAAAAGATGCTGCGCTAGAATGGAATGAGTTAGGGATACGCATCGATTTTGATTTCCACACGTGATTCCTTCGCTTTGTCTGTGAGATATGGCGTGGGGCCCCGGCCGGACCCACCGTTATATGTCATGTGACAGGTGGGGGCGTTACAAAGTGGTATCAGAGCCCAGGTTTAGATTGTTTGGGAGGAGAGAACATAAATGAACTCATGAATGTCCACTAGGAATGTATGTCATGCACATGATGTGCATGAGTGTGTAGTTAATGTTGCAGTACCGTTATGATGGTGCTCTGTACATTGATAGGTGGCGAGGGATGGAGCTGGGCCGTCTGAGCCCCAGCGGTCGGATGAGAGTGCAGCACCCGTGGAAACGCCTATGCCTCCCTCGGGAGAAGCCATACGGGTGATGATGGAGACAGTGCTTGCAGTGTTACAAGCACAACCGACTGGACAGGCAAGGACTGGTGCAAGGCAAGAGCATGCTGCAGTGGTGGTGGAGGCGCAAGAAAGTGACGAGTCATTGACACGTTTTATGAACTTTCATCCACCGACGTTTGGTGGAGCGCTTTCACCAACGCAGGCGGAAGATTGGTTGGCAAGAGTAAAAAGGATCCTAACTGCAACCAGGACGGTCGAGGAACAGAAAGTGATGTTGGCCACTTTTCTGTTGGAGGGAGATGCAAGATTGTGGTGGGATGAGATTGAAGTACATCACTTGGCAGGTCGAGGTTTACCAGAGGTTTCCATGGAGGAATTCTCCCAAATCGTTTTAGCCAAGTATGTGCCGGTGTCGCAGAGGATTGCGATGGAAAATGAGTTTCTCCGTCTGGTGCAGGGTGAGCGAGATATCGATACCTACCTGCATGAGTTTACAAGATTGGGGAGATATGCGGGATCGAATTTTGCGGAGGAAGCACGAAAGACAAATCGGTTTTATGAAGGCTTGCGGGATGAATTGAGGTTGGCACTTTCGAGTTCAGTGAGCCAAGGCTTCCAAGCGTTGGTCGATACAACCCGTGCCTTGGAGAAGGATATGAAGCGAGTACAAGCGAATAAGCGACGGGCAGCGGAAAAGCCAGAGTTTAAAGTGTCGCAGTTGGATCAATCCGAGTTTCGACGACAAGAGAAGAAAAGATATAGACCTGCGGAATCAACGCCGTCGACTGTTTCTTCAGGGGCGACTTATGGGTCAGGACGTGTGGATACACGTATCTGCTATAAATGTGGGCAGCAAGGACATATAGCAAGATTTTGTCGGAATGCCCTCTAGGGAGTGAGAAAAAGATGGTGCGTCCTATGAAGAAAAGGGAAAAGCAGTGGCCGAATCATCTGCACCCCGGACGCAATCTCGATTTCATGCGATGGAAGTGCAAGAGCCGCAAAGCTCAGTTGGTGAAATTCAGCCTCGGGCGTTTAAGTTGTCTCTTAATCATGAATTTCAAAATCGGGAGGCTGAGCGGAAGTGACGTGTGATGTTTATATATATAGTTGTATGTAAACTAAACTCGTGATGTTGACGATCTTGATGAAAATGTGGTGCACGTGTGAAGGTAAGGCGATACGAAATTATGTTGTTTTGTTTTGAGGTTTTCTCTGGCTGCATGTGCACAAGTGGAAGATAGGGATGTTTGTTGTGTTGTATGTTTGTTAGTTTGTGCGAAGGCTTGAGGTGTACGCTTTGATGATGTTGTGGCTGATTGGAGTCAAATTTCGAGGACGAAATTATTTGAAGGGGGGAGGATTGTAACACCCCGAAATCAAGCGGAGCATTTTGAGCAAAAGCGGGTTCAGGCTTGGGTGACACGGCCTGGGACACGGGCGTGTCCCTGGGCGTGTCAGGCCTGGGTAGTGTCGAGTCAGGCAGTCGACGAAATTCGGAGTCGACACAGCGGACACGGCCTGCGACACGGGCGTGTCGCAGGGCGTGTCGGGGCCGTGTCGACGATCGGCCGTGATGTCGACGAATTTATCTCGACGATCGTCGAGAGTCGAGTGTCGAGTGAGGACACGGCCTGTGACACGGGCGTGTCACAGGGCGTGTCAATGATCGACGAACTCAACTCGACGGTTCGAGCTAGGGCGTGTTTGCGGGACACGGGTGTGTCCTGGTGCACACGGCCATGAACACGGGCGTGTGCTCGGCCGTGTGCCAGGCCGTGTGAAGTCTCGGGTTGTTTTGGGATTATTTTCGTTGAGGTACACGGCCTCAGACACGGGCGTGTCTGAGGGTGTGTCGAGGACACGGCCGTGACACGGGCGTGTCACACGGCCGTGTACTGGTTGGATTGAGTCGGTTGTCTGCCGCTTAGAGGGACACGGTCTGTGACACGGGCGTGTCACAGGGCGTGTCAGGCCGCGTTATGGGCGTGCACGCACCATTAAAAATCCAAGTATGGTGGTGTGTTGTGCGTGTTTGTCATTGAGTATAGTTGTTATTGTTTTCGAGCGGTCTCATTTTGGGTGTGCGTATCCGACTTGTTTATCTTTGTATACCACACCTTCGCCTAAGCCTCCATTATATTCCAAGTCCTATGGATTCACGCTTGAGTCGAACTAGTGTCGTGGAGAGAGTGTGAATAGGCAAGCATATGGTCACCGACATTGGTGGATTACTTTGGAGGTTATCCCGATCCCTTGCTTTGGGAATGCTCCACTTAGTGATTTTCTGCATTTCTCCTTGCGCGTGACAGAATGATTCCCCTCGATTAAATAGTAAGAGTAGTAATAATATTTTGATATGCCTTTAGAAATATATAGGCTATTAGTGCATAATTAGAAACTCATTCTATGGTATTCCTAAGAGCGTGAGCATGGCGTTTTCGCATAGTACTCTGCTACGCAGTTATAGGCCAGCTATGATATTTTACTCGTCCACGTTAAGGATGATTTGCTCGGGACGAGCAAATGTTTAAGTCTGGTGGTGTGATGAGTCCGATTTATATAGGGTTTTTTGGACTCATCTGGGCTTATTTTCATACTTGTGCACTACTATTTCAGTAGGAATTGTCATATATTTGATTAGGGCCTCACTTAGCCATTGTGCACTATTTCAGCCCATTTTGGTTTGCGAATTGCACCGGGATGTCGGGGGTATGTATTGGAGTACTCCCCATGCGGCTTTGGATATTCTTTGTTGTATATTTGGTGTTGGGAGCTTGTGCTCCAGTTATGATTTTTGTTGTGCAGGTAGTGCGTTTTCCCCAAGGCAGGAATTCTGATTTTTGCTCAATCGTGCGTTTTGTTGAGCAGAGAAGCGTCGAGTGGAGCTCGATGAATTTCGTCGAGCTGAGCTCGAGATCTTTACGGCGCGGTTAACGTACGGTTTCTTCAGAATCGTGCGCGAAGGAAACACACTGTTTTCCTGTGGGCTGCTTGATTTATTACGCTCTGTGGTTAATTGTGTGATTGTTCATGCACGTGCAGAATTGCCCGTGCGCGGTAAAACTTACGTTGGTTCCACCTGCTTGCCGGAATTTCTATTTTTTTGTGGTTACCCGTGCATTTTCCTGCACACACGGGCGGAAGCGTCCGTGCCCGAGGAAATGCACGGGTCAACGCTTCTTCTTCCGCAAGCTTGTTCTGGAATCTAATATCGCACGGTTAACTCATGGTCGTGCGCCAAACCATGCGTGACCATTATTTCTGACTTCTCTATTTATGCCGCAGGTCTCATTCTCCCAAAGGATCCAGTCCGCCATTTCCACTCCTTTGAGCGGGAAAACCTTCCTCCTGCCGTTTTCTTCTCTCTCAACTTGGAAAGCTCATTCGGCCACCGTTCTCCCTCCAAAAGCTCTCAATAGCTTCATCTTCGGCCGCCATCATCTTCTCCAACCTCAAAGCTCTGTTTCAAGCTCCTAGGTGCTGCATACGTGGAGTTCTCCAGTCAGGTTAACCTGACGGCTATTCACGAAGAAGACGGGCTATTAGAAGGAATTGACAGCCCTTCTTAACCTCGTACATCATCTATAGACCGAGTACGGACAAGGCCCGACAACCACTGACTCCGACCGCGAATCTCGGAAGACTTTATGCATTTGGTTATATCTCTCCCCCTTCTCTTGTAGTAACTTTGCTCTTGATTGCTTGGTTGTGTTGCTGAGAAGAACTTGATTTAATTAATGATTTTAGCATGTCTATGTGTGACATATTCTCGTTCTTGATTGTGTTGGTGTGCTTCCATCCTTTGTGTTCTTGACGTAATATCGACGTCCTAACAATTGTTGGGAGCATGCGTGGCGAAGAGGTGACTGCGACCCTCAATGGTTTGTTCATCCTCCTTATTACTCACTTGAGTAATCCACCCAAGCGACGTGGTGAAGGTGACCCGCATTAGTTTTATTGGTGTTAAAATTAGGAAACCAAAAATATCAAAACCTCTTGTTACGTTGGCACTTGCAATTCCTCTTTCAATAGCGAAGTCGCACTCCTACTGCACTCCTTGAGAGATCGATATTCGGGAATTCAACTCCTTAAATCTATTACTTGACTATGATCGGTACACTTGCCGAAAGTGCCATCAGCAACACGAGGCCGTATTTTCTAAACATTTCAATTACCCGCCTCTTCAGCACCACGACATCTTTTGGGTCTCCCAAGAAGTATGCGACCATGCCATGGGGAGGGGGCGAGAATTCCTCCACTTCATTTCAATTTTATCCAACAAGACCTCTTGGTAGCCTGCAAAGGATGGGGTTAGTAACACAAGATCAAATCTCAGCAAGAAGAATGTGAGTGACCATACTAATCCCACGAAGTGTCGATCCCCTTGCCCGGGCATTGGCTAGAGGGACTAGGCCGCCCTTTGAAGGGCCTCTCAAATGAAATCATGTGGGATTTCCGAGGCTACGGCGGAGCAGTACCTAGTCGGTGATCAGATTGGTGGTAGGAGTTGACTGGACGAGAGACCCTTCGTCCGGAATCTCAGAGCCCGAGGCGCAAACAAGGGTGATCTCGTGATATGGTGACTTTTGCAGCAGAGGGTGCAGGCTTGTGGTCCCAAGGTAGGAACTGCAAGAAGTAGAGCGAGGTCAAGACCAGAGATAAGAATAGAGGGTTAGATAAAACGCGATGAGCAACTCGTCAGGTGTTGGCGGAGACCACCTAGGATAATCTGAGGGTGGGTCTCCTGGCCTGGTAGGTCATTACCGACATCGAACATGTGTTGGCTGGCGTTCATCGAGTTCTCTCCACATCCTTTGCTTTTGAAAGTTCTGTCTGTGAGTGGCCAGAGTGATTTTCATCTAATCATTATTGGTAGGTGGCGAGTAGATAAATTAATGTGAGTACTTGGGGAGTGAGCCCGGGGCAGGAGATGGGGTCAAAAAGATGTACTCACCATCTGTTTGGTCATGCCTAACCATCTTAGCCCTTTTCAGCTTATGCGGCGAGCTTTAAACTTCCTAGAAAGCTAGGGAGCGTATTCAGCAATATAGTATTTGGTCTCCTCTCTCGCAGCGGTGATGCGATCTTGAATTTTTTTTGAGAGCGGCATTGTGCAGCAAAAATGAACGAAATAGAGGGGAAGGGTGGGAAGTGTGAAGCCCTCTTATCCCCATGGTTTGGGATATATACAGCAGTTGAGGAGACCACTGAAAGATTCCCTTCGGTTCAGCAAGCATTCATGCACCGAACATTAGGGGTTGGACTTTTCTTTCCTAGTTTGGGACAATCTCGCAAAGAATGGGAATTATATACAATATAGTGTTCAACGAGTGGGTTCATTAGAGAAAATCCAAGGTGTAAATGGGTCCTCAGGACAAGGTAAATAATGATGGGCAAGTAGGCCTGCACTCGCTCCAAAGTATCAAGTGTGCAGATGGCCATGCGAGTAGGGCAGCCAGTCCGCACTCTCGCCCCACGTGGTGAGTAAGAGGCAGTGAGTGTCGCTTCATCAAGCACTCGCCCTCTGCTAGGAGTGGGCGGGAGTTGTCGTCCCAATCTAGGCATCGCCACTATAGGGTAGTATGACGTCATGGTCGGGCCCATCCGAGAAAGATTATTCATGGAATAGTATGTTTTGGCCTGTCAATAGCCCCGCTAAATAGCGAAGTTTGGCTATTGAGAAACCAATTTGGGTGCGTATAGTAAAATCAGAAGGCAGGATTCAGCTATTAGTAGACTAGACTTGGGAAACTATAAAATAGACCCTGTGGACACCTTTGGAGGGGATCTAGTTCTTTGAATAACTATTGTCTATCATTGGGAGATAGTGGATATCGCTGGAGATAGCTCTTGGTGAGCGATGTGTTGTGAAATTCGAGTTTTTTGGCACTGCAGGATGCTGCGGGTTTTTCTAGAAAGATGTTCCAATTATGGCTGAGTCTGGAGACAAAAGAGTGTTCTATTGTTAATGCTAGGTGATAGTGGCTATCACTGGCAATAGATCCCAGATGGTATTATGCTTGCGAAGCCTGTCTCACGGAGACCATGTGAAGAACATGTGAGTTGTGAGCATGGTGCCCAGCTTTGGTGGTCGTGAGAGGACATTGTACATAACGCTGGTTATGTTTTGAATTACGGGAAAGGGGAGGCTGACCATATCATGTAGATTGGCCATGAAGGTTTCGTCTTTCGGCGATGGCATGGTGATTTGAGCAATGGGAAAGAGCTGACCTATACTCGCTCTATGTGGTTCGGTTAAAGATACCTAAAGTATATGGCACTTACCGTTCGCATAGGGTAGAGTCGTGGCTATAACGTAGTTATGTGCCAGGATATAATGCTCATTATTGATCGGCAAGTCTCGGACCATTGAACCATGATGGGGCTGGGCATTTTCAGTACACCGAGAATGTGACCTGAGTGCACAGAACGTTTGGTAGTTGATGCAAACATTTATGATATATTGAATGGTGCTTAAGTTGTGTAACACCCCAAAAAGGAGTAGTGGTTATTGGGGGCTACCACGCAGCGATAGTCTTATCGCAGGCGGTAACTCAGTGATTTAAATGACCTTGAAAGTGAGCTGTTAGATCAGGAATACTCTAGAGGGGGGTGAATAGAGTATTCAAGGTTTATAAAAATTTTCTTCTGATTTAAACTAGTGCAGGAACAAAATAAAATATCAATCCTAACAAACACCCACAACACAAAAACAAAAAAAAGAGCAATCCAGACAACACAAGAATTTATAGTGGTTCCCCTAACTTGGTACATCCACTCTTCTACCACCCTGGTAGGAATCCACTCAGATTTTTGATCAGGTGCCTGACACCAATGATCTTTTGATCAGGTGATCAAAAACCAATCCTCAAGTCCTTTGGACAGGAGACTTGAAACCAGGAATAACTTTTGAAGAGCGTTAAGAACCCTTTATACAGTGGGGGATGAGAGATTATGGTGTCTTCTCTTTCTCAACAAACTGAGAAGACTTAGTGGAAAATGATTTTAGCAAAGGGCTCCCTGAGATGTAAATGGTTCAGGGAAGATCTTGAGCTTTGCTACCGGGTGATAGACCTTCTAACTTTCAGCCTTGACCAGAAATGATCTTCAGGAACTTCTTTGACAGATGGAGTAGTTGTTGTCCTTTGAAGTGTCCTGGAGAGTTGAATAAGGAAGACTCTTGATATTTGATTGATTGTTCTTCTTCTTCAAAAGTGACTGATGCTCTGGTCTAGGGCTTCTTTTCTGTATATCTGTAACTCTCAGTATGTGTCTGTGTGTATTTGATTGTTTGTACTGTATCTATCTGTCCTATAGGAAGAAGAGAGAAAATCTCTTTTTATGTTTCCTGGGGAAATTGGTCTTTTGAAATTTGAATCTTCTATAATCAATGCTGATGGCCTAGAGAATAAAACAGCATTGAATTATTTCCCCAACTGTCCCTTGGAAAATGACAAGCAATAATCCTAGAGAAGACCATAATCAATGCTCTGTCTAACGGTTATATTCCAGAGAATATTTGAGCATTAATTACTCAGGAATTATTGCAGCAAAGTGGGGACAGAAGGATGGAAAATAACTAAGTCTGGATTCGTCGAACTGATAACATAAATCGTCGAGCTGAGTTCACAGTTCGTCGAGCTGAGTTGCTGAGTTCGTCGACCAGATGACTTCTATTCATCGAGCTGAGTTCCAAGATCGTCGAGCAGAACTATATTCTCTAGAAACTTTGCCTTTTCTGTGTATGGAGTTCGTCGAGCTGATATTTGGTTTCGTCGACTAAAGTTCAGCAAATATTTTTGGACTTAAATAATTTCAGATGCTTCTGGATGAAGGTGTTGAAGAGAAGTATCCAGAATTCGTTGACCTAAGAATTGGTTTCGTCGAGCTGAGTTCACTTACTGCTGCTGGATAACTCTAGCTATTGTGGTCACAGTTCATCGAGATGAGAACCCTGAGTTCGTCGACTGGAAATATTCTGGACTTATAAAAATATGAGAAACTTCTGGCTTCAACAGGTTGAAGTAAAGGTTCCAAAATTCATCGACCAGAGATGAAGTTCGTCAACCTCAGTCCGGAGAACATGCTTTGAGCTGTCTCTTGGTTGCCCTCCTTGGCACAAATGGCTCCACTACTACCTGCTCCACTCTCCTAGGCTCAACCTCTGGAAGAGGTACCTGCTCCATCGCAGGAGCGGGCTGCTGCATTTGCCTTGCAGGCTGCGCATTGGATCAGGCAAACCCTTGCTG